>CAMZMU010000112.1:26768839-27191962 GCA_947311845.1 Poa pratensis
ACTCCGGGATGGGTTTGCCACCGAAGTTATTAAATGAGAGGTCCAGGCTCCTCAGATGCTGTAGGGTGAGCAAGGAAGAGCTTATGTTACCTCCTTGCATGCTGTTGATCCAGAGCTCCATGACGTGGCCCGTTCGGTTGCTGCACTCGACGCCCGTCCACCGGCAGCAGTCGTCCTCGCCCCGCCACGACGAGAGGTAGTTGTCTGGATCGGTGAGGCCGGCCTTGAAGGCGAGAA
The DNA here is from genome assembly GCA_947311845.1 of Poa pratensis. Taxonomy (NCBI): domain Eukaryota; kingdom Viridiplantae; phylum Streptophyta; class Magnoliopsida; order Poales; family Poaceae; genus Poa; species Poa pratensis. The sequence goes on from CAMZMU010000112.1 coordinate 26,769,077, forward strand.
GCGCATCCCGCTCACGGGGGATGCAGAGGGTGCCCGTGCCTGATGCTGCTGTTGGTGGTTGGAGCTGAGGCACGACTGAGGGTGCCGGAGCTGATGCTGGTGGGAGCGGAGACACGCCTGGGGCTGACGAGCTCCGGATGAAGACGAGGAACCAAGTTGCTAGGAGGACGATCACCCTAGCCTGGATCAGCTGCCTTGGCCTGGCCATTTTGGGTGGTCGGGCAAGTAACTGTGCGTGGTTTCCTGCCTCGGCCATGCACACGCCTTGATCTATAGCAGTTCGTTATGCGGAAAATTCTGCACTGATCGGCCCGTCAAAGTCAGTTCCCTTCGCGCTATTACGCCTGCTCGGCACGTCGTAGTAATAGCGAAATGTAACGACACAGCCACCTAAATTTATGGCATAGCGAACACAAACCGTAAATTGGCTTTAAAAAAAAAACACAAACCGTAAAGCAAATAGGAATTCCACATCAGGCCATGAACGCATGGCTGCTAGTGTGGCACATGTCATGCCGTGTGGACCTGTGAAATCAAGTCCATGTCGAGAGCTCAGCTCCTCTGCACAGCACGACACTGGAGAATAGTAGGCGGGATCTGACGATAGCACTCCATCCTGTCCAAAACATTATAGAGCACCTAGCACTCAAAAACAGAGCTGGGATTTTTTGTGAGAGAAACGTTTTATAGAGAAATTCAGGATACTGTCAGACTGTCAGGTACAACAGTGTCGGGGCCGAAGCTGGTGAAAACCAAATGAAAATCATGTTTGGAAAAAATTATGAAAACAATACATTATCTTGGGGTTGTGATGTTCTATAACAATGTAAATTTTGAATTTCCAAATCAAATCCATTTTTTTCTTACCTCCCAGATAGATATGAATTTGAACTTCAAAATTTACATGTTTATATGCCATCATCTTTCTAACATATCTAACATTTATTTAAAAGACATCCAGACATGGTTTTAGCGGAGCTATCATTGCAATTTAGTTTCCACATAATACTTTCTCGCTCAAGAGACAAATCATGCTTTACTAGGCGATGACCTTTTATTCGAGATCTCTCTATCGATGATGTGAAGCATTTCAAAGCTTCAGTCTCTCTAGATAAATCGGCCCACCACTCAATCAGTCCCGATATTTCTCCACCACACAATAGTCCTCATCTCCGACTTTAGCCACACTTCCTTCTTTCTTTACTTGTCGACCCACACCGTAGCGATGTGGTTTAAGTGGAGCTTTTCTATCATATCTAATATTTATTTAAAAGACATTAAGACGTGGTTTAAGCGGAGCTTTCATTGCAATTTAGTTTCCACACAATACTTTCTCTCTCAAGAGACAAAGCATGCTTTACTAGGCGATGAGCTTTTATTCGAGATCTCTCTATACGCAGATGTGAAGCATTTCAAAGCTTCAGTCTCTCTAGATAATTCAACCCACTACTCAATCAGTCACGATATTTCACCACCACACAATATTCCTCATCTCGGACTTCAGTCACACTTCCTTCTTTCTTTACTCGTCGACCCACACCGTAGCGATGTTGCCGCACCCCTACCGTAACAAGTGTCACTACAAACACCACGTGTCGCCTCACTTGGCTAGATCCGGTGGCCCGACGAGCTCAACCTGAAGATCAATTCGGAGTCTGGGCCAAAATTTTGGTCGCATCTTGCTAACCTCTCAATAATATTTGCTCAATCTTACCCCCGAGCGAAACTAATGCCTCGTCGGGCCCCACCTGATTTTTTTTTGAAAATCTAACCCCTCATGTTGACGCCAAAGAGGATGAAACAAAACTTGTACAGGTCGGCGACAAGACACTTTGGCACCATAAACTCCAAAGGTCCAACGCCAAGGAGAGTGGCATCGACCTGGGTTTGGTGCTGGATTTTTTTGGCGCCGACCTACACCAAACTCGGAGGCGTCCATACTGGCTCTGAGAAAAATAGTGGCATTTTATACAATCTTAGTGATATTTACACATTTCACTTATACTCCAACCCTAGTTGTTAGAAGGAGTATTATATATATAACACGGTCTATTCACTGCAAATGTGACAAGATTCATGGGTACATCATTAGTCCTCAAGTGTTTAGAAGACGCACTCATGGCGTCACATTGTCATTACGTGATAAAATTGGGAGGTAAACAGCTTAGTTACAGTAACATTTTTTTTGACAATTATTTTCAGTGCAGCAACTTTTTTTTTCTTGAGAAATCTCGGTGCAGACCCAAACTGACCTGCAGGCTGCAGTCCATCTGATTCATGCCAGCAGTCCAAAACGGCCCGAGGAGATATCCACCACGGAGTGCAAGGCCCACGCACTCCTGCGAAACGGCCTAAAGAAAATCCTAGCAAGCTCCTTCGCCGCCGTTGCTCGCCGCCACCGCCACGCAACGGGAACACGAGCGGCGCTACGGGCACCGCCGACTTCTTCTACCGCGAGGCGCATCGCCTTGCTTACCTCGCCCGCCTCCGCCTTCAAGGTCAGCGCCTCGCTCCCCAGGTTCCCGCGCTCCGCCCGTGCTCTGTCCTGAACGAATCTCTCACTCGTTTTTCCCTACGCTCTGCCTTCGCAGCTGATCCAGATACAGAAGCAGCGCAAAGCTCGTCGCGCCTGGCGCGGCCGTGCTCTACCTGGGATGCAGCCCCCGCGCATGGCTCCAGGCGACGGATGGTGCATCTCTTCAGTCGGTCCGTGCTATTCCGTGTCTCGTAAGCTGTTGTTACTGAACATACACCGATCAGCTCGAGAAGGGCGACCCGGTCGCCAGCGTTGATGTTAGGGTAAGCCGTTGGCTTCCAGACCGTGGCTGGTCGCTGTGATTCATGGCCAGGACGGTTGTCTGATTTGGCCTGTGGCTGTTGCAGAGCATAATGTGAAGGTCCCCTCGGCGCACTGCGAGCCTGCAACTCACGGGTCAATACAGTATTTGCAATGTGATGGCTCTGATGATGCAGCGAAGCCCGGGCAATGTCGCCGCGACGCCGCAGGTTGTACAGCCTGCTTTCATTTATTTGTTATTTCTGGAATTTGGCCATAGAGTCATAAGCATGTCAATATTCATATACATATCCTGATATCCATAAGATTGCATCTGGCACATTTTATCATGCTAACTTACATACAAAAGAGAGTATTATAAGAGATAATATGGCTTAGTATTAACCCCCCTGATTAATATGTAGAACAGAAGCTCCGTCGCTTGTCTCAGCGAGCCCTTACTGGTTTTTCCTTGTTAGTGAAGCCCATCTCAGCGCCACTTGCACGTAAATCCAATCATACACGCGGCCAGAAAACGAGAACCAACGAATTCTCCAGTTCCTCTTGAACAACAAGCCACAAAAAACTATCCAGAGGCCTGCTAAAACTCCCGTGCCGATACCGAGGTACAATGATAGCACATCGCTCATGCCCTCATGCTGATCTTCAGGAGCCCGTGGAGTAGTTTTGGTTCCTGAACAGTTCCGTGATACAGGTGGACCACAGAGGCCTGGGTTGCCAATGTATATGGATGGCTGGTCATCAAGTGTGCTTAACTGATTCCCGGATGGTATGGCCCCTGTCAGATTGTTATATGACAAGTTCAGGTGAGCCAGTGATGTTAGATCTGCTAAACTTGTAGGGATTTCACCGGAGAGCTCATTATGTGAGAGGTCGAAAGATTCCACTGCGCCCAGCTCACCAATAGTTTGGGGGATTGTGCCATTGAGATGATTCCAAGATAGGTTCAAGCTTTTCAATGCGACAAGCATGCCGATTTCGTGAGGAATCTGCCCTGTTAAACTGTTGCAAGAAAAATCAATGTATACCATATACGCATTCCCCTTGTGTATTCAAGCTGTTGACCTTTTGTGAGCACGGCCAAAGTATCAGTATAAGAATTAGTGTACGTGTAGATGGAAGCAAACCCAGAGTTGACAATTTTGAAAAGGGCACCTTGTTGATCGGGAGTATGAGCCATAGCCATGAGATTCCCAAGTGATTGTGGTATGTTCCCTGAGATGTTGTTGCTTGCAATGTCGAAAAACTGAAGCCCCTTCATCCCAGTAAGTTCACCAGGGATGCCACCAGAGAGCATGTTTGACCGCAACCGCAGAAATGTTAAGTATGGCAACTTTGACCGATCCATGTTGGTATGCTCCCAGAAAATTTGTTGTATGCAAGATCAAGGAATTTGAGCTCTTTACACCTCTGAAGAATTGATGGGAATCCTCCCGAAAGGTTGTTGCTATTCAAGTTAAGCATGGTCATGTTTGAAGTTTTTGGTGCATGAGGACAGTTCGGCAATGTACCGTTTAGTAGGTTATCTGATAGGTCTAAAAAATCCAATTGTTGCAACTCAAACAAGGAGCATGGAATGTTCCCAGAAAAAGAATTTTTGTAGAGCATGAGTATTCCTAGCGTTGGTGCTCCAATATCCGACGGCAGTGGACCTGATAGGTTGTTCCCAGAGAGGTCCAAGTAGGCTAGGTTTTTTGGGAGTGTAGGAATCGGGCCAACAAGCTGGTTAGAACTGATATCGAGTACAACAACTTCCAATCCACCAAACAGAAAAAATGTGGGAAGCCTGTCAACAATCTGATTTCCTGACAAATTCAAAACTTGAGCACGGTACATTGTGATCCAAAACTCAGCAGGAATGGAATCGTGTATACTTTGTTTGAAATATCAAGAGTCTCGAGAGTTGGCTGGCTAATCCATGTTGGAAACTGGGGGCCCAGGAAGCAAGATTTAAAGCCTGCTGATGTTAGATTGAATGGAGCGTTCCATGTGCTGTTGACCACCACAGTTAAGGAATTATCAGAGATCCACAGATGTTGTAGGCTAGTCAGATTCGTGAAATGGTCTTCGGTGAGTGTACCATGCAAATCGTTTGAGTCCAACCATAACTCATTTAAATTAGCGAGTTCCCGTATACCAACTGGTATCTCTCCGAATAGTTTGTTGTTACTGAGCCAAAGTTTGGACAAGCTGCTGAAGTGCTCTAGCTGAGCTGGGATGCTCCCTGTCAAATTGTTGTGCTCCAAGTACAACACTTGTAACCCATCTGCTGGCAACACAAGCAATAGATCTTCTATGTTCCGCTGATCAAGTTTTCCGATAGGTTGATCACCTGTAGCCTCTTGAGTTTCTGGAAGGTCGATGGCACCACGCCGGAGAAGTTGTTTATGTGAAGAAACAATGACTGAATGAAGGTCAAGTTTCCCACTGCGGCAGGAATAGGCCCCTGGATTCCGCAGTCATACATGGAAAGATATTGAAGAACAGGTAGATCCCAAACCAAGTAATTGGCTCCAAAGGACGAGTTGAAGGAGTTGTAGTCGAGGTAGAGGGCCTCTAGTGATGTGAGGTTGGAGTGCGATGGTGGAGGCATAATGTTGCGAAGCCCGCAATTGCCTAGTACAAGGGTTATCAGAGAGGGGAGCATATTGATCGCATGAGTCCAGTCGACTGCAGCGCTAAGGTCCACCCCGGTCATGTCGAGGTATTGTAGCTTCTCCAGGCCCGACACCCATGCAAGATCAGGCGAGTAACAACCATGTATGTTACTCGTCGACAGGTCTAGGCTGATCAGACTTGAGAGGTTTCCAAGATGGGGAGGGATTCTCCCACCGAAAGACGAGCGGTAGAGAAGGAGATGCGTGAGGCCCCTGAGGCTGCCGATGAACTCCGGGATGGGTTTGCCACTGAAGTTGTTTAACGAAAGGTCAAGCTGCTTCAGATGCCGTAGAGCGAGCAAGGAGGGGCTTATCTCACCTCCGATGGCTCCAGGCATGACTGCACCATACGGGTAAGTCGGGCTGTTCACCTGGAGCTTGACGACATGGCCGGTCGGTTGCTGCACTCAACGCCCATCCACCGGCAGCAGTCCTCCCCGGCCTGCCATGATGAAAGGTAATTTCTCGGATCGGTGAGGCCAGCCTTGAAGGTGAGAAGCGCATCCCGCTCCCGGGGGATGCAGATGGTGCCTGGTGCTGACGAGGCTGCTGGTGGTGGTGGCGGGAGGCAGGCACGGCCGGGGCCGACAAGCTTTGGAGGAACCACGTCGCTAGGAGGACCACCGTAGCTTGGATCAGCTGCCTTGTGCTGGCCATTTTGGGCACGTACGTATGTGTATGGTTTCTTGTGTAGATTTGGAGTTTTGGACTGGTGTTCCTAGTTTTCTTGGCCTCGAGAGAGAAATCAAGTCCAGCTCAATGCGTGCTACGTCCGCTCAATCGGTGCGTTGGCCCCTTCCAGTCCACAAAGTTCAGGTAATTAAATGAGATGTGATCATGGGTGTGAGCCACCACCTAATTTTAGCGCATAAAATTCCACACTAAAATGATATTAAATCAAAGTCATAAAGCGACAGGAAATTCATGTCTGGGCCAGTGCTGAAATGGCTGCTCTGTTATCGCAGTGGAAGCGATTGGAGAAGCGTAAGAAGGCCGGCTATGGAGAGGACAAGGTGGTGCTGACTGCTGATGCTTTTGGAAGTGCGTTTGGTGATCATGGGTTGTGTCAAGGGATCGGCTACATGCTGTCTTGTTTTTCTTCCTTTTGTTCGGTGGCTGTTAGGTGGCCCTGCGTGAGCGAGCTCTTCTTTCTGTTTAGCGCCCAGTGCAGGTTGCTGGAGTTGGTCTCCCCGCTGTTTTGGGCTGATGCTGTGGTGTACTTTGTTGCTCTGAATGTGGTGTTGGAGTAGTATAGTTAAAAACAGAGCCCAAGTCTGTATTGTTCCGAGAGAGAAACTACATGATGCATGATACTTTCCAAATTCAGAATTATGTCGGGTACAATCTCGAGTAAATGGAGCAGCCAGCTACGAATCCTCCACATTGTGCACAGTAAAGTAGGAGTATATTGAGAAAGTTGTTCACCCAGACACTTTAAACTCTACTAGACAGAAACGCGCGCTTCGCCGCGCCGCATGCCTGACGCTCTTGCATGACGTGGTCAATGAGATGCATCTATCGGCGTTTCAGCTTGTTCATAACGTTTTGTCTTATGGTGTGATGCGTTAGAGGGTGGTTTCTACATGGTGTGCGAGGTGTGTTGTGGTTGCAGGTTGGCCGGTCGTCATTGTACCGTTAGGTACGTGGCAGTCATGTGTAATGGATCCCGCCGGACATGTCTCAACTGTTAAAGACGACACGTAGGCCTCGCAGGACAACGCACACATCGATCCAACAACCAGCGCCGTCCCCTGCACGTGGTGGACATGGTGGACTCTTGTGGCGGCTCGTCTGGAGTCTGGACTCTCGTAGCAGCGAGCGGCTGTAGAGGGAACTGACTCTTGGTGAACTACTCCCGTGGCGGCCCGTCTGGAGTCTAGACCCTCGTGGCAGCGAGCGGTGGTAGAGGATTGGCAGAGGGCGACGCGATGTTGCCAACGGTGGCCAACGACGCACAGGTCCAAGTCCGGGACACTGTCCTACATCAGCTACATGACCGCCAAGTCGAACATCCAAAGACCAAGGCGTGACGCCGTTATGTCGGCCATGAACACCTGGACCCCTCCGATCTCACATCTGCAAAACGTGGAAGACACCGACGGTCGGATCTATGCACGCCTGCAACCTTGGCCAAGCCCAATCCTCGCCATTTTCTGGTCACCGCCGTGGTCAACGATGCACGACGGCCAGCTCATGTAGAAGGAAAGAAGAGTCACTGGAGACAGCGCGCTCTCTAGTCGCCTTGTACGGTAGAGGAGAAAACATGTGCAGATCAGGCCACATGGGGCACGCTTGGTACCAATTTTGTTTTACCACGCATTGGCCAATGGTAGCTAGGCACGTGGATGGCCTCAGCACGCAGGACAGCCACCAAGATTAAAGCTTGTAGTGATTTAAAAGAAAATCTTGGTAGGTAACCTTCTGAACAGACCTGTAGTGTTTTTTTCTTTTAGCAGAACATACATGTAGCTCAGCTGGTTTGGTATGGTGGCCCAACCCGGCACGGTGATAGGTCCTCGGGTTAGGAGCCCATTCATGTGCTCGCGAAAGTAACTGTGACTGCAAGGCCCGTCCGCCAGCCCGCTCCCGCGAAAACGGCCTAAAACCCTAGCAATCTCTTCGCCGCCGTTCGTCCTCCGCTCGCCACCGCGCCGCGCAGCAGCGAGAACATGAGCGGCGCGACGGGCACCGCCGACTTCTTCTACCGCGAGGCGCTGCGCCTCGGCTACGTCGCGCGCTCCGCCTTCAAGGTCAGCCGCATCCCTCCCTTCCCCAAACCCCCCACGCTCCGCCTTTGGTGAATGTCTGTCTCACGGCACCCGCTTCGCTCTGCCTCTGCTGCTGCAGCTGATCCAGATACAGAAGCATCACAAGCTCATCGCCCCTGGCGCCGCCGTGCTCGACCTCGGGTGCGCCCCCGGCGCGTGGCTCCAGGTGGCCTGCCAGAACCTGGGCCCGCTTGAGAAGGGCGGCGTGGTCGTCGGCGTCGATGTCAAGGTCAGCCGTCGCCGTCCAGGATGTCGTTATTGGTCGCTGTGATTCGTGGAAAGGGATGTTGGTCTGATTTGGTGCCTGGTTGTTGCAGAGCAGAAGGTGAAGGTCCCCTCGGCGCACTGCGACTCAAGGGTCAGGACCTTCTCTGCCGATGTGATGGCTCTGTTGAAGCAGCAAGCCAGGGCAATGTCGCCACAGGTTCAGTTCATAGCCTGCTCTAATCTATTTACTGGAATTTTGTTGGTTGTGGATTTTGCTTAGATTAATGAAATTATGAACTGATTGGGTTTGCATTAGTCAGTGCGTGAAATGTGGCTTGATCGGTCATATTCGTGACATCCTTGTGACTGAACTATCAATCCCTATTACATATTTTCAGACCAGTTTGACAACATAAATAGTCTTGAAGAGTTGGCACAGGCTAGTACCCGTACATTGATGATCGTCAACTATCGATGGTCAATGCTTGACGATCCGTTGATTGCATGTAATTTCTTATAAGTAGGCGCTTTGGCGCTACTTACTAGAGTAGTTTTATGAGTGAATCTACAAGGTAATTGGGGGTTATTGGTTTGCGATTTTTCTGAACAAAGAACTGTTAATAAAACCTATTTAAAACATAACCAGAGAAGTATATAACTGTAGCTTGCCCATTAGTATATGACTGTAACAGATGGCGAGACACATAACTGCAAGGTCGAACATTATTTTATGGAGAATGAACCGGCTATTACTACTGCTTGTTAGTATGCAGGTATGCCAGAAATGAGAATGTACCTGGATATGACGCTGCCTATTTTGAAGGAAAAATATGTATTGCCTAAAGTGAAATTTGTAGTGTAGTTAATTCACCAAAAAAATTGAGATTGTTCTGTTTTATGTTTCATATGTATGTGAACCCAACCCTACGTCCCACCCACCGGGCAAAGAATGAAGCTTCACCGGTTCGAACGCCGAAATTGCTGGTGCCCGACTTTGTGTTTAGTGATTAGAAATATCAGATCAAGGATTGTTACCTATATATGCGCTTTGTAATCTGATCTTGCTATTGATTGCTCAGTTCATTTCTTGATTCAGTTAATCAATGGCACTCTGCTGTACAGGAAAGTGGATTTTCTGTGATATTATCGGACATGTGCCCAGTAGTATCAGGGATCACAACCAAAGATGAAGCTATATCTTGTGAACTGGGCATGCGTGCACTCTCTTTGGCCGTTGGCAAGATAAAAATTAAAGAATCAGCTGATTATAGTGAGACCATGGAGAAGTTTCAGAGTTCCACAGATCCTGATCCTGATGAGGATGGTGTTCTTAGACGTGGAGGCAACCTAGTAATCAAGTTTCTCGAGAATGAGGATATACCAGGTATGCTACATGAAGTTCAAAACAGTATTTTTTTTTTCTATGGCTGATGTTGCTACCCCATTTACGATAAATAATCCACCATTGCTGCAGGGTTTAACAAATTCTGCAAACTGAAGTTTAAGAAAGTATCTTTGCTGAGGCCGAAAGCAACAAGATCTAGTTCGAGGGAGATCTACCTTATCTGCGAGGGTCTGCGGTAGAAGATTGGCATCATTAGCTTTAGGCTTGGAGAAGACATGAGATCCTGCTAACTTCACCGGGAATTTAGGATGAATGTGTCTGTCCTGAGAAGTGGGGACGTGGTGATTGTTGCCTTTGTTAAAGAACAGTTGTAGTTGCTTTGCCTTCCTGCTTTTAGAAGAGAAGTAGTTGTATTTTCTTCCATGTTCCTGTTTCGCAGGCTGTGTGCTCTATTATCCTTCTCGCAGGCACTAGGCCATTGGTAGGGCTGGGCATCCAGTTTATGCGGTACAGTTTATGTATTTGTTTAGAATTTCGTTTTTGGTGAAATGGCCACCGAATTAATCACTCGGAATGTAGACACCTAAGCATATGCACCGAAATAGATTGGTCGGCATCAATCCTGAGCAGTTACAAGCTTATATTTGATTCGTCCTCTGGAAAGTTTGTTTCATTTTTTATTAATAATTTTTTTGGCCATGTTTACTGCTCTTTTTTACTTTATTGAATGTTGCACTGAATAACAAATTGACAATTATCTATTGCCGTGTTTGGATGTATACATTGGGGATGGAATTAGACAATGGCATTGACCCCGTACCGGATGGCACAAATGGAGCTATTTGGTTTCAGTCCTGGCATTTGCTCACCTGATAGACATTGCTCAGCATTCAGGAGACTCGTCTAGACAGTCGGGTGCACTCGTCATCGCCCTCTGTCCTGCTGCGACAGGGTGCCAATGTATGTCCGGCATGAACAGCAAAACAATGGTGGATTCACGAATCGCAAAGCACTGGTGGATTCAGCGGAGCACCCCCTCTGTTCTTAGCATGCACGCAGCCACCGTGGATTCAGTTGTTGCTTGGCGGATTCAACATTGCTTTGCTAGTGATGTTGTCGTGTTGATGAGAGATCGATTAGCTGGCATTGTGCAATGCCACCATCATCCAGTATGTGTAGCATCAGCAGCGACAGAAACCTACTCAGATCGGACGTATGGCCACACAATCATACTATAGCCATTACTAGTATGGATAAGTTGGAGTTAAGAGCGTAGGTATGAGTCAACATCTGGTGCAGCTAGCTAGCACCAGTGCAGCCTATAAAATCCGTACTGCAAGTGTGCAGCAGTACGCGGCGGAGAAGTTCCAAAAAAGATCAATCTGGCCGTTGGCACCATGGCCGCCGAGCCGAGCAAGAAGGTGGATGAGCAGCACAGCCACGACCAAAGGCAGCACGTCGGCGGCGGGATGGACCTGGCGTCACACGTCGATCTTAACATGACGCGCGATGCGATTCTCGTAAGCATATATCGCACCATTCTTATAGGCCTATAGCTAGCTTAATCAAGTGTGTACTCTTCCTTTGTATATGTAGCACAAGAGGCACGAGGCGGCCACAGGGCAGAGGCTGGCGGATAAGGTGGTCGGACTGTTTAGCGCCGAGGAGGTCAAGGAGCGCGAGGTGGCGCGGGGGAAGCAGGACGAGGCTGGCTCGGAGAAGAACACCGGCGTCTACCAGTTCTGATCGCCGCCGGCCGGCCGGCCATTGCGTGCTCTCAATAAGGAGTGTTGTCTGCATGCATATGTGCCGGTACATATATACACGTGTACATGTATATAGCTCTCAAGTCATGGTCTTTACTACTGAAGGTTGTGTCAGTGGCACCACGCAGCGCATGTCTAAATAAGAGACCGTCCTATCGTTTTTTTTTTTTTACATGGCGTCCTATCGTATTTGTTGATCACTTTATAAAGAAAATTAAGTCACTGTATTGTATTTAAGTTGCATGTACGTGTGCCTGTATTATTTATGTACATATATTGATCAATTTCGTGTGTAAGTTTAAGCTTTATGTCTAGTAAGACAACTACAGTAATAGATTGTCTAAGTTGGAGAGCGACGATATGGCTCCCGGCTCCCGGGGCCAAGAAGCCGGTATTTGAAATTTTAAGAAGTTTAAATTTAAAGCTTCGGAAAAATTCAAACAAAAATATCCCAATGTAGACAAAACTATGCACTACGACTGTGAAAAAAGTCTTTATGAAATACATGTACTCTAGTTTCAGCAGAAAAGACAAAATACAGATCTGAAGCATGATCAGATCAACTTTTTTTATCTAAAATTTGTTCGATTTGTCTTTTTTACTAAGCCAAAAAGTGCAATGTATTTCAGACTGAACTTTTCAAGGATCGTAGTGCATGTGGTTGGCTACATCCAGGTATTTCTTTTCGAAATTTTTGCAACATTTTAAAAAAATCAAAAAGGGCTACCTGTCGCCCGGGTTCCAATGCAACTATTTTCCCTTCATCCGGAGCTGCCGTAACTTGGGCGTTTTGTTCCTAATTTTTCCAGACCAAACCTCTCACCCAACAATAGAATGAATTATGCTTATTTAGAAAAAAAGAAGATGCGGAATCCCAATGCTACATACACTTTGCTGTTGATGGTCATTTTGAAAAAGGTTGTAATTACTTATGTTGGAAAGCTTCTCCTACTACCTTTTTACAGGGGCATTGTTTTAACAACTTTGGGCAGTATATTGGTTTCCTTATACCACAACAGTCCATGACAACCATAGGACCTTGCAGGCTAATGACTTTTGCACAAAGATTTAAGATATTCAAGGGTAGCCACTCCCTTAAGTGAACCGTACGTGAGACTTCCGCATCAAACGGCTCCGTCCCGAGCTTCCGTAGTCGGCCCTTGTCATTAGACCACTATGCTTGTCTTTTTCGCCCTGACTCTGTAATCATTTGCTTCTTGGGTGGTGGGGAGCAATGCTCCCAGGTACCTGTAATTATGATCTGTTTGGCAGAACCAATAGGTCTTCCTGTGTCACAACACTAAAGCGATCGACAAGCGCAACCATGACTCTGCTTTTGCAGCACTGAACATGGTTCTAGTCAAGATATTATGTTTGGAGAGGAGTAGGTGATCTCACTGTGTAATGGCCTATACATGATCTCAAGTTTCTAGTACAGGCGTGTAAAATCTCCAGTCGACAAGCTAGGGGGGGGGGGGGGGGGGGGGGGGCGCATGTGGATGTCTCGAGAGAGATATATGTGACGATAAGACAAAGAACATATGCGATCAAAATTTGGCGAAGCCAAGTCAATTTCGTGCCACCAAACCCTGCAATTGAGGAAAAGGCTCTATGGAGTAAGCAAATAGCCGTGCACTCCACATCGATCCTTTCCTTTCGTATGAAAAGAGGAAGCTTGGATCAACGAAAACCTATAGTTGTTCAGACTAATTTGTCACTTATATATAATCGACAATATCAATTGCACTTTTAGCTCTTTCCGTACAGTGTATTGGTGCTGCTCAAATCTAGGTTTTAACGGGGCCATATGTGCGATACATATTTAGCATGCAAGTGCATTGTTTTTTCCTAGGACTGTTTTCGGATAGTTTTATGGGGGCTTAGATATATAAGGTATAGCAGTTCGAAGGAGAGGAATAGTACCCCACTAGAGGGTATTTTCACTCTCCCGAGTCAAGAAGATTTGGACCCCTATTCAAATTCCTGAAAACCTACTGTATATTTTTTTTAGATACGAAGCTACTGTATAATCAGGGTAGATAAACCACATCGTAAACATCTATTCTAAAATGAGCTCATTCTAAATAATAGAAAGAGATTTGTCATGGTTGTGCACATCGTTATTATGCAGAGGCAGCATGTAATACCCGAGAAAAACTATATCTGATGTTTGCTTATCATGCGTGCTCTATCAAAGTCTAACACAAATTCACCGACTAAGTTGAAGCTAGGTACATAAACGAGTTTTCCCTTAGGCCCCGCTTGGATTCCAGTATCTCAGTCAAACCGGTGCAAGAAAAAGGACCTATGACAGTTCATTATAAAGTACCCCCAGTTTGGCTAAAATAATAATCTCTCGTACCATTATATAATATGTTTTAGATATGCCAATACATACCACATTCGGATATATAAACATATCTTATTATGTATATTCACTCATTATGTTCTATATGTAGTCCATAGTAGAAAATCTGAAATATATGAGTACTAACCAAGCGGGGCCTTAATCGTTTTGTCTATCCGTTCATGGCTCGTCTGAATCTGGGCACGTGGGAAGGAGATATATCTCCTTCCGTCCGGCCGGTGACGCATGCTTGCTGTGGCACACCACGCATGTTGCTGACGAAATATGCATTCCCCACCCATTGTAGAGTTGACAATTTGACGACGCGCAGGGACGAAGTCAGGATTAGGAGAAAGAGGGGCCAAATGAACACTAAACTACTTGGAGGGGCCCATGTAGTCAATTTCCCAAGACTTTAGGGTCTAAAACACATAATACATAGTGGGGTTTCACAAAACTTTCTAGCATAGGGTTCCACCCCTAGCTTCGTCCCTATACCTGAGCATTTTTCGGGCCGGGCCGGGCTCGGGCCGGGCCTAAAAAAGCCCGACGCAGAAAAGTCCAGGCCCGAGCCCGGCCCGGCCCGACAGTCGGGCTGCAGAAATCGGGCCCGAGCCCGATAAAGCCCGACAGGCCCGGCCCGACCCTTCCTGATTTGCTGTTTTTGCTAGGCCCGAGCCCGGCCCGACCTATGTATCGGGCCCGATTTCCAGGCCCGAGCCCGGCCCGGCCCGACATTTCGGGCCGGGTCGCGTCGGGCCATCCGGGCCGGGCTGCCCATGCCCAGGTATATTCGTCCCTGACGACGCACACTGGTAGGGTGCAGAAAGCGAAAAGCTATTCATGGCTACCTAGTTTCAGGGATCTCTTTATTAAAAAAAAATCAAACTCATATTTCCAAGTTTTAAAAATCTGAAACAAAAACCACGTCTAAAGTCAATGTTGTATCCCGAACGGGCAAAATCTCAATTTGGGAAATGCTTTATATACAGAGCTCAATAAAAGTGAGAAATGTGTGTATCTGAGTATACACACTTTTAAATCACCAAAACATACAAAATATTGTTATTTTCGTGCAGCCCATAATATAAAGAATTCCACATTATGATTTTACATACGCGTAGGATGCATCATTGACTAATCTGGATTATTTTTCAGTTATTTTAAAAATGTAATCTATTTTAAAAAAAATTAAAAATAAAGTGATCATTCCACCTTGGGAGGCAAAGTTTATTTTTTTTGGAGAACGCTCGCTTGTTTGCTTGCATGTGCAAGTGACATGACGCTGAAAGGTACGATGAAAAGAGAGAGGAGCTTTTGTTGTATCAATGATTAATCAAGTGCGAGAGATGCAGACAAAGCATGCATGCTATTATCGGAGGAAGAGTGAGCCACTAAGCTCTGCCCGTGCATGCATCCATGATGGACGAAGCGGAGGTACGGATTCACGGTACCTTCTTCTATCATCGGACCGTCGATCTTTATCAGATCAAAGCTGCACATGTGCTCGCAATACGCATAAGAGATCAAAGATGTTTGCCTCAAATGAATAAAATGTCGCTGGGAGCGGTGCGGGTTTTTTTTTCGTGTTTCCTAACTTCCTATGCACACATTGTTTGTCCATGATTGTTTCACACAGGTCAACAGATTCATCACCATATTTTTAACATTTTTTTTTAAAAAAATCGTATACATTTTGGATCCACAATTTTGAACATTCATTCTTTGTCTTAGATATGTACTAACACGAACTTGCAAGTGGCAATATTGTTACAGGACGTAAAACAAAGCAGGGGAGGAAAGGGAGGAGATGAAAGATTTGGCCTACATTTCAGCTTTGGGAAAAAGGGTTTGTTTGGTCCCTGGAGATGGAGAACAGCTGCACTATACTATGTGCTCCGACCACCCGAGGCAGCTAGCAGCTTTTTTTTTTTTTTTTTTTTTTGAACAAGGGTCAGGAGCTTTTGTTGAACCAGTGCTTAATTAAGTACGCTTGAAATTAATTAGGAAACGATCGAGAGATGCAGACAAGGCATATGCTCTAGGAGGGACAGTAAGCCACTAAGCTCTGCCTGTGCATGCATCCATGATCCATGATGGACGAAGCCGAGGTACGGATTCATGGTACCTTCTCCGGTTCTCCCAGCGAACCGTCGATTTTTATCAAATGATGAATGAAAGCTGCCCATGTGCTTGCACACACCTAATGTCCGGGGGAAAACATACACGGGTCAGCGCGTCAGAACGCTTTACGTTCTGAATCAATGAAATTCAGAACATATATGTGAATCGTCATCATGGGTGCTACCTAAAGACGACCATGACGAAAATATGCGCGCGCACACATACTGTTTTTTTAATAGTCACTGGGCGAGAGAGAAAACCCTCCGCCTGAATTGCATTCATTTGTTGCCGATAATATTTTGCAGCCTATTAGGTCACCTTCAACGGGCTGGCGCAAAGGGACACCCCAATGTGTCCCTTTTGGTCCGTTTGGGGGTGGACCACGGACATGTTTTCGTTTTGGGGTGGAGGTGGCCCCAACGGCGTGGCGCAAAAAATGTATAAGGCGAAAAAAAAGAATAATTTACATATATTAGGAGGGTTCAGTAATAGGGCCCCACGGGCCAGTGACACAAATTCGAGAAAAAAAAAACTTAAACCCTAGCTATAGTGGGTTTGGGGATGGGGCTGGCTGCCTGCCGGAGTTGGCGCCGCCGTGGCCAGGTACTCGCCGTGGCCGTGGCCATCTACTCGTCATCATCCGAGAGGATGACGTACGGCAGCGCAGAGAACATGTGCGCCGGTGGGCCTGCAGGCGCATGCGGAGGTGTAGGCGGCGCCTCGGGCTCTTGCGGCCACGCCGGAGCAGGCTGCCACTGCCTCCGGGGCTGCCACGGCGACTACAGCACATGGCGGAGGCCGTACGCCGCAGCCTCCTCCTCCTCCTGGCGGTTGTACGCATCCGCCTCGTCCATGCGACGCCAGGCGGCCGCCTCGTCGTACAGCTCCCACCCCTCCGCCTCCCGCTGCGCACGCTCCTGCTCCGCCGCCGTCGCCGCCTCCGCCGATTCTCGGAGCGCCTCCGCGAGGTGAGGCCACTGGCCCAGCTCCTCCAGGTTGGAGGCGTCGATGGCGGCTTGCAGGTTGGCCTCCTCGTCTTCCATGGGCGCTGGCGGGTCCTGGGCGCCGCCGTACGCCGGGTTCGGCATCGCTGCCCAGTTCGGCGGCGGGGCCTCCACCTCCTCCATGTCGTCGTCGCTCCAATCGAAGTCGGAGGAGGAGGAGCCGTCGTCGACGGCCGGCTCCTCCTGCGGGGCCTGGTACCCCTCCGGCGCGTAGCCCGCGAAGGCCTGCCGGCGGCGCGCGTCGTGCTCCACCTCGAACCAGCGGTCCCACAGCAGCGATTCGATGTGGTAGGCTGGGTCGTTGACGAACTCCGGCGGCAGGAAGCTACGCCGCCGGAGGATTTCCTCCGTCCGCGTCCTGCCGGAGCGAGGCACCGCAGGCACGGGCACGCGCTGCGGCCCGAGATGCCATCCATCTGGCAGATGGACGTCGCCCCACGGCAGGGGCGCGCGGATCTCCCAGTACATCTCCGCGACGTCCTTGGAGACGCGGGCTCGCGCGGCACGGCGGCGGGCATTGCGAGCCGCCCTCAGCTCCTACCGTCGATCTGCGGCACGGCGGGCCGCGTCGGATGGCGGAGGCGCGCGGGAGCTGCTGGCCTCCACATTGTGGCGGCCGGGCTTGCTGAAGAACCACCTGGCTGGCTTCATGGGGGCCGGCGGCGGTGGCTAGGGCTTGGAGTGGAAGCGTCGAGGTGGGGATGGATAGGGACGGGTGGGGAACGCGTCGAGTAGGTGTCCCCATTTAAGAAGGACCAGAGCGGCCGCGGTCGCTGGCACGTGGGCCAGGGACGGACATGGGAGGACACAGCGAGTGTCCGCATCTCCCCCAAAGCTGGCCCAAAATTGGGCCGCGTTTGGGGCGAAATCGCCTGTCCGTGCGGACACAAGGCCTTTTGCGCGAGCACCTCCCATGTCCGATCGGACAGATTCGGACTGGGCTGGTCCGTTTGCGCCAGCCCGTTGGAGGTGCCCTTAGGTTCAAGTGAACCGGAGCACGAAAGGATACAAGACAGAAGAGTCACAAGGAGAAAGCACCCATGCCTATCTACACCCACACAAAACGCGTGCGTGGGCACGCACGTGAAACTTATAAAAGACTCCGAACAAGTTCATGACAAGGAGCACACTTGGTTCGCCGCTTCACTGAGACATCACAACACTATCCAAGGGCAAAAAATGGTACATACAGAACTGAGGGCACACAAGACTCATCATACCACAAGTAAAACCACCACAAAAGCAGGCGAGATAAATCCACATGAGGAGAGAAACACCACCACCAGAGACGAAGTGCTCCGATCAACCGAGACCATCCATGACATCTCAATGCTATTGGCTCAGTCAAAGGCGACGTGCAACCGAATCTTCGTCGCACCACCAACGAGGCGTAAGAGAAGTCGAAGGGCAAGCAACAGCCGAGACAAAGTCGAAAGGCTTCGACACCGATAACACATAGGAGACGGGTCTGACGGCGGCGCTAGGGTTCCCACCCCACCCGATCGAGCCGCTCGCTAGGAGCGACGTGGGGGGCTTTCCGTGGTTCCTAACTTCCTGTGCACACACTGTTTGTGCATGATTGTTACACATAGGTCAACAGATTCATAACCATATTTTATATTTTGGATGTACAATTATTATTATTCGAGAGTGGATCTGCAATTTTGAACATTTATTCTTTGTCTTAGATACGTACTAACACGAACTCGGCAAGTGGCAATGTTTTTGCAGGACGTAAAACAAAGCAGGGGGGAAAGGAGGGAGATGAAAGATTTGGCCTACATTTCAGCTTTGGGAAAGGGTTTGTTTGGTCCCAGGAGATGGAGAACAGCTGCACTGTACTTTGTGCTCCTACCACCCGAGGCAGCTAGCCCCGAGCAGGCGGGCGGTCAGGACAAAAGACGGGGGCTGCTAGATGCGGCCAAGGTGAGGTGAACCTTAGCGACGAAGGCTTCCCAACGAGATTCCCTCACCAAGAGTTGGATGTAATCGATGGCGGATTAGTGGTAAACTAATGTGACCATTTCACAGAGACCGGTGTTTAGTCTATTAGCGTTATCATCATATCAACTCTCCTTTCTTAGCTGCAAATAGAATTTTACTAAAGCTATTTGTGTACAGGGAAAACAGAGGTCCTGGAAGATCTAAACGTCGTTGAGCTGTAAAACCATAGGCAGGCGTTTCGGCTCCTGAGTGCATATGACCCGGTATTTACAATGCGTTTTAAACTCGTATTGAAATGTCAAAATTTGCAAAAAACAAATCGCGCATAGATCTTAATACACTATATGTTAAGTCGTTTCACGAAAAAACGGTACTTTTGTGCCTTGTGTGAAAACAAGTTGCTAAAATAAGCCTTTTCACGAGGCTCTTTTTTTGTTACTTTTACACACTCTACAAAAAATATCAAGTTTTCACCAAATAACTTTATCAACCCATAGAATGTGAAGATGTATCCGCGAAACTTTACTTCACTTCGGATTTTTTTAACATTTCAAAATGTGTTTTTTAAATACTGGATGCCAAAATGGATTTCACGTAAGATTTCTGCAGTTCAAGATACGAGATGGTATCCACTTAAGAGTTAAGACTTACCTGTTTTGTTGATGTTTTCTTTGGGTCGAAATCCAACCACTCTCATCCCAACATTTTTTTTTGTTGATGTTGTACACTCTATCCTTAAAAAAATGCATATACTGTAGCATATAGATATTGTGATGTTTCGCTGAAAGTGCACACTCTCAAACTGCCATTTTAAGTTCAGCAACGGATGAATCATACATGACACAATTGCAAAGATGGTTATGCACCGAAAACATCTAAATCCACAATCTAGCACAGCTGGCAGGTTGCAACATTAGGCGACTAAGATTTACCGAAATTACTAGCAAGAACTAAAAAGACTCAAATGATAAAACAAGAAAACCAAACACCAGCACAAGGTTAAAGAGAGAGATGGTTATGCATTGGAAACATCTGAAGACAAGTTGATGAAATTCATGCATTTCCATTAGGATCGATGCCAAACGATTTTTGTCTAAAAAAGAATGACAAACGATAGGATTTTCCTATTATCGTCAGCAGTCTTTAAAAATATTGGATTCACTAAAAAAAAGTATCCTTCCCATGAGGGTCAAGGTGAGTGATACCGTGGAATATTTCTTCTTGCTATAAGACATGATTTGATCTTTTTATGTAGCACAGTTCGCAAGTTTGTACAATCAAGATCATTGTTTCAGCATAACCTCAGCCTTAGTGTCACCAACAGAACTGTTGCGCATGAGTGAGATCTATTGTTAGGAGTCATGTATGCAACTAATACTTGGGACCACGGAACAAAACATTGGTGTTTCTGTTGCTTTTTCTTTGTCTGTGCGTCATCTTTTTTGCTGCTACTTTGGCTTTAATCACCAGCCTTTGATGTTACTTATTACCTTTCCGCTGCCTGCCTAGACCCAGCTAGCCCAGCGCCTCTCATTTCCTTATTTCTGTTAGGAATTAATTAATTAGTTTAATTAATGGGTTAAATCCCTGCCTATGTCGGTTCCACTTTTGGCAACCGCTTCCTTGTAACCGACTTTGTACCTGGGTATATATACCCCATATTCTATCAATGAAAGACACAGTTTTTGATTCATTTGTTGTCTCTGTCGATTGCTCTCAATTTACTTCCAACACGTTATCAGCACGCTCTGCCGAGAGCGATATTCATCGATCGAGAAAGAATCGAAGGAGCAGAAGAACAGCGATTAAATGCGAAGGAGCAGAAGAACGGGAAGAAGGCGTTGGCCTCCATCGCTCCAAAAAATCGAAGACCACAACCAAGAACTGGTCTTCAAGATCATGGAAATCGAAATAGAACAAGGGTGAGCAATTGTAGGATTTCCTTTGCCTGTTTCTAAGATGGACGCCGGCGAAGATGGACGTCGGCGACCGCGGCCCCTGGTACCTCCCAGCGCGGAGCACGCTGCGGCGTCATGCTCGGTCTTTACGACCGGCCCTTCGTGACGCCCGCGCCCGCACGACGTCCCCGACGCCCACCACGCCTCCGCCTCGCCGCCGCCTTACGCCCTTCGGCTTCGCGGCGTCGATCCCTCCGTCGAGCAGCCGCGCCTCGCGCGCGGGACTTGGAGTCCGGCCGCCCTCAGGCTCGCGAGCGGCGTCTCCAACGGCGTCGCGCCGGGCACCCTGCTCCCTGGAGGATCCTCGGACGAGGACGAGCGTGGCGGGAGCGCCAATCGCCGCCGGTGCACGCTGCGGCGGCGTGCGTGGAGGCGGCGCCGGCCGGCCGTGTCCTCTCCGCCTATTTCTGTATCCTGCGGATTGTGGATCGAGTGCTGGGGATTTTTCCCTGGTCGCTTTCCTTATCCGCTCCTTCGTTGACCAGATTAGACGATGAAGCGATGGCTGCCTTTGTTGGCCCATCTGCATGCTTGCTGGGCCACCAGCTGTCCATGCATATCTGCTTTTTGCTCCTTTAATTTAGCATGTTAGCAAATTAGTATTCTATCGGTAGCTTCTTTTAGACCTGTTAATTCAGTACATCTATTTCAGTACTGTTTTCTGTTGAGTACAGATGTATTCCAGATCTCAATTTGATGTAATATATTTCCACGTTTTTCACGTGTCGAGATTAATTACGTCTATTTGCAATTGAGATTTTTAATTTCTTGCAAATATAAATTCAGTACCTCTATAGTACTGTTTCTCTGTCGAGTACGATGTATTCCGGAATCATTTTAAGATATGTATATATTTCCATGTTTGACACTGTTGAGATTAATACATCTATTTGCAATTGAAATTTTCAATTTCTTGTAAATGTAGATGCAAAATCAAAGTGATTTCCTCAAATTGATGTTTTCGGATCATGATGTGCTGTGTAGATTTATCTACCACTACTGTTTAAGCCTACATTTTGTCATTTTTGACATTATGATTGCCAATGTGCTCTCCCATACATTTTATTAAGTTATGACATAAGGCATTCGAAGTGTGAGTATCTTATACTCCGCTAATGCTGCTAGATCTACTCCAAAATTTCTTTTGGAGATTATCTACAACGTGTCATACTTAACAATTTGAGATTCACACTAATGAGTTCAAGCCCACTTCTTGAAACTTCATTTATTTTGCATAATTCATTACGACATAACCATGATGGATTTTAGTTTACCAAATGGAAATTAATATTCTCTGGTTTACCCATATGGGTACACGATGGATTGAGAGTTTTATGCACTTGCTCTCAACAGACACAACTATCCTAAATGGGGATCATGGACATAAAGATTGCCCTTGCGTCCCAAGGGTTAGTGCGTGCAATCCAGGCTCGGGATGTTCCACTCCCGGCTGGAGTCACGCCGCTGACAGATGAGTAAAAATATGCTGATTTGTACATCATAAGGCACCATGTTCATCCAGACCTCATGTCTGAGTACTTGGAGGAAGAATTCCATAGTACCTTGTTTCTGGCCCTCAAAACGAGGTATGACCAGCAGAAGGCAGTTTTCATGCCTGAAGCACTCCATGATTGGACACATTTCCGACTCCAGGACTTCAAGTCTGTCGGGGAGTACAATAATGAGTCTCATAAGATCAGTTCCAAACTGCGCTTTTGCGGGAAGGAACCTACTCATGCGGAGAAGATAGAGAAAACTTTGTCCACTATGCTCATCTGATAGGATCCTCCAGTAGCAGTACCGTGCTCGCGACTACCAAGTCTATTCCGATCTTATTCATATTTTACTTCATACTGGAAAGCATGATGAGCTACTCGTTAAGAATGGCTCTCAGTGCCCGGTTGGTTCTCAACCTCTACCTGAAGTTCATATGAATGTCGCGAACGGACAAAAGTTTGATGGTGGCTTCAAAGGCAAGCCTTCGAACTTCAATGGTAAGCGAAAGCGTAACCGGAACAGGAAGCCCAGAAACTCAGACCGTGGGAAAGGCACCGCAAAGCCCAAGTTTGACAAAACTAAGCTTTGCGACAAGTGTGGATGCTACACGCACCCCACTGACAAGTGCAACCCCAAAGCATCTGGCCATTATCTATCAGCAATCCTAGGGATGCGAAGCACCTCAAGGGAAAAGGTTTGAAGCCAACTTCAACCTTCCTCCAGATGACACCAATGGAGCTGCTTGTTCGCGAGATGTTCCTACTGGACCTTGCAACGCCATAACTCTCCATAAGTCAGAGGACCCTACAGGCACGGAGAACATGATGGTTGAGTACGCCTCAACCAAAGTGTTTGGAGACTTAAACTAGTCCACTATCTCCTTAGTGGTCGTTTTATTAATGTCCATTTGTGTTTGTTGTAGTAGAACATATATATTGTATCAGCACTGATATAAATAAGATTGTATACATTCTATATATCTGATAAAGATTTCCATATTGGAACTTCTTCAATTCTATATATAGAATTCTACGAGTGCCAATCCGATGGATGTGGAACAAGTATATGAAATGTACCCACTCTATTGTCTGGATTGTACTAGACGTACACCCAACTCGTAGCACATGTTGCATATAATGCAATTCCATCGGTCATGATTTGCATGAGCTAAACTTTCCTAGTCATGAGATTTTGTGTGCATATACTGCCAAATGATCACTTCAGTCCCTTGAACACATTCAAGGTGATATTTGTGGTCCCAACCAACCATTGTTTGGACTAAAGATCGAATTAAAGCAATTCGAATGGACAAATATTGTTGCAGAATTCTCTTCACATGCCTCCACTATTTAGTGCATGGCTCCGAGGATCGAAGTTCAGCAGAATGTCCTATGTGTCCATACACAATTGTTTTTGGTTCCATCTCTGATCAAAGGATTTTTCTCATTGCACGACCCATGTTAATGAATTGCAATTTACCAACTTCACGTTGGAGTCATGCAGTTTTACACGCTGCTACTGACTAACTGCATATCGCAGTACTTCCCCTCTGCAATTGATACGTGAAATCCTCCGAGCATTTCCCATCTGCGTAAGTTCGGAAGCGCTTCACGCGTACCGATCTCACCACCGCAGCGTACATCATGGGCCCACATATTAGGGATCTATGTGGTGGTACTATCTCCGTCAATCAACAGTACCTTGAACCCCTCATCAGGGATGTATTCATAGCCCAGTACGCTGATTGCTTATATTTAAGGAGGATTATTTCCAGGCATTAGGGGGAGATTTCAAGTACCACATCGAATGCCAGGAAATCAATTGGGACTTCACGTTCCTCCCCTATCCACGTACTAAGAATTTGGACTCTACGTTCGATTCACAAATTTGCAACACATGCAAATAACCTGCCATATTCATTTACTGATCTCAAAGGTGTTACAAAATCCTTCAATCCGGTAGAAATGCGCCCGAAAGAGTGGAGGTACCAATAAAAACCACTCAACTCCCTGTTTTATAAAAAGAGGGGGAGTAGTACGGCCTCTGACCAGGATCCAGCTTTTCGCAAAGCAACAAAGGAAATCGAGGATAAATCCTCTAAATCAGTAAATGCAAGTCGACCTTGCGTTGATGAACACCTAATGGGTAGTATACACCCAGTGGAAGGGAAACCTCCACCACCCCAGCTCCAGCTTGCACACACTGGCTGGGACATCGGAACACCCAGACTCACGCGTATTGGGAAATCACGAAGAGTCATCATGGGTGCATGATATTTGCTCCAACTATATCGATTCTGGAGAATCATATAACCAAAGCCTACAACTGTCGACAAACATCTCTTGTATGATTGCAAACAACCTTCATAATGATTCAGATCCAAAGACCATGGCCATGGCAGAGTGTGAACACACTTGCTAGGACTGAACTCATCAAAGGATGCAATCCAAGCAGATTTAGCCTCGCTCTTCCAAACGGAATAAGAAATACAAGGTGGTGAGAAAGCAAGGCTTGTAGCATAAGGTCGGGTTTCCGCAGAGATCCGAGACCTACTCTCCAGACATGAGTGAAATCTTGTTCCGATACATATATCATTGGCAGTACAAAATCATCTATCTGTGCGGTTGATAGGTGTAGTGACAACATATCCATGTGGATCACTAGATTCCGACATGTATGGTTCCCGATGGAATCTCTGTCCGAATCAAAACGCAAATGCAGCATGTATTGTGTAAAAATCAATAAGTCACTCCAATTCTTATTGTTGTCGGTATATTTTGGTACAACCGACGTATAAGTACCTTATACACAAGGGTTACTCCTACTATAATGATCACCCATCTGTGTTTGTCATACATAAGGATATCTCCTGAAATGACGAACCACGTGATCATCTAAAAGACGGATTTGAGATGAAGAATTTGGATAAACCCAAATGTTGCTTGGGACTACAACTCGAGCACCTTCACTCAAGTATTATGGTACACTAAGATGCCTATATCCAGAAAATTGGTGAAACTTGATATAGACAAGTCATGTCCATCTCCTAGGGATTGTTCGATCTCTAGATGTAGAGAAAGATCCATGGGAAGATGGAGAAGAGATGTTGGCACATAATGTTCCATATCTCAATGCCATTGGACCTACCAACATAATTGGTTAGGGGATCAAGAATATCTTTCGATATCTCCAAGGCACCAAATAACTTGACATATTGTATGAAATTCGGAGAAATCTGAACTCCAATTTAGACACTGGTATTGGCTACTTACATGATCCTACAATGTGTACATACATGGTAGATCTGTCACTCCATTGATGTCTTCAAAGCGACTTTGGTGACTATACTACCACGATCATTCTAAGATGCACCGTTTCATGTTAACACGTGTGGCTTCACGGAATAACAAACCGCATACATTAGTCGTGTGGTGTTGGTTCTCTCGAATCACCTATCATTATCTACACAGATAATGTTGCTTATGTTGCATAGATGCAAAACAGGTTACATAAAGAGAAATATCGTTAAGCATATTGCGCTAAATTGTTTTATCCCCATAAACTCATGACGAGTCGGGAATAAATATCTTGCAATTAAAATCATGCGATATCCTCGCTGATCTATTCACCAAGTCTCTACCGACTATAACATTCCAGAAATGATTCATAGGATTGGTATGCGACGGCTTAGTGATTTGTAAGAGTTAGGGGGAGTATCTTCCTGAACTATTCCTGTTCAAAGCATCATATTACACTCTTTTTCCCTTTATGAGTTTACTTTTCAGGTTCTCATCAAGGTTTTTAATGAGGTAGTATCAACATGAGATCATATGTCATACTTTCTGT
The DNA here is from genome assembly GCA_947311845.1 of Poa pratensis. Lineage (NCBI taxonomy): Eukaryota > Viridiplantae > Streptophyta > Magnoliopsida > Poales > Poaceae > Poa > Poa pratensis. The sequence goes on from CAMZMU010000112.1 coordinate 26,795,337, forward strand.
TTTCCCCACCGGGTTTTTAGGAAAGTATACACGACATATTTATTGTCCTTTAAACTCTATGGATTTCATTCATATTGAGTTAACAGAGACAATAATCATTATATGTTGTATCATTTTCTCCTTACTTTTCCCACTGGGTTTTAAAGGAGTTTTAACAACATATCCAATACAATTCTCCTCACATTTTTCCCAAAGGGTTTTTGGGGAGAACTTCAAACGTCATATGTCATACTTCCTGTTTTCCCCACCGGGATTTTTAAAGGAAGTATACAAGGCATATTTATTGTTCTCTAAACTCGCTATGGGTTTTTCCCGTTTTAAGGTTTCCCATATGAGTTATCAAAGAGACAATAACCATCATATGTTGCATCATTTTCTCCTTATTTTCCCATCAGGGTTAAATGAGTTTTAGCAACATATCATACACACTATTCTCCTCATATTTTTCCCATAGGGTTTTTGGAGGAGACTATTTCAAGATGATAGAATCTACAAAGGACATGGTTTTCACAAGGACTTCATCGCGAACTCTAAAGACAAGCATGGATTAGGGGGAGTGTTAGGAATTAATTAATTAGTTTAATTAATGGGTTAAATCCCTGCCTATGTCGGTTCCACTTTTGGCAACCGCTTCCTTGTAACCGACTTTGTACCTGGGTATATATACCCCATATTCTATCAATGAAAGACACAGTTTTTGATTCATTTGTTGTCTCTGTCGATTGCTCTCAATTTACTTCCAACAATTTCTTCAGTGCCCATCATAACGATTTGTAGCTCACATGTAACTTTTCATCCATGCATCGCATGTGATGCTGAAGCTTCCTCGAAGAAGCCTTGAAGATTTAGAAACACCTTAGTCATCTCACTCAGCTCACCACCACTATATATACCCATGGAGCCCCAGGAACCAAACTCCATGCCAAAACCACACATGCCTGCTATTGCTAGCTAACAATCGCAGACGACACCATTGAGACCATTAACTAAGTTGATCTCGCTGCGCCGCTTTGATCAAGCTGCATTCATATCTCGTCGTCCATTTGGTTCTGAGACTCGATCAAGATGAAGGCGTCCGTGTTCTTGAAGCACCTCTTCTCCGCCATCGTGGCTGCCGTGAGGGGGAGGTCTAAGACGAGCGCCGTGCGGACGCGCCTCGTCGTCTTCAGCATCCTCCGGAACAAGAAGCTCCTCATGAGCACCATCAACAGCAAGATCCACGCGATCATGGGCGGCCGAAGCCAAGACGACAGCCACCTTGTTGCGGCGGCAAGTGGTGGAGGTGGTAGGAAGGCCGCCGTGCTGCAGAACCTGCCGAGCTTCGTGCTGCTCAACAGCCTGCCGAGCTTCGCCATGGGCCGGGACGGCGGCGGCAGCGATTCGCCGTTGGTCATGGTGAGCGGCGAGGAGGAGCAAGAGGAGGGTGTGACGAAGCAGCTGCAGCTGGCAAACGCGCCGCCAGGGTCGGTGATCGACCGTGCCCGCAGCGCGGCGGAACTGGGCGGCGTGGAGTTCAGACTGGAGGACGAGATCGACCACGTCGCCGACGTGTTCATCAGGAGGTTCCACGACCAGATGAAGCTGCAGAAGCTCGAGTCCTTCAAGAGGTTCTGCGAGATGCTCGAGAAGAACTAACTCCATTAACATCTGCTGAATAATCACCACATCGCTTCAAATGCAGGTTGTGGTCGAATCCGTATGATTAAGTAGTCAGAGATCTCGAATTGATTTACCTCCTAATCATTTGGAGGAAAATAACCGGCGTGTGCTGTAATTTTTACTCTTTTTTCTTACAAGAGTAAAAAGCACAGGTGTGGCTCAAATTTTGAACGGTTTTTTGCAATATGATTTACCCAAGCCGATGGTAGCTATCAGTCCCATCATGCGTTGTGCTCTTCTATCTACAACATCGCCGTTTTAACATTCTCTTAACACTAATCAGAAACCACTATCCTGGATTAGATCGATCATGTATATGATTAAGAATCCCACATTTAGGTAGTACTTATTTTCAGTATTTTACAGGATTTTACACCTCCAGATATTCAAATCCAAGACCAGAGTCACTTCGGTAAGTTATGTGACAGACTCTGTTTGTGCTCATAGTCATCCAGGGGCAGGGGCATGAGAAGTCAGCACACATGAATGAATAATACTATTGGACAATTGCAGCAAGGTTTACTAAATCCCTGAACTATTTGCACTACCGAGTTAGGGGGGCGGAAAATCCTCAGTCTGAGCATCATTTAACATCTAATGGTATTGTAAATTGAGAGAGCTGTTTCTAAAAATTACAAACTTTGAAACGCATCAGATGTAGATTGTAGAACTTCGTTTAACAGCAGCCACCAGAAGATGTTCTCCAACCAGCACGCATCAAAATCTCAACAGCCATTAATTGGTTTATGTAGATTCTATGACAGTAATCTCTTTTAGTTTTTTGTTGCATTTACTGAAGTGTTTTACCACGTAATTCTGCAAATCCTTAATCAAACCCATCCAGTTATAGTACCATCCTACCAGGCTCTATGCTCAAAATCTTCCACTTCTCTACCCCTGTGCAGAGATAGGTCCACAATTTTTGTCATTATCATACAGCACAAACGGATCACGCTCACAATGCAATAGATCAAGAGCACCACTAGCAACTTGATTAACAGCAGCCTCTTTATTGGATTCTGCATAAAGAATTGTACAGAAATTAGCTCTTGTTCCAGTTCTTCCAGGCAACCTAGATCTTACAAGACATAGAACACTGACATGCGAGGGCAATCAGGTAAGAGCATGGGATGTCCTCTATAGCTTTTGATGTGGGTTTCCCACCTCCCCTTCTCAAAGGAGCAACTATAGATTTATCCCCGTCAGCAGCAGTATAGCAAAATGCTCTGTCAGGAATTGAGCATCTAAAAAATTCCTCACGCTAGAAATATGCTCTTGCTTCATCAGAGCTTGGGCTTATTGTGTTTAGACTTTTCTGCGCCCTAATATCCTTGAATCATTCTTTCAGATCCAAATTTGCAGGATTTGGTGCTGGAGGTGGTGGAAGGGATCCTATTTTCTTGAGGGTTTCCTGACCACTTTTCACCCATTTAGAAAATGCATCAACCAACTTCACAAGCATCTTGTGTGGTATACCCCATGCTTCAGCACAAGTTTCTTCATTAGGATCACTATATCAAGTACCAGGAGGCAGTGGACCAATCCAGAACCAGCTTTTGTTTGACTTCACATAGGAAACTAGTGCTTTCCAGCCCTTTGCACCTAAAGGAGCTTTTCTAGATGACAGTATCTTGAGCACTCCTCGAACTAAATCCTGGAGGGGCTCCTGTGTTTCAAGTATACTGGGATCTCCAGCATTTGTTTTGATCCGATTAACCAGCTCCTGAACACTTAGTGCCGGCGAATTGCTCAGCGCAGTCTACTCTGCAGCACTGGTATCTGCAACCTCATTAGCCTGTTGTGGTTGCTCTGTTGCACTTGGCTCTTGAGGCGTTTTGCTAGGTTCTTCACTGTTGAACCATTTTCTGGTCTCCTCCCCATCAGGTTGCTTAGGTGCCGCTGGAGGAACCTCAGCAGGACTGACCATAGTTGCCACTGTAGTATCGTCAGTAGGACTAATCATGGCATTCTTAACGGCGGTTAGAAGATGTACGATGGAGAAAGAAAAACGGTATGGATAGTTGGTTAATTGGTACATACTTCTTAGGTTTCTCAGATTCTAGTAAGCTTATTTTTTACAACAGACAAAAGTAACCTTTTTTTGGAGTAAATATATCCAAATAAGCATTTCATTAGGATCTATATTTCTGAAGAAAATCTTCTCAACTTATCCCCCTATGATCTCCAAATTTGAGTTGATATTTAGTTTGAGAGTTCTTGGTCTGGTTTGAGTCCACGTTCAATCAAGTCTTAGCACTATAAACGAAGGGCCTTAAAAAAAGTTACTTCTAGGGGGTCTGGATGCGTAATTCATAAAATGAAAATTGGTTAATATAATTCAATGTTTGTCCTTAAAAAAGGGTTTGGGGGGTCTGCCAACACATATGTGCAATTGTCTCCAAATTTTTCTTCTTCATGGTATCGAGCCCTAATCAATCTCATCCACCACCAAAACTCCAACTCGTAACTTCAGAATGACAATATGGGGATCTTGATTTACTTCTGGCAGAAAAGAGGACAGTTGGATACACAAAGGTGTTTGTAGTGAATGAAACTTCAGAAGATGTGGACATATATATGATGCAACGTTGGCTGTAAAAGGTTAATGCAACTGATAGACTATTATGCTTTGCACCAGTGGCAAAGATGAGCACAGTGAGGACATTGATTACCTGTTAACTTCAGCAACATGTGAAGAATGCATTTTCCAACGTGATTTAGAAGGTGAGGTATGTATGGAGATCTTTCCAAGGAAGATATGCAGGTCTAGAGAACTATATCGTGTACCAGTACTGCATGGTTTGTTAGATCCGGTGTGTAGTATGGACATTATTCTCAGAATAATGGTGACTTAAAGGTGCAGACAATCACATATTATCACAATGGAAGCCTAATAGTCTATGTATATGTTATGTTCTGACTGGAGATGATGCTAAAGAAAATTAAGTGCACGAAAGAAAGACGTGGTAAGGCAGGTGAAAAAATTCAGTGTCCTTCGACTCGGATTGAGATTACACGTTCCTCAGAGGTTTACAGTGCTCTCTTAGAGTAACTATGTTCATGATCTATTAGTGGAGTTAGGAATGCTCAAGTTTCTTCATAATGTTTTGCCTTTTCATAGGAACAACAAGCTCCATGCAGGCTTATTGTGTGTCCCATTCAATTGTGCCAAGACTCGATACTTCATATACGATAACTCGACAGTGTGCAAAACATACACAAAAGGCAAACAGGAAAACAAGGAAAAGAAAGCAAAGCCTAACAAAGAACAACAGCTATAAAGAAAAAAAAATGGAGATTGTTTATCGGAACCTGGGGTATTTGAAGAGTAGCCTTGGCAAAAGACTTTGGTTCAAAGACTGAGATGCAGATTCGTATGTACTGCAGTAACAACAACTTTGTGGGAAGCCCCTTGTGTCATGAAGCAGTAAGTGGCAGTAGGTGTAGCTCAATCTACTACATAGGTAGAGTATAAGGCAAATGACATTAAGTTTAGAGTGAAACATGGTCTGCATGAAGGGTTGGGTGCCTGAGCTTTGGCTGTTGAGGAATAACTCTTTGGTATTGCATTGTCATAACAAGCCTACAATCCACATCCCCGAAACAATCCAGTACATCATAATAGTACTGTACCAAACGTACTAAGATTTTGATAAGACATGACTATTCTATCAAAACGCTAAACCCTAGTGAGGCCGCTACTTTCTGTAACAAGATGGGCATAATCTTCGGCCTATCTCAGAGGGAGTGTCCGAGTTTGTAATCCAGTTGGAGTACAAGTTTAAATGAGTCAGGACGATATACTCTTGGCACTGTAAATAAAAGGTGTGGAGTGGCCAAGTCTGAGAGGCACACACACGATTATTCGCCATAATTTCTTCTAAGGGTACCTTCCTCTACACCGGTTTCCCAGACTTAGGAAATTTTCAGCTTCAATAAACTCTACGTATTAACGTACTTTCACTTTAACAAGTATCATCTTCAGATTTCACAGGATTTGTCTCCAATTGACATAAACAAAATTCTTTCTTCCCTTGGTAAGCGTCTTAAATTTGGTTGTAGTTTCTTAAGTTTCAAATGGAATTGTACTTTTTCGTTAATTGAGGAATTTCTATTTTCTGGGTCTAGAACGTGTAATTATTGAAATTGACTGGGCTTAAAATTGCTTTTTGTTCTCATAGTTACGAAATGGTAAGAAATATAAAAATATGAGTCTGTTTTATAGCAGGAGTAATTACTCGTTGTTGTTTCAAGGTATTAGGTGTATTAGAGGCATTTGAAACATTGTTCCATGTTTCGGATGCTCAAACTTTAAAGTGCCATCGGGAGAACAATTAAGAGATGGTTTTCATATCGAACAACATGGAGATAACAAGTGCAAGATGGTTGTTGAATTGGAATAACAATTATATATGGAACTTGTGATACTAATTTTTTTTTTTTTTGCCATTTCGGGCGTCTAGAAGGAAATACTATTCCTCAATAATCTTATTGACAGGCACAGGCAGAGTTGAGATAAATCAACCCTTGTACACTTATACAAGTTGGATACTAGTTCCAGCAACTTCACGTGCTAATCAAACGTGCCCAAGTACCATGAAGTTGCATCCAAAGACGCAACTCTTCTTATAAAGGGCACAATCATTATATCAATTAACATATCTGTTTTCTTCTTATGGGTGGTATAACAAAACCCATTCACTTTGTTTTAATACGGTCAGAGATTTGAAATCATACTGCAGACTCAAGACAATTCTCCAGGTTCATGATAGCAATAGCTCATAATGAAATAATTCTATTTAGTTATTGCTAAGAATGTATGCTCAGCGAAGCATCTAAACAAACATACAGCATATGAAAAAAATTAGAACACGTTACAAGAAATGTACAGCTTTTTCATATTTATCAAATGTCAAGTAGTTTTCTAAATGAACCAACCATTCTGAAAAGAACAATTGTAAGTCTGTTTATGATCATAAACCTATTTATGTCTGTCATCAATGGATAATGTCAACTATGGTTTTTCATACGTTTGTTGGTTGCTTTATCTTACTATGTAGACATACAATTTGATCAATAAGAAGCCACAACTTTTTTTTAAATAACTAAATTTGACCATGAGTTTGTTCTCATTCTGCTAAATATCATATTCAACCATCAATTGTAAATTGGTTATACCCTGCAGGGCTGCGCTAATAATGGCAACCACTTGTTTGATCCAGTCCGAATATGTTCAAGGAATTATAAATATCTTACTAGTACCAAATGGTCAATTGCAGCTACACAACGTAGCAGCAAATAGACCAGACACTTGGAATCAATCCATATACAATGTTTCTTAGTGCATACCATGCAAAAGAAGACATACAAAAGATCCTCATTTGGATTATAGTACAATAGTGACTGCTAAAGGAACAAATACCCATTTAACAGATGTCACGTATATATGGCAATTCAACGATACAAGATCAGTTCAGCAAGGCATACCTGAAACTGGAACCTGTCACTTTGAACTATGTTCTTCGCCTAGAGTGATTGGCAGACCCTGGTGAGCCCTCAAATAAATCAGAAAGCTGACCCTCCAAGTCCTCTGGGGTATATTTTATATATTTTCCCGAGCTTCTTCCGCCATCCATGTGACTACCATATCTCCCAAAAAAGCACGATATGCTGGAATCACTATTTCAGATATAGATATCTTAAGCTCCTCTCGTAGCTGGGGATCTAGAACTTTCCAGATTGTCTGGTTCCTGTAAATTTCCTCAAATGCCAAGTTGAAGTTCTTGAACTTCTCCTTGATGGACATCCTAGAACTTGAATGCCCACTGCCACTACCACTGCCACTGCCACTCCCATGTACATCATCCCTCAGATAAGACAAAGTTTTCGTCCATGAAATCCGTAGGTAGCTTTTTGAATACTGCCGAATCTTCCCACTGCGCCTTCTTACCCAGTGATCACCTAAAATCTTCCCAAGCTCGGAATCTTTCACTTTCTGAACAATATAGAGCAAATTGTTCATGGAAAATATGCACCCCAAGGCAGCATCTTCATAAAGCTTAGATTTATCCTCCAAATTGGCCTCCAAGTAACACATCAGCTTCAAAAGACGCCTTCCAAGAGGGGTCATGCTCTCTAAGTGTTCTGGATCCCGATCCTGATCTTCAGGTCTTTCCACAGAACTGTGATCGTCGACATCATCATCCAGGAGGATATCAAGTGTCTCGCCATAAACGACCAACAACCTCAAATAGTTCATGACATACCGTGTCATTGGGTGGATCTCACCAGCCATCATTGCCCTCCGGGACGACTCTTGCTGCAAAACCTTCCCAAACTCAAAAAGGGTGCCCCTCACAGCATCCCCAAGCCTATCAAGAATTGCTTGAACATCACTAACTACATTATCACCAGAACTTCCCAGGCACAAATCCTTCATCTCAGGGATTACCTCTGCAAGTGCCTCATACATATCAAGAATCCGCGAGAGCTTCTCCGGCGAGCGGGGGCACACAGCCACCGCATCCCCAAAGTTCAGAATCTGCATTATACATCCTTTGGTGGATTCAAGAAAGCACTCCTCCCTGAGTTCGTCGGACACGGCGAGCACCTGGTCAGAGGCGGCGCTCACCGCAAGCAGCACACGGACGACCGTCTTAACCGCTTGCACCCACTTCTTCATCTTGTCGTTGAGCTGCTTCCATTCCACGCGCTGCACCTCGTCAATGCTGAGGCGCTCGACGCCCAGCACGGACAGGTACTCGTCTAGCAGGTCCCGCCGGATGATGCAATAGGCATCAGCAAGCTCACGCCCGTACCCTGCACGCGCCATCCGGTCGGCGATGGCGCGCAGGTCGTCGACGGCCTCAGGGCGGACGGGCTCGAACAGGTGCTCGTCAAACGGGTTCCCCAGGGGCCCGCCGCGCGCGGTCTCCGGCGTGGCGGCGTCGAGGCTGTGCGGCGTGGCGGCGTCGAACTCGGAGCAGCTGTCGAGGTCCTCGAAGGACCCGAGCGAGAGGCGGCGGAGCGAGAAGCAGAGGCCCGTGGGGTCCAGGGGCACGGCGTGGCGGACCATGTGGTGGCGGAGCTCCTCCTCGAGGCGCGCCATGGCGAGCTGGACGGCGACGCCAGCGCGGCCGGCGCCGGAGCCACCACGCGCGAGGTGCTCCACGGCGACATCGACCGCGGCGAGGTACTGCGCGACATCGTCCTCGGGAGCCTCGAAGACGAGGGCCTCGGGGGTGGCGTCCCAGAGCTGGATGAGCTGCTCGCGGCATCGAAGTCGGCGGCGGAGGAGGGGATCTCGCACGATTCGAGGTCGGCGGAGGGGAACATCTCGGTGGTGATGGAGGAGAGGCGGTTGTCGAAGCCGGAGAGGATGCGGATCATGTCGTCGGCGGCGTTCTTGGAGGTGGCCAGGGACTTGACGATATGCTGCGCGGCCGCGAGGACCTTGTCGCTGCCGCCGGCGAATTCCGGGGGCGGCGGGGGCGGCGCCGACATCGCCGCCGGTGCGGATTGTACCAGGATTTGGGGATTGGGGGAGGCGGAGGCAAGCTGCTGCTGCTGCCGCCTCTTTGACTGCTGGATTGGAGTAGTGTTCACGGTAACATTTCTTTACCACTTTTGTTATTCTTCGAGAGTGCCACTTTTTTTAAGAGAGAATTCAACACTTTATTGATCAAATAAAATCAATACATAGTTTGTCATGAATACAATTCGGGGCAATATCAAGGAAGAAACAACTACCAAAGAGTTCGGCTCGACGAGATAAAGTGTGTGCTGAATTATTACATAGACGATTAACGTGATGAAAGGCTCTGAAGAAACGGATGTGGCAAGGGTTTTAATTTCCTCGACCACGATACCAACAAGTGACCTATCTCGAGATGGAGATTGGATCCGCTGTATAACCGAGAGAGGCAGTACTACGGATGGCAATGGGTACCCGATACCCGCTAACCCGACGGGTACCCGCAATAAATGGGGAGGGTTTGGGGCAAAAAAATTACCCATAGGTATGCTTAGCAGTTAAAATCCATACCCAACGGGTGAAGCGGGGGCGGGTATAGGGGTGCCAAACCCATACCCGCTTACCCGCATACCCGACTAGCACATGTTGCCCCACATGTCAGTCCCTCATACCCTCACCTAAACCACTCACTCACCCACGCACGCACATTGCAGGCAGAGGGCACACACCACACAGCACACACCACACCACACCACACACGCACAACATATCACACGGGCAGACCCCACACCACGCACGCACACAGCCACATAGCACACACCTCTCCTCTCTCCCTTATCTTCTTCTTTCTTCTCATTCTATCCCTCGTTTCTTTTCCCCAGCCGCCGACGCTCCTGGCCTCCTGCGCACCGCGCGGCCTCGCCTCCAGGGCCGCTCGCCGGCTCCTGCGCCGCCCCGCCGGCGCCGCTCCTTCGCGTCCGTCCTCGTTCACCCCGGCCTCCAACTCCCCCGTGCATATTCCAACCGCCGCTCCAGGGGCAGGGGCAAGGGCGGCAACCGCGAGAGCCTTGATGTCTACGTGTGCTTCTATTCTTGTAGACAGTGTTGGGCCTCCAAGAGCAGAGGTTTGTAGAACAGCAGCAAGTTTCCCTTAAGTGATTCACCCAAGGTTTATCGAACTCAGGGAGGTAGAGGTCAAAGATATCCCTCTCAAGCAACCCTGCAATTAAGATACAAGAAGTCTCTTGTGTCCCCAACACACCCAATACACTTGTCAGATGTATAGGTGCACTAGTTCGGCGAAGAGATAGTGAAATACAAGTGATAGGGATGATTATAAGTAGTAACTGCAATCTGAAATAAAGATGGCAGCAAGCAAACATGTAGCAGAACTTGATGTAAACGGTGTTTCAATGCTTAGAAACAAGGCCTAGGGATCATACTTTCACCAGTGGACACTCTCAACAATGATCTCATAACTGAATAAGTAAAAGCTACTCTTAAACACTCTCTTGTTGGATAACAAACACCATTCATTGTGTAGGGCTACAAAAGCACACCTCAAGCCGGAGTAAACAAGCTCCACAACGTCATAAAGGAATCACACACGATGCGCACACTGTCACCGTCACACCGTGGAGAGTACCGGAGTTCATATTAAAGTAACCTATAGAGTGCATAATAGATAAAGAGTAACATCTACATATTCAACTAGATTAGCACAACTGAACACAAGTAAATACTGCTCGGGATTATTCTCCTTCTTGATAACACAAGAGTACTACGTGTAGGGCTGCAAAAGCACTCCTCAAAGTCTGAGTAAACAAACACCACAGTTCCCAAGAACAAGCCATGATAAATGTCTAAATTATTCATAGAGTCACACAAGTACCCACACTGTCACCTTGATACCGTGTTGTCACAACGACTCCAGAAACTAGACAAAATCACTTGAGTAGCATAAACATTATTAATGTATTCAGCGATACTAGCAATACACACGATCACATAAAGATCACACCATGTGAGAGAGAGATGAACCACATAGCTACCGGTAGAGCCCTCAGCCTCGGGGAGAACTACTCCCTCCTCATCATGGGAGTCAGCAGCGGTGATGAAGATGGCGGTGGAGTTGATGGAGATGACTCCGGGGGCAATTCCCCGTCCCGGCAGCGTGCCGGAACAGAGACTTCTGTCCCCCGAAACTTGACGTCGATGGCGGCGGCGCTGCGGAACTCTTCTGGAAATATGACTTATTGTTTTAGGGTTTTCGCTCCGGAGGGAATATATAGGCGAAGGGGCAAGGTCGGTGGACGCCCGAGGGCTCCAGACCATAGGCCGGCGCGGCCCAGGGCCTGCCCGCGCGAGCACGTGGTCTGGGCACCTCGGTGCCCTCCTTCGTCTCTCCTTCGGACTCCGTGACGGTGCTGGAAAAATAGGGACGTGGCCTTTTGTTTTGTGCAATTCCGAGAATATTCGCAGAAGTACTTTTCTGAAACCAAAAACAGCAGAAAACAGGGAACTGGCACTGTGGCATCTTGTTAATAGGTTAGTCCCAGAAAATGCATAAAAGTGATATGAAGTGTATATAAAACATGTAGCAAATGGTATAATATAAGCATGGAACAACAGAAATTATGGATACGTTTAAGACGTATCAAGCCTGCGCGGCGGCGGCGCACCCTCCCTCGCAGTCTTCGCCTTGGACGACGGCAGCGGCGCCGCCCCTCCCCAGCGCCGCCTCTCCCGCACGCGCCGCACGTCTCGCCCTCTCCTCTCCCCGCGCCGCACTCTCCCCGCGTCGCGCCGGTGCCGCGCCACACTCTCCCCGCCGGCGGCCGCCAGCGGCTAGCCCCGGAGCTCCCTCTAACCTCCTGCCCCGGAGCTCCCTCTCCCTCTAACCTCCTGCGCCGCCACTCCCCGGAGCCATGATCTCAGGCGACATGGAGGGGAGCGAGTCCGGCGAGAGCCCAGCAATCCAGCTGGAGGAGCTCAGCCCCACACCGCCGCCTAGAGATGGGACGGTCCAGATCCCGCCGACGGGAAGTGGCGAGCGGCTCGGCTTCTACTTGGGGGCGCCGTCGAGCTCCAAGGCGAAGGCAGTCAAGTGAGGCGGCAGGCACGTTGGACCTGCCACCGGTAGCTGCGTCTGGGATATCGGGTACCCGGCGGGTGTCGGGTATGGGGAAAATTTATACCCGCAGGCGGGTACGGGTACGAGTGACGGGGGGCGGGTAGAGGTGCGGGTGCGGGTATGGGGATGCCATACCCGCACCCGAACCCGGCGGGTGCCATCCGGAGGCAGTACTCTAACACCGAGATGAACTTGTTGAAGCCTTCTTTCAGCACGAGGGTGACTGCACTTCTAATGGCGATTGCTTCTGCGATTTCTAGTACCATGATCTAACTTTGCGAAGTCTTAAACCTGATCAGAAAGGGAAAAAAGAATCAACTTTAAGCTTGCAAACGAGAAAAAAATCCAAAATTAAAAACCCGACACTTGTTATACCTTCTCTATGGACCTTCCGCTAACAATGAAAGTCAGAAACAACTCCACATACTTTTTAATGGCTTCTCGCATCTCATGGTTGAAGCTAAAAATCTATACCTAGTAATAAAGGAAGGAAGATTTCTTCCTCCAAAGATTCGGTATGTGATTTCGTCCATCTATCATTGCTTAGTACATGTGTTTCGTATACTTTGTACGTTGGGCCAGCCCAGTGCATGTCATGTGAGTACGTTCGTACTCAACGAGTCTCGATCATCAGTGTGCACGATCGGCTGAGATTTGACTCGATCAAGATAGTTTACCTAGAGGTGTTAGGGAGAGGGGGGAGGGGAGATTGCCCCCCTCCCTCATCTTATAGTAACCTATTATCTATTTTTAAGACTACTAGAATGCCATGCCAAATTAAAAAATTCGTTTCTGTTTAGTTTTATACAATAGGTATTTATCTAACTGATATTTTCAAATCGTAACCCTTAAAATCTAAAATTGATGGTTAAGGTAATTTAGAAGTTGTCGCAGAATTAGAACTAGTCTATAAGTTGTGAACTAATTAATCATGCATGATTGGCACTACCAGGACCATCGTGAACGTGAAAGGATTGGAAAGGCAACTCGGGCAAGGATTTATACCTCTATATTTGTTCATTCAGAACCGATGTAACTTAAGTTGGATTCTCGCCCGTCGTCCTAGGGCCGTATCAGGTTCAACTAAAGATCGCATGGGGCCAGGTCAGAAACTCGTCCTTAACTCGCTAGCTCAAAGGTATCTAGCGAATTTTAGTTGCGATGGAAGTTCCGAAGAAGCTGCGCATCGCATATGCATCCCTAGTTCCTGTCACTCCATCGATCAGCGAGCTGACAGTAGCATCCGGGGCACTGGGAGCAAGGTAGTGACCCTATCTCGCTGCTCAAAATGTTGGTATTTCGTTAGCCGATATTTTTATCATTTATGTGATCCATTCCATCGAGGCACACTCTATGTTCTTTAGAGCATAAATGGGTCCCTTGTCACATTAATTTAGAAGAAAGATGATGCTAATACAGTGAATTAGTACCGACCAGTTCCATTCTGAAATGTACCTTGAAAATAATCACTACTCTCATGGACAATAGATTACAAAGTGCGACCATGGATATTATTCATCGTAATCATGGAGCCTACTCGTCCCAGTTAGTATAGATCCATGCTTGGCTTGGGCTTCTGAAGCTGCACCACTGTCACATGCCAAAGAGAAATGGAGATCCTTAAGCTTGATTAAAAAAATGATAAAGGGGATCACAATTTTGTTTTGGAAGTCTTGCAAAAGAAGGGATTTGGACCAGAATGGTGTACATGGATTCTGTTTTTCATATAAATTGGGTGCCCGGTAATATTTTAAAATGCACAAGAGGGGTAAGACAAGGTGACCCTCTTTCCCATCTACTATTTGTGTTAGCATTTAGCAACATATATAGTTTTTATAGTAAATTATCAATGTTGCAATGATTGCTGGACATATAGAGATCCCTTCCACTTTTGTCACAGCCAGACTACTGAGTAGTTCCATATGTAGAAGACACTCTTATGATCTTATCATTATGCCCGTTCAAATTGATCAGATTGCCTTCTTAAAAGGAATTCTTGAAGATTTTGCCCTATCAACTAGTTTAAAGGTCAATTATCACAAAAACAACCTAATTCCAATAAATATTACAGAGGAAAAATTCTAGAATTTACTGATGCTCTGAATTGCCAATGCGGGTTATCTCTTGGAACCAAGATTAGAGAATCATATGCATTTAGTGACAAGAATTCAAATGAGATTGCTTGGTTGTTCACATTCACAGTTCTTAACAACTGCAAGCAGGCTAGAAATGGCATATGATGTCCCGTCATCTTTGCAAACATTATATCTTAGCTCTTTGATGATGTACAAGACTGTTGTTGATCAAGGGGACAAGTATAGAAAGCAGTGATTTATCCAAGAAAAAACCTCCACTATCTGCATGGGACTTGGTTTGCAAGCCAAAAGCACATAGCGGATTAGGTCATCTATTTTTTTTCCACCGTACCTTTGCTGTTTGGTGTTGGTCTGCTCTGCTAATTTGATAGATAGCACCACCTCTCAATGTTCATGATATTTTGCAGTCCTTCAAAGCAGCTTTCAATCAGCCTTTTTCTTCATGGAGGTGTTCGTTCTTGCTCTTTGCATTGGTATTTTGACAATACGAATTACCACATCTTCAATGACATTTGAGTTGAATAAGTGCAAGAAGAATTTTTAAGAGGAGCTGGCCTCGGCTATTCTTAGAGACAAAAATAACAATCTAGCTAATTTTGAATCATAGGTTCATAATTTTCTAGCTCCAACTGTATCTTAGGCCTTTAAACTTTGCTTGTACTCTTTTTTCAAAAATTTTAAAAATCACAACAAAGTCCTGCTATTTCCTAAAAAAAAAAGTACCCCCTCCGTCCCAAAATAAGTATCTCAAGTTTGCCCAAAAGTGGATGCATGTAGACATGTTTTATGTATAGATACATCCACTTGGACAAACTTGAGACATTTATTTTTGAACGGAGGAAGTACTATAAACGATATTACATCACAGCATACCAAAGCACAGATGGATATAAAACAACATAACAACACCCCACGATCAAGCACACTTAATTACTAGATACTCCCTCCGTGTCAAAATACAAGGCGCGCTATTTTTAAGCTGGTATTTGACACTCAACTTTGACCACCAATATATATCAAAATATATTGAATGAGAATGTATATATGATACCATTGGATTCGTGTTGCAAAATTCTTTAATTTCATATATCTTTATAATAATTTTGGGTACATATTATAATAATTTTGGGTACATATTATAAGTACAAATCTTGGTCAAAGTTACACGGCGTTGACCAGCGGAATTAAAGGGCGCCTTATATTTTGAGACGGAGGGAGTACATGATTATTATCGAGTTACAGCCTGCAGCATCCGCTGCATCTTATTGTGCACACAAACCATACATACATATATGAAATACTCGCATATTTATAGCAAATGGCGCTTAGTCCAGCGATGATGGTTCTACGTGTACCTCTACATAACGGGGTAGTAACCAAACTCCGCCATGCCGCACAGCCCTGCCGCCCCGTCCGCTCCCCTGCGCATGAAGAAGAAGCCATTCTGGCCCCACCCTGCTCCCCATGAGTTCTTGAGGATCCAGTACTCCTCTCCAGTACCGCTGACCCCGTAGCCGACCAGAACCACCGCGTGGTTTTGCTTGGTGGTGCATGGCCCTTTGTAGATT
The DNA here is from genome assembly GCA_947311845.1 of Poa pratensis. Taxonomy (NCBI): domain Eukaryota; kingdom Viridiplantae; phylum Streptophyta; class Magnoliopsida; order Poales; family Poaceae; genus Poa; species Poa pratensis. Next base: position 26,811,267 of record CAMZMU010000112.1, read on the forward strand.
CCGGTCTTATAGTTCTGCAGCACTGCACCGGTCGCGTTCATGGCGACGGCAATGCCGCAATGGGCCCGTGTAGAAGAGGGCCAGCTTCAGCAGCGTCTCCCCGCGCAGCTGTTGGAAGCCGGTGATCTTGCCCACGCGTTTGGCGGGATCGGTGATCTTGCACTTGCCCTGCAGTTGCTGGTACGGGTACTCAGCTTCGGTCACCACTCCTCCTTGGGCTTGGACCCACTTGAGTGCCAGGTGGATGTACCCGTTTACGCAGGCATTCTGGCCAGACACATCGCAGTCCAGCAACTCTTGCACGGATAGGTTCATCAGCTTGCCGCCCTTTATCTTGATCAGGCTCTCGATTGTCGCCACGGTAGCAAATGCCCAACAGCATCCTAGGTAAGTATATATGTAAAGTGATAGATGTTTGTGAATATCGATCAGCACAAGCATATATAAGCTAGTATATTTATCTATATGTTAGGGCATGCATATGCTTACCGCATGTCCCTTGGTACTTTGCAGCCGTGACCGCGCCTTGGTCCCTCCAGTCGACGTTCGGTGTCGCTAACACCATGGATTCGTTCAGATCAAGCGTCGTCGACGGCTCGACGCGCGGCCCTCGTTGACATCACCAGCCATAGTGGTGATGATGCTGCCCATGCCATGAGCAATGGCATCGGCGTCGGCGGCGTCCTTAGGCACGGCGGCCCCGGTGTACCGTGCCACGAACTCCTCGTTGGTGAGGTCGGTGAACTCGTTCTCGCCGAGCTCGTACCCCAGGCGCTCGCTCTCCCTGTTCGTGGCCTCGATGAGCTCCACGTTGCCGCGGTACGCCTCCAGCCGACGGAGCTTCTCGTCGGCGCTCCGGTAGGACCGGCCGTGCGCCGACATCCACCGGTGGAACCTGTCCAGCATCAGCAGGTCACGCCGGATGCAGCATGGCGCACAGGATCAGCAGCAGGACAGGGAGAGAGATCAGCGTAGGAGCCATGCCGAGATAACTAAGCAAGCGCAGGTGATGAAACCTGTGTTGCTCTAGCTAGCTTTTATACACTACGCTGATGATTCCATAACAGTCCGCGTTAACTATGATGGGCACCCGTACGCGAATGGTTTACTGCAAGTCTGCAAGACACAGTCTATCTACCACGCGCGTTGATTGAAACCGATTTGGGTCACATGCATGCAATCCGCCGATGTGGTTAGCTGCATGCACGCTGTCCACTTATGCCGCGGACATACTCCATCTATGCCCGACTAAAAGTTTCGGAATTCTGTGAGTTTTTTTTAATATCGGGCGCGCTGGTACCCGAGAGACACAACTTTTTTTCGATATTGGTCATCCTTATAAGGGAGACTCTTCCACTTTGTGTATGACTGTATTAGAACATCCACAATGTGGCTCTCATATGCCGACACTATCACGCTAGGATAAGAATCCCAGCCGTTAAGCTATATTCACATCCGATATCAGAAGAAAGGAAAGTGTCGACGCATAACACTTGTCACCAGGCGCTCATGATATTTCTCTATGGGGTGGGAATTGGTAGCGGATAATTCATATCATTCGCATTCGATATCCGATAAAAGGTTAAGATGGCAAGTAAAAATCCATATTTGAACGTAGAGATATCCGGATCCAGGTACTATCCGACTAAAATGGCAGAATATGGAAACGAATGTGGTATGAAAAAATGAAGCAAAACCGGGTGCGAATCCAGATGTATCCGTATCCCTATGGCGTTGTTTTACTACAGCCCAATAAGTAAATATAAGCCTGTGTATACGTTCTACAGAATAGGCACAACAAGCAGATTACTCTCTTAGAGCATCTCTAACAGTGACCGAAAAGGGCGGAACTGAAAATGCGGTTTTACGAAACCAGTGGCCGTTCAGATGCTCGGCTGATTGAGACCCAATATCAACCTCTCAAGTGGTTAAGATCGAGGGGAAATGCTAGATAGTTAGCATCTTTAATTATACGCATGTATATGTATTGTTGTTACGGATCTCTAGGGTCCAGATTAATCATGTATAGTTGTAGAACTTGTACAGTAAATTATGGTTGATACATAAATGACAAGTTCCAGGACGGGTCCATCAGCAGCCAAAATTAATCATTTCAGTGGGTATGCATATTTTAATTATAGATTTTTCCACGCGTGCTGTGTGTATGAGATCATTTGCACTATATTTCCCATAGATAATACTCCCTCCGTTTAGGTTTATAAGTCCTCTACGTATGCCTAGGTCATGAATTTAACTAATATAATAAAAGAATTAAAATACAAAAATTATACCATTAGAAAATATAAAGTCTAAATTTTCTAATTATACATTTTTTACAGTATATAAATTATATTATGTTGCTCAAATTTACGACATAGGGATACGTAGAGGACAAACCTAAACGGAGGGAGTACTCGATTTGCACTCTCTTTAGCAGTTGGCAAGATAAAAGTTAAAGAATCAGCTGACTATAGTGAGACCGTGGAGAAGTTTCAGAGTTCCACAAAATTCTGATCCCGATGAGGGCGGTGTCTTAGACAGGAGGCACCTTAGTAATAAAGTTTCTTGAATATAGGAGGCTACATGAAGTTCTTAACATTGTTATAGCCGCTGTTGAATGTTGGAAGAACCGGGTGCGAATCCGGATGTATCCGTATCCGTTTCCCTATGGCGTTGTTGTACTACAACCCAATAAGTAAATATAAGCCCTGTGTATACGTTCTACCTAATGGGCCCAGCAAGCAAATTACTCCCTTAGAGTATCTCTAGCAGTGACCGAAAAGGGCGGAACCGAAAATGCGGTTTTCAGTTCGCGTTTCCGCGTTTTAGGGGCTGAAAACGGCTGCGCGCATCACAGAAGCCGAAACCGAGCGAGATTTATCGTAAGGAAATCGGTTAGGCGATGGTTTTACGAAACCGGTGACCGTTCAGATGCTCGGCCGATTGAGACCCAGTATCAACCTCTCAAGTGGTTAAGATCGAGGGGAAATGTAAAATAGTTAGCACCTTTAATTATACGCATGTATATGTTTGTAGTTACGGATCTCTAGGGTCCAAATAAATTATGTATAGCTGTAGAACTTGTACAGTAAGTTATTGTTGATATATAAATGACAAGTTCCCGGACGGGTCCATCAGCAGCCAAAATTAATCATTGATGTTATCAGTGCGTATGCATATTTTAGTTCTAGATCTTTCTACACTTGTTGTGTGTTTGAGATTATTTACACTATATTTCCCATGGATAATTCTCGATTTGCACTCTCTTTGGCAGTTGGCAAGTTAAAAGTAAACCAATCAGCTGACTATAGTGAGACCATGTAGAAGTTTCAGAGTTCCACAAAATTCTGATCACGATGAGGGCGGTGTCCCTAGACGGGGAGGCACCTTAGTAATCAAGTTTCTTGAATATAAAGAGATTACATGAAGTTCTTAACATTGTTCTAGCCGCTGTTGAATGTTGATTACCCGTCCACGATAAACAATACACAAAACAATACGTTGTTGCATTGCATTGCCTTGCTGCGGGATTTAGCAAACTTTTGCAAACGAAAGTTCAAATAGTGGGGATTGTTAGAGTTTGTATCTAGTCACGTATAGCTTCTGTATTTGTATTTGTACATGTACTCTTGTATGCCCATATATAATGAGATCGGCCGTACCCCTTGAGGTAACGAGCCAGTTCCCCCAACCCTAGCGGTTTTACATGGTATCAGATTAGGTCGACATGACCACGTCTTCCGCCGCCGTTTCGAGCGCAGCTGCCGCCGCCGCCACTGCTGCTCCAGCTTCCACCCGCAACTCCACGTCCTTCGGGGCGATCCCGGCGACCCTCGCCAGCCTCCTCTCAGGAGGCATCTCCAGCGACTTGACCATGCCGTCTTCGCTGTTCCCGATCGGATCCTACTCCGTCGGCTCGTCCTTCGGCTCGTCCTTCTCGTCGCCGTTTCGTCTCGGCCACAGCAGCCTGCCCTTCGCGCCGTCGCTGCTTCCCTCGACGTCCTCCGCCTCCGCGTTCACGGTGTCCACCGTCCCGGCCGCGCTTTCTGCGCCGTTGCCGGTCGCTGCTCCTTCGGCCACGCAAGATCGTGGCGATTTGACCATGGCTGACGCACAACCTGGTCCGTTCCAGCTCTCGCATCTCGTCACGGTGCGGCTGACGACCGAGAACCACCTCCACTGGCGTGCTGCTCTCCTTCCGCTCCTCCGCAGTCGGCACCTTGAGGGCTACATCGATGGCTCCTTCCCGTGTCCGCCGGCCACGGTCTCGGCGGTTACCGCCGATGGGGTGCGGGTCTCGGCGCCCAACCCGGCTCATCGCGCCTGGGTCGCACAAGACCAGGCCATCCTGTCTGCTATCCAGACCTCCCTCGGTGAGGGGGTCTCGGGCTTGGTGCTCTTCGTTGCGTCGTCTCTGGATGCTTGGACGACGATCGAGGCCAGCTTCGCGGGTCAGTCCACTGCCCGGTCCATGGCCATCCGCCGGCAGCTCGGGGAGGAACGCAAGCTGGACCAAACCGCCACCGTCTTCTTCAACAAGATCAAGTGCCTCGCGGACACGCTCTCCTCAGTTGGACAGCCACTCCGCGATGAGGAGTTCTCTGCTTACGTCCTCGCTGGTCTTGACCAGGAGTACGACTCACTTGCTGAAGCGGTCATTGGTGCTCGGCCGCCGATGACGCCGCGTGAGTTGTACGGGCGTCTACTGAGTACCGAGCAGCGCGTGGAGTCGCGTCGCTCCGTGCCTGCCCATCTGGACCATGCGGCGCATGTCGCGTCTCGCGGCGGCGGTGGCTACCGTCCGCCCGCTCCCCGCCCACCGGCCAGTGGTGCCCCTGCCGCGCCGGGTGGTGGGTCTCGTCCACCCGCTCCACCTGCTCCCCGCCCGCCGCCCCCCGTCAACAACAACAATCAGGGTGGTGGCCGGTATGGGGGCCAGCGTCCCACTTGCCAGTTCTGCGGCATCATGGGTCATCTTGCGTCTCGCTGCCACCGTCGCTTCAAGCGCGACTTCCTGGGGATCGGCAACGACGGACGCAACAACGACCGCCAGGCTGCTATGGCGACTCAGGGTCCCACACCTGGCTACACTCCGTCGTACCCGATTGATCCCACTTGGGTCATGGACACGGGTGCTACGGACCATCTGACGGGTGAGCTTGGCAGACTTACTGCGCACGAGCCCTACCACGGTCATGACAAGGTCCGCACTGCTGATGGGACAGGTATGCACATCTCTCATATTGGTCAGGCCTCTCTTCTTACACACACACATCGCAAACTGCAACTTCGTAATGTTCTTCATGTCCCTTCGGTCACTCGCAACTTATTATCTGTTCCTAAACTTACACTTGACAATAATGTCCTAGTTGAATTTCATCCGTTTCATTTTTTTGTCAAGGACCGGGCAACCAGGGACGTTCTACTTAGAGGCCGACACTGTCGGGGGGCTGTATGCTTTGGATGCGGTCTCCCAAGCCTATGCTGGTGTTCGTACGTCGTCTTCGCATTGGCATGCGCGTCTTGGTCATCTGGCTTCTCCGATAGTGAGTCATGTTCTTCAACGGCATGATCTCCCCACCATCTCTACCATTAAAAGTTTAGCAGTTTGTGATGCTTGTCAGCAAGGAAAGAGTCATCAACTTCCTTTTGTTTCTTCTACTCAGAGTTGTTAGCAATCCTTTAGAACTTGTGTTTTCGGATGTATGGGGTCCTGCACAAACCTCAGTGAGTGGTCATAATTACTATGTCAGTTTCATTGATACTTATAGTCGCTTTACTTGGATGTATCTTCTTAAGCGTAAATCTGATGTGTTCGATGTCTTTGTTAATTTTCAACTGCATGTCGAACGTCTTCTCAAGCACAAAATTATCCATGTTCAATCTGATTGGGGGGCGAGTATCGCAACCTCAACACTTTTTTTAATAAGCTTGGAATTTCACATCGCGAGTCTTGTCCACATACACATCAGCAGAACGGTGCTGCTGAACGTAAGCATCGTCACTTAGTTGAAACTGGCCTAACCCTTCTTGCTCATGCGTCCTTGCCCTTCTGGTTCTGGAGTGACTCTTTCACTACAGCCTGTTTTCTGATTAATAGGCTTCCTACTCGAGTTCTAAACATGAAAACCCCACTTGAGCTTCTTTTTCAGGAGATTCCAGATTATACGTTTCTTAAGGTTTTTGGCTGTGCGTGTTGGCCTCATCTTCGCCCCTATAATAGCCGTAAGCTTGAGTTTCGGTCCAAACAGTGTGTTTTCCTTGGTTACAGTCCTCTTCATAAAGGTTACAAATGTCTACACGTTTCAACTAATCGAGTCTACATTTCCCGTGATGTCGTGTTTGACGAAATTTGTTTCCTTTTTCCACCCTTACATCGTCCAATTCAACACCAACACCACACACTGTCGCTCCTGTTTCTCCTGATCAATTTGTGGATGCTGCCTATTCCCCTGCTTTGTTGTCTAACCACGGTGCAGGAATTTGTTGTGCTGCTCGCTTGGAACTGCTGGATCCGGTCGCATCCCCGACCTTGCCTCACGTCGATCTGGACTGCATGCCCCATGCAATTGGGCGCATGTCCTCGTCGATCGCGCCTGACTGCACGCCTGTGCATGACTCGGCCTCATCCAGCCCAGCCCAGTCTGGCTTCGCGCGACCTGCCTCGTCTTCGCCAGATACATCTGCATCGCCATCGCCCGCGCGGTCTGCATCATCATCGCCCGCGAGCCCTGCCTCGCCATCGCCTGCTGCACGTGGGCTGTCATCTTCTGCGCGCGCGTCGGGTAGTGTGGTGTCGCCCAGCATGCCTACTTGGCCCTCTTCGCCTGAGCCTCCGTCACCTGCTGTGACGTCGCCTGATCCTCCGTCACCTGCTGTGACGTCGCCTGATTCGCCTTCATCATCTATTGCACCGCCTGCCCCGGTTGCTCACCGTCCACACACTAGGAGTCGCAGCGGCATTTTCAAGCCTCTTGACAGGAAAGATGGTACTGTTGCTTGGCTAGCTGCGTGTATGTCTGAAGCTCAGTCTGATCCTACGGCCGAACCTCGTCACTATCAGGCTGCTATGAGCGTACCTCATTGGCGCGCTGCAATGGAGCTTGAGATTCAGGCACTTCGCAAGAATGGCACTTGGCGTTTAGTTCCTCCTCGTTCCGGCATCAACATTATTGATTCGAAGTGGATCTTCAAAGTGAAGAAGCATGCAGATGGCTCCATTGAGCGCTACAAAGCGCGCTTGGTTGCTAAAGGTTTCAAGCAGCGGTATGGTCTTGACTATGAGGACACGTTCAGTCCTGTTGTCAAACCAACCACTATTCGGCTTCTTCTATCATTGGCAGTCACTCGAGGATGGTCTCTCCGCCAGTTGGATGTTCAGAACGCCTTCTTGCATGGTGAGTTGGAGGAGGAGGTCTACATGCGCCAACCTCCCGGGTTCGTTGATCCTGCAAAGCCCCAGTATCTCTGTCGTCTGGTTAAGGCTCTTTATGGTCTGAAACAGGCACCTCGTGCGTGGCATACTCGTCTTGGATCTGCTCTCCGTAAGCATGGTTTTGTGCCCTCCACAGCTGACACGTCCTTGTTCCTACTGCACCGACCCGAGGTTACTATGTATCTCTTGGTCTACGTTGACGACATTATTCTGATCAGCTCCTCGGACAGTGCTTCTGATCGTCTTGTCACAGCTCTGGGGTCTGATTTTGCTGTTAAGGACTTGGGCAAGCTTCACTATTTTCTTGGCTTGGAGGTTACTCATTCTGATGGTGGTCTCACACTCTCTCAGAAGAAGTATTCCACAGATCTGTTGCGTCGTGCTGGTATGCTCAACTGCAAGCCTGCCACGACTCCTATGTCTGCCACTGATCCGATCTCTGCTGTTGATGGCTCTCTCTTATCTGCGGCTGATGCTACTGACTATCGCAGTGTTGTTGGAGGTCTTCAGTATCTCACTATTACCAGGCCCGATCTCTCCTTTGCAGTGAACCGTGTGTGCCAGTACCTTCATGCACCACGGGATACTCATTTGTCTGCTGTTAAGCGCATCCTGCGCTACGTCCGTCAGACGTCCGCCTATGGCCTGCACCTTCGGCCTGCACAGTCTGCTCAGCTTTCTGCTTTTTCTGATGCAGATTGGGCTGGTAATCCTGATGATCGGCGATCCACACGGGGGGATATGCAGTCTTCTTTGGTCCCAACTTGATCGCCTGGAGTGCCCGCAAATAGGCAACAGTGTCCCGCAGTAGCACTGAAGCTGAATATAAGGCTGTGGCCAATGCCACAGCGGAGCTCATTTGGGTACAGTCTTTGCTCCGAGAGTTGGGAGTCTCCCAGGATCAGCCGCCTGTCATTTGGTGTGACAACATCGGTGCCACATACCTCTCATCAAATCCAGTATTTCATGCCCGAACGGAACACATCGAAGTTGATTATCATTTTGTGAGGGAACGCGTTGCACAGAAGCTACTTCAAATCAAGTTTATTTCCTCCAAAGAACAAATTGCTGACATCTTCACGAAGCCACTATCACTACCACTCTTCGAAGGTTGTCGACGCAATCTTAACTTACTGATTACTTCAGGTCACAGTTAAGATTGAGGGAGGGTGTTAGAGTTTGTATCTAGTCACGTATAGCTTCTGTATTTGTATTTGTACATGTACTCTTGTATGCCCATATATAATGAGATCGGCCGTACCCCTTGAGGTAACGAGCCAGTTCCCCCAACCCTAGCGGTTTTGCAGGGATTATTGAGTTGAGGAAAATTAAATGCATTTCCCGTGGACCTTGCCTTAGTTAAAGAAGAGTTGAATTTGCTTTGCTTTCCTGATATACAGTAGAAGAAAAGGCACTTCTGTTAGGAAAAAAACACTACTGGCATAACCGTGATCTGTCATCTTCTTCTGGGTGTATTGTGCTCTGTGATTTACGTCCACGTGCAAACTAGGCCCACTGGTATATATGGCCCCATTTCAATGGGCCGAGCCGATATCTTCTTCATGCTCCGCCCACCGATCAGTATATTCGTCGCCCAGTTCAGGCATCGGGGATTCCACGAGATGCGCAATGCGCACGCTGACGCCCCAGCTTGGAAGCACGAGAAGCTCTGAGCCGTGGAGCAGCTGTGTGTGTCAATGCGACGGCGCCACGTACTCGGCCAGGCAACGCTGGCGCGCGCTTTTACTGCCCGGCGACGGAGGTGGCTCCACGTGGCCGCCTCCTCCGCCACAACTCGTCTGCGGCGGCGGGGGGTCTGGACGGGACAGAGATCCAGTGCCTCACCTAAGGCAAGGCACAGAGCGCCTTGAGGCACAAGATCCACCGTTCATCCCCATCCAACGGCCCAAAACAGTCAACGAGAAATTGACCAGCTTCTTCCTCTGTACCTCACGCGCGAGAGCAAATCGAGTGCCTCGCTGCTGGTTCCGTCGTGCCCGTCGCCGAGCTTCAGGAGGGGTTCCCGTCAGGGCGCCGAGGGGAAGGGAGACGAGCCGCTCCAGCTACTCCTCCAGGGTGAGCTCCGGCTGCGTCCGCCTGCCCTCCGGCGGCTGGCTCTGCCCTCCGCTCCGGCTCCGTCCGCCTGACCTTCGGCGGCTGCCTCCGCCCCTTCCGACGGCCCGTCCGACGACCTCCTGTGCGCCCCCCCTCCGCCGTCCTCCTAAGCTCCCTCTGAATCTCTGATGGCCCGGTCCGATTGCCACGGGCGCCTTGGAGCTGGCAGCAGGGAGGCAGGAAGACATGTCTGCATAGCACACGAACAGAAAATTCACGGCGGCGACGGCGGCAAAGCTCTCCACGGCAGTTCCCTTCCCGCGATGATTTTGGCTCTCGCGCGCGAGGAACAGAGGAAGAAGCTGGTCCAATCTCGAGTTGACTGTTTTGGGCCGTTGGATGGGGATGGACGATGGATCTTGTGCCTCAAGGCGCTCTGTGCCTTGCCTTAGGCGAGGCACTGGATCTCTGTCCCAACCCGAGCTGCGCCGGCTCCGGGTCCCGGGCACAGGGTGGTACTCGCTGGACACCTCCTTGACGACGGCGTCGTCCTCCTCGAGATCCGGGATGCCCTCCTCCTCCCGCACCTCCCGCGAGCACCGGCTGGACGCGTACGGCGTCGTGGCCGCCGTGGTCCCAGCGCCGGCGCCGGCGGCGTCGTAGCAGTAGTTGTCGAACACGTTGAAGAAGTCCCAGGAGCTGGCCCTCGGCGGCGACGGCGTGGGCGCGGCCGCCCTGCCTGATTGCGCGGGCTCGCCTCCGTAGGAATATTATCGCGGGGGTTCGAAGGAGCCGAAGTAGACGCGCTCGGGCGCGGGCGCGCGCTGCTCGAGGGCGACAGAGGCCGCGGGCGGGCGGCTCCGCGCGTAGTAGAGCTGCAGCGAGCCCGGCGGTGAGGGTGAGGGTGGTCGTGGTGGAGGTGGTCGCGGCGGGGAGGCGGAGAGGAGGCCACGGAGCCGGACTCGGACCCAGAGGACGACGAGGCGAAGTCGATGTGCGAGGAGGAGTGCGGGGGCGAGGAGGGCTGCGCTGGAGGAGGCAGCGAAGGAGGGTCGACGTTCTTGCCCGCCGCGGCCGGGAGCGTGAGGCGCGGCGGGGCGGAGAGGAGGAGGTGGAGCGAGGAGGAGACGGAGGCGAGGGAGGCGGCGAGCGCGTCGGCGAGCGCGTCGCGGTGGCGCACGGCGACGGCGAGCAGGTCGGCGCGGCCCCGGCACAGCGCCACGGCCTCCTGCTCGTCCAGCTTGGACCCCTTGCAACCCATCGATCGCCGCTCGCTCAGGTGACTGCTGGTACTGAGTGCTTGGTAATGACAAGCACTCCGTTCCGGATGATCGGCCCGGCCTTATATCTGGTGGCGCCGTCCTCCCGCCATGATGACGAAGCCGACGGGCTTGGGTTGATGGAGGCGAAAGGAGCGGATGGGGGGATGCGTGAGGGACTGAGATCCTGCCTCAGGTGTCCGTCGCGTGCGTGTCTGGGTGAGAAACAGAGGAAGGAGAAGAGCAACCCGGTCCAATTTTGAGTTGACCCGTCGTGGCCATCGGATGGGGAGTGGATGGTGGATCCACTGCCTCAGGGCCCGCTATGCCCTGCCTTCAGCGGGGCACCGGATCTCAGTCCACTCTCGCTCGTGTGGTTGCTCACTTCACTTCGCACTTATCTGTCCAAGCATAGTTATCCAGCTGCAAACGCAAGTAGGAAGAAGATATGGAGGTGGAGATGCTGATGGAGTATGGCGGCGACGGTTTACCGGAGGAGCAGGGGTGGGAGACGCCGAGGAGGGAGGAGTGCCGCATCCCGGCGGTGCTGCCGTGCCCGCCGCCGCCGCCAAGGAAGAGGCACGCCACGGTCAGGGCGGCGCCGCGCCGGGAGCCGCCCAAGGGTGGGTACTTCCAGCCGCCGGACATCGAGTCCCTCTTCCTGCTCGCGCCGCCGCGGAGGCAGTACGCCGCCTCCACCTGCGCCTAATCGGTCAATCCTCTGCAGTACTGCAAGTAGAACAGCTGCGGCTAGTTGTTGTAGGGAGTACACATGTCTGCACATCTCGTTTTGGTTTTTGAGAGAGGAGGATGATGCCGGCTGTGTTTGTTTAGGTTCCTCTTTTGCTTCCGTGATGTGAAAATTGTATCGAGCAGGCTACCAAACTGCTTGTAGTTGCATGTCCCTGCTAGCTAAGGCATATTCGGGGGATTAGGATTAGGACAAGTTTGAGAGTGTAGCTATTGTGCCATGTTTGTAAATGTTGTTGCAAGATGAAAAACAAGTTCTCCGGATGGGCAAGACTTCATTTCTTTGGCTACTTGTTCTTCCGACATTTATTTTCTGCTTTGTTGAGAAGCTGCTTCCAGGACCAAATTCCTTTGAACCTGCAAATTCTTGTTCTGTGGATCACCTTTTGAGAAGGATATTTTTAAGAACCTTTATTTAAGAACGGCCAAAAGCTTTACCTTGATTAAGAGAAGAAAGTAGCATGAGACGTGTGTAAAGTATAGCATGTTATGGAAATTCTAGAAAGGCTCCAGATCTGCCTGATTAAAAATAGTGAAATATTCTAAATATTTCAGAGAAATTGGTGATGATTTCGTGGTGAAATGATATGGGCAATAGTTTGTGAAACAAAAATCAGTTGCTAAAATACTCTATGTCATTTCACCATGCACGAAACCGAGTTTTTGGATTTTACCAAAGGATTTAAAATATTTTGTAGAGGACCGATTTTAGTTTTTTTACAAAGAACACCCTATATGTCATTTCATTACAAGACTTAACCTCGGCAAAAATTCAATTTTTTAATAGCATACTATTTTTTTCCTTTCCTTGTTCGATCAGTGTGTGTCAGCCGGGAGCAAAACGACACTTCTTGATATTGTCACGTTCCGTTATGTGCTTGACTTGGTCTCGGTTACTTAAATCTCATATACCAGTACTGCAAACGTGCACACGATCTCAACCTGGCCATGGGTCATGATTCAGTATAAATAAATACTCTCTCCGTTTCAATTTAATTGACTTGCTATTGCACCACATGAGGATGTATCTAGGCATGTAACATGTCTAGGCACATTCATATTTGGTGCAATAGCAAGTCAATTAAATTGGAATGGAGTGAGTAGGCGAGACTACCTTACGCGTGTGCAACGGCTCGGGCGGTTTCTGTACGCGTGCAATGGCTCGGGCGGTTTCTGACCGCAAGGGTTCCAACCGCAAAACGACAAGACGTCGAGGAGGAGGAAGACGAGCCGCCGCCAAGTTCGAGAGTGTAGCTGTAAAACAAGTGTATGCCATGTTTGTAAATGTTGTTGCAAGTTGAAATACAAGTTCTCCCGATGGACACTTTTACTTATTTGGCTCCTTGTTCTTCCAATATTTGGTTTCTGAACATATATCAGGTTGTCTGCTTTGTTGAGAAGCTGCTTCCAGGACTGAATTTCTCTTAACCTGCAAATTCTAGTTCATTGGCTCATTTTCACCTTTTGAGAAAGATCTTCTTTAAGAACTTCTTTTTATGAAGGCCAAAAGTTTTGCCTTGATTAAGAGAAGAGAGTAGCATGAGACATGTGTAAAGTATAGAATGTTATGGAAATTCACAAAAGCACTCAATCTGACCGATTAATTTTTTAAAAAATTCAAAAAATTCTGAAAAATTTTGGTGACGATTTCGTGGTGAAATTATTTGTGGTATAAAAACTGATTTTATTTTTTACACATAACACCGCCAATATCATTTCATTATGGAACTTAGCACGTACTTAGAACACTTGTAGCACGTACTTCGAACACTTGAATGTTCATCGGCAAATTTTTAAAAACCTTTTAAAATGGTATACAATGTTTTGTAATTTTTTGCCGGTAGCCAAACAACACTTCTTGATATTGTCACATTCCGTTATGTGCTAATAAAAAAATCAGTTATTTTGCAAGCAACAAGGCTTGTTTTTATGGTACTGTATCTAATTAAGTACTTGTGCTCGCCTTTGTACCAGAGTAGAAGAGTAGCCTTTTTCCGTTTTCTTTTGAACTGTCCTGAAAATTATAGTTAGGAAAACATGTAGGGTTCACAATTTGGATGATAATGTAGCTACAAACGAGACCAAATCTAAAACATTTGTCGCTTAATCACCAAGTCATTATATCTGGTTCTTTATTAGAAGCTGCTCACATTGTTCCTCTCAAATATTTGTTAACAAGATACAAGTTTGATAAAAGTTTCCTTTTAATGTTTGAGGTGGAGATTCATTAAACAAGAGAAGTGCTTCAACGGACAAGAGAAAAACCCCGAGATACATAAGGAAATCATTACAATCTCTGAAGCATCCCTATAGTCGATAATCATGATTATTCGGGCCATAAAAAAAGAACACACTGACATGGTAAGTGCGCAGAGAATAACAACGAGTAACTCACACAGTAACATGGAAAGAACACACTAAGACCATAATACAAGCACGTCCAACGCTAAACTATCTACATTTGCATTGCGAAACCCACATTTTCATTCTTGTGCATTATCAAGTAGAGTTTGTTGGGTTTTAGTCTCGTGCCAAATTGATGTCTTTGTATTCTTGCAAGCCCCGTCTCTCGCGCTCTTTCTCGCCTACTAGATTCACCGGTGAAAAAAAAGAGTTATTCTTGGGAGAGTAATTCTTTTTCCTCGCGATCAGGGGAGTTTTTTTTTATGGAAGGCAGCGAGCACTGCTCTCCTTTTCATTAAGAGGAAACCGGGACAAATGCCGGCGAAATTACAGGTAGAGGCAAGACAGAAAAACAACTACACAGGGGGAGAAACAAGGCACAAAGCAGCAACCCGCAGGCAGGGCCTTCAACACTCATCGTCTTCCGACTACCGTTGGACGCTAGTGCGCAAGGAGCTTCACCGCCGTAGACGAAAAGCTTCAATCAGCCGAGATCAGCCACGATGGAGTTGGAGCAGCCGAAGGGCAACACATCGCCGAGTCCACACCCGGACGAAGGGCCATGTGCCGCCGAGGCTTTACACAACCGCCAACAGCATAATCGAAGGGCATCACGCAGCCGAGTCGACACCCGGGAAGCATCTCGGCACTAGCCCGGCCGTTAGCCGTCTTCGGAGGAGAGAATCCAGCCCTTCCGTAGAAGCGCGAGCCTCGTGAGCACAGACACCAACACCAACATCGACACCTCCGCCTGCACCTCACTGGTCCCTCCAGCCGGTTCCATCTCCAAGAACGATGCCCTCATGAGGGAAATGACGGTGAGACGCCAACATCGTCTGATCCGGAGAACCCGGATCGAGGGTTTCCCCCGGAGGCTGGAACGGTGGCGACAAGCAGAGTACCACGACAACGCCTTCAGGAAGGAGGCGACGCCCGCGGGCGCCGTCGCTGTCGGCTCCGGCCAAGGCGGGAGCAAGCCTAGGCTCGGTACAGACGCTCGCCACACCGGTCAGCTGGTCCGCCATAGCATCCCTCGGCCTTCAGCCGCGCCGCCGTCCAACGCATCGCTGCGCCTTGGGCACCACAAACATCGCCGAGCCTCTGCCCGCTTGGCAGAGGGATGCCGACCTCACCACATCACCAAACACCACCTCCACAGCACGCCAGCCTGAGCAGCTGGGCGCCCCCAACGCGCCGTCGACAGCCAGCAGCTCGCCGGCGGCGGATCTGGGCGGGCTCCCAGATCCACAGCACCACAGCCTCCACCCATCCATGAAGAGCGGGAGCTCCTCCACGCACGTGAGACGGCGAGGAGGGGAGGCGGGAGCCGTCGCACGGCCAGGGGCGCCGCCCCGCCCGCCGCGCACGGACGAGCTCCACATCGGCCGCCCCAGCCGCCTCTTGGAGTCTCCGCCGCGAGCCACCACGCCCTAGCGCCTTTGGCGCGTCGGGCCCGCCGCCACCGCGGACCTCGCCGGCGGCAGCGGCGACAGGGGAGCAGCCCGGGGCGCGGCTAGCGGCGGCGCTAGGGTTTCGCCCCGGTGTCACCCTAGGGGACGACACGGGAGCGGGAGCACTCAGGAATTATTGGTGCGCCGCACGTCTGAGTGGGTGACGACTGACGACCCAGCCCGCGATCAGGGGAGTTATGTGTCGGTTTTGATTTATTTCTTATTCTCTTGGGAATGTGTGGGTTTCCATGGACCTGGAGAAACTACTAACTCTGATCCATAATAAGTTTGACAGATTTAAATTAATCCCAATTTAAAACTGCACACCTTTTTTAGAACAATTTAAAACTGTGCACTTGTTTTGAATCGCAGGGGGTATAGCCGAATCTAGTCCAATCACCCAGCAATGCGCATCCAACACGGGCCCAAATGTTGCGGGCCTTGATGGGCAAACATAAGACAGACGGCCCAAGACGCTTCTCCTCCCGAAGAGGAAGCGCACGGCAGGTTCGAGAACACTCTGGACTCCGCCGCCGCGGCTTCTCCCCTTTCCCCACCACCACGACCGACGAAGACGAAGACAGAGAGAGCACTACAAAAGGGGACGAAGGCACCCAAGAGGCACCCAAGAGGCAGTAACTTCAGCTTTCCGTGACCGCGCACACCTGAACACAAATCTCATCGTCTCGCCTCTCCGGCAGCAGCAGCGGCAGCGTCCGTCCCCGCGAGAAGATGGCCAAGGAAGGAGGAGGAGGGCCCGACTGGAACGGCCTGCTCAAGTGGAGCCTCGCCCACGGCGGCGACGGCACCAGCCAGCCGCGCGCCCTCAGGTCCGTCCAGATCCCCCTATCCCGTGCCCCCTCATATGGCTACGCTACCACGCCGTTCCGTTGTTATATTATGCGCCAGTTAGGATTCTGGTTCTCTGTGGGTTCCGTTGCTCTGCGTACCAATCGAGGTTCAGATTTTATGGCTAGAGTTGCTCGTTCTAGTGTGTACTATCAATTGGGATTCAGATTCCAAGGCTAGAGTTGCCGGTTCCTAGTCAATTTAGTGTGTATCAAACCTTTGGTTTTCTTGCTTGGAGCCGTTTAATATTCAGTTCAAAATGATCAAAGGCGTTCTGAGTGGACGAGTATCCCTGTTGTTAATAGTTCCCTTGGTTTTCGGTGTGCAGCGAGGAGGACAGGAAATGGTTTATGGAGGCGATGCAGGCAAATACGATCGATGTTGTCGGCAGGATGAAGGAGATTGCCCAGGTGATGAAAACCCCTGATGATGTGCTGCAGTCTCATGGTGTGACTACAGAGAACATTGAAGGTACATTTCCAAGTACTCATATTCTTTTATCCCACCATGCCTTCGTAGTTCGTACTCAAATCCAACATTTGCTTATCATGGCTTTTGCCGGCTGTTACATTTAGCTCCAACATTTGCTTATCATGGCTCTTACCTGCTGTTACATTCTGCTGTTATATACCCCACAGCACTGTTTAGATGCTCGTGTTCACATCTGAGAGTATGTCATATGTTCTTGACAACATGCTAATAATGTAGGCTTCAATCGTATAACTAAAATCATGGAACTATATTTAAATTCATAGTATTTGACTATTTGCATGTCTGTGCTAGAGATATGATGGATAAATTATATGTGGCAAACACTGTTACCGGATAAGCGACTACATCGTAATTCCTGTACTGATATATGCAGTTGGCTTGCCTTTCTTCCACCTTTATATATGATGCAAATTTATTTTACATGTACTTGATTGTGCAATTGTGCGCGGTGCGGCATTGTAATTCCTGTACTGATATATGCAGTTGGCTTGCCATGAAGTTTTTCTGTTTATGTGTTTCTTCCTTTCTTCCTTCCCGCTTCATGTTGTAAATGTAGTATATCACTATTTGGATCAGCTACTGATTTTCCTTTAATACCATCTGTACATGTATAGAAGTCCCTTCTGCACCTGAATCTAATTTGTATGTACAATTTAAAGTCCATTAAGTTAACCATTTCCTAACTTTATGCCCAGATATGCTGGATGAGTTGCAAGAGCACGTGGAATCCATTGATTTCGCAAATGGTAAGATCACAGATGAATTGATTGATGATCTCTCTGATTTTACATGGTTATTTTATAGTTAACCACATGGAAAATCGTTAATGTCTATTTTGTCCAAGCAGATCTTCATTCTATTGGTGGATTAGATCCTCTACTTGGTTACCTAAAAAATTCACATGCTGGCATCCGAGCAAAGGCAGCAGAAGTCGTGAGCACAGTTGTCCAGAATAACCCGAAAAGCCAGCAACTTGTCATGGAATCTAATGGACTGGAGCCACTGTTGACGAACTTCAGGTCTGACCCTAGCACCAATGCACGGACAAAAGCTCTCGGAGCAATATCTTGTAAGTCATTTCTTCTTTATTTTCGTTTTTCTGCATTTCATATATGGCAAACTATTGCATGCAAGGACCGCTAGGTCCATTTCATGCACTTTTCTTTTGTTGTTCATGCTAATCATTGATATCATATCCTCGTGTTGCAGCTCTTATTCGTAACAACCAGCCTGGACTTGCTGCATTTCACCTAGGAAATGGCTATGCTGCACTGAAAGATGCACTTGCTTCTGATGATGCTAGACTTCAGAGGTACGTCATGCACTTAAGAGATTTTTGTGATTTGGCTTAGTTGGTAAAGGACAATAATATACACCAGAACCATCTTACCCTGTATCCAAGAAATCATATCTTCTAGTGGAAATTATGTACAGCAACAGCTTGTATGTCTACCCTTGTTTGTAAGGAGCTCCAAGATTATTTTTTTAGATCTTGCAACCTATGTACTTCTTAGGATAAATCTCTTGCTATGGAATTTTCATATGTCTGCATATGTGAGGCCATTGTTTGTTCATGCTGGTCTTATGTCAGCATATGTGAGGCTATTGTTTGTTCATGCTGGTGCTCTTGTATTGGATTCTCTTAGTTCTGACTCAGATATTTCCACTGCTTTTTGAATCGTGCACCTGGAATGTCCATAACACTTTTGCTGTCTGTATCATCGCAGGAAAGCTCTGCATCTCACACAGTACCTGCTGCACAACAAGGCGGATAGGAGCGCCGCTACAGAGCTTGGACTTCCGAATCTAATGGTGCACCTCGCATCCAGTGATGATTCTGGAGTCCGAGAGGCTGCCTTGGGCGGCCTTCTTGACCTGGCGCGTGACAATACATTACCTGATCAAGACAAGCTGAAAGATATTCTCAGGAGCCGAATCGAAGGCATCAGCGCAATGGACGCCGACGACCTCCAAGCAGCTCGCGAGGAGCGACAGCTTGTGGACTCCCTCTGGAAGGAATGCTACAACGAGCCATCGTCTCTCAGGGAGAAGGGCCTCGTGGTGCTCCCTGGGGAGGATGCGCCGCAGCAGCCGCCACCAGATGTGGCGGGGAAGATGTTTGAACCGCCGCTCAGGGCCTTTGCTGCGCCCAGGCCTGCTCCCGCCGAAGATTCAGATTCGGGCAGCGGGAAGAAGGATCCACCCTTGTTGCTAGGCCCATGAAGCCTGAGAGCAGGCGTGTCAGAAGTTGGTACTTAGATGATTCTGCATGTACAACTCTGTAGCGTTATATGTCCCTTTGTACTACAGAGTGTTTGCTTCTGCTAGGCTGACAGATGCCCGAGTTATTTATAAATCTTACTTAATGCTTGCACGAGGCTCAGCTTTTCCTTGATGATACCAGTTACGGACGGAATGTGATGATATGGGACGAGATGCTCTAATACCAAAAGGCCGAGCTTTTTCCTAAATATCAAGCTTTGTTGTACGTTACATAATCAGACAATATGTAACTCATGTGCTCCTGAAATTTATATTGAACCCAAAATTTGCAATCAATCTTCAAGAATATTTTTTCTTTAACTAGAATAGTAGCATTTGTATTAGGAGATACTTTTCAGTGGTAATTGATTTGTATCAGACAATCCACATGTGATCGCACTCTCATTTGTCAAGGTCGAATGAGAAGACCACCTTCCCTTATATTCCCTGTCTGATGATGTGTAATGGGGTATACACTATACTATGCTCTTTGGAGCTACCATGGTACTTAGTCAAAAGTCAAATCTTAGTAAATTTCACGGAATATATAGAACGAAATGTCAACATATACAATATTAAGTAAATAGATTATAAAATTATATTTTGTAGTGAATCTATTGATGTTGACTGTTCATATTTTTGTCTATAGATCAAACTAGGAGGATGTGAACTTTTAATTATACGCCTTATTCGTTGGCATAGAGAAAGGATTGTCCATCCTGACGATCACCCCAGCTGAGTCATATGGAGAGTCAGGTTTAGTCTCTACTAGGCTCTCAGGACGCCCTAATCTCTACCTCGAGTGCATCCGTTTTTTTCAATTCAAAGGCTTACTGAGACCCCGGCATGGTTCCGCAGCACCATGCAAGTTCTTCCTGAGTCCCCCATATCATCAAGGTTTGACATATACACAAAAGAAAACGAAAGCACCGGTGGAAGCTGTTCAATGCGTCTTTTGACTCCAACCTGTCCTTCAGGCCGATGTGTTTTTCGTGGTTGTTTGTTTTCGAGTTTGCAACATCTCTGCAAGATATCTTAAATCTTGATGCAAATAAGAAAAACGCCCTTTCGCTGGACCATGTTGGACATTCAAGCATATACATGCTAGCTACAACTTGATATCACATTGTCTCCATTTAAGAACTTGAAGGGATAAGATAGAACAACCCGGCCAGAGCATACCAAAAAAGGCAGTCAAGCTCTTGTAAGTTTTTTTTTTTTGGAATGGAGGCAAAAGGTTTGTCTAATCTCATTAATCAAGAAGGAGTTTCATGGAACAAGTTTTGGAGCGACTCAAAAGGTGGCTCCCGGAAAATAAAGTCAATAGAACTCAAGCGCTTAGCACCCGCATTGACCCAAAGACGGGCCTCTTCTCTAATCTTATTGATCACCACAAGGGGCATCGAGGCGTGTTACGGAAGACACATGCATTTCTTTCGCTTCAAATCTCCCAAACGACGAGCATGACGAGGGAAGCGATCACCTTCTTCCTATGACCGTTGGAGAGGCAAAGATGCTCCCACCATTCCTTCACCGAGCCAAAGGCGCCCCAATCCTCCAAAACTAACTCGGGCAGCCCCATCCAAACCTTGAGGGCGCTCCAAATCCTCAGTGAGTAGTGGCATTTGAATAGAAGGTGAGGCGTGGTTTCTTGCTCTGTTTTGCAAAGTTGACAAACACCACTATTGGGCCAACCCCTTCGCGTGGGCCGATCCGATGTCCAAATCATATTTTTGTTAACAAGCCATGCCAAAATTTTGCACTTGGGAGAGACCCAATTATTCCAAATCATCTTCTTCATGTTGGTTGTGATAGCGCCTTAAAAGTGGAACTGGTATGCTGAGGACGCCGAGTACTCTAGGGACGCTGAGTACTCTAGAGAAGCTCTTGTAAGTTAGATACTCATGTATCAATAGATTCTCATGTTCATTAATGTGCTAGCCATCTAAACGTGCGGTTAGAAGGGGTGTGAGATTAGCCATCTACTCTAAATTTAAAAAAATGAAGGGCATGATTTGGAATTCAGATGGGTTTGGAGACACAGCAAAGCACTTGGCTGTTCATGAATTTGTTAAGGAGAATAAACTTGACTTTGTGGCTATAATTGAGACAGGGAGGTCTTCTTTCGCCACACCTTTTCTCAATTTTTTGGCTGCGGGTTCAGATTTTGTTTGGTATTGTATACCTCCACACGGGAGGTCGGGAGGCATGCTATTAGGATTTAATAATGCTACCCTTACAATACAAGATGTGGTTTCAGGTGATTTTTGCGTCAAATTACACCTAAGAACAAAGTTGGATGGGTTTAGTTGGGCGCTGGTGGTTGTTTATGGGGCGGCTAAGGACAACAAAAAACCAGAATTTCTTGCTGAACTGGTAAGAATTTGCGAAGGAGAGACGGTACCGACGTTGGTCAGGGGGGGGGGGGGGGGGGATTTTAATATTATTAGGAGACAAGAGGAGAAAAATAATGACAATTTTAATGCTAGATGGCCTACTATCTTTAATGCGATAATTGAGAGTTTGAGCTTGAAGGATTTAAAATTGTCTGGAAGACAGTCTACTTGGACTAGTAGACGAGATACGCCAACACTTGAGAAGTTGGATCCTTTTCTAGCTAGTGTGGATTGGGAGCAAAAGTATCCACTGGTCACGGTGCAGGCTCTTACCCGTGCGGGGTCGGATCATACGCCGTTGTTATTGGATATCGGGGAACATGTGTTCAAGGGTAATTCGAGCAAATTTTCTTTTGAATTATCGTGGTTTCGACAGGATGGGTTTTATGACATCATTGTTCGTGAATGGAATGCGATCCAAACGGGCAACTCACCAGTTGAGCGGTGGCAAAATAAAATCCACCATCTACGTCAATTTCTATGTGGGTTGGCAAGGAATTTGAGTGGGGAATATAAAATGTTACGGGATAAATTAATCTTACTAATTAATGAATTAGATGTTAAAGCTGAAACCACTCCTCTTACGGTAGCCGAGCAGGCAGCCAAGAGAGAGGCGGATGATAAACTGGCCCAATTGCGTCGTGATGAGGAATAAGTGGGCGCAGCGAGCAAAAGTTAAATACATCCAGGAAGGGGGAGTAATACGAGATATTTCCACATTATCGCTTATGGTAAACATAGGAAAAAGAGAATATTAAAATTGGAACAAGAGGAAGGCACGATAGTTGGTTAGGAAAATCTTAAGACTTATATTTCGGAGTACTATAAGAAATTATTTGGAGTGCCGGTTACAAATAATTTTTCTTTGGACGAGAGTGTGATCCATGATATGCCGCAAATATCAGATGAAGAAAATGAGATTTTGACTCAAGACTTCTCTAAGAAAGAAGTGTTTGAGGCAATTCAACAAATGGAACATAATAAAGCTCCAGGCCCGGATGGGTTTCCCGCGGAGTTCTATCAAAAGTTTTGCGGAATTATAAAAGCTGATTTGATGGCTATGTTTGCGCAACTGCGTGCGGGAAACTTGCCTTTATTTAAGCTGAACTTTGGTATTATCACCTTGTGCTGAGCGCTGAGTTGACGAGGGAATCTTGATGCGGTGTTGCTTCTTTGCTCCCCGGCAACGGCGCCAGAAAATATGTCTTGATAGCCCTCAAAGGCGTAGGTTGAGACCCCAATAGCAGAGTGTGTAGTACGGGCAAGACAATTTTCCCACGAAGGTGACTCGAGGGTTTATATCGAACTCTCGGGGAATCAGTAGTGGAAGCTTTACCTCCTTATCCTTCCCTTGGAAACCTGCAAACAAAGATAAATTGTTTTGTGCCCTCAACCTCACCAAGTGGTTGTCAAGCACAAGGTGTGAGTAAGTTATGAATACAAAACAATAAATAAAAATGCAAATAAAATATGCAAGGATGATGGAAACAATGATAAATGATATTTTTGGGTTTTATATGATGAATGCAAGATGCAAAAGTATTTTTGTATTTTCGGATTTAATTATGGCTGAAAATGAAAAGTGGATGAAAGTTGTTGGAAAGGTGTTTCTTATGATTAAAAATGGACCGGGGTTCATGGTTTCACAAATGCACTCTCTCTTTAATATGTGGTAGACAATGGAACACAAAAGTTAACATATGAGATTGCAACAAAGTTTCATGACAAGTTATAATCATATGGGCATCACGTCCTAACATAGAGATCTTTTGGTTATTAATCTCTCTTATACTCCACTAAGATGCGAACTAAATCATAACACCTTAGTATTAAGATAAATCAGAGCATAGCAATAAGTTTCATGACATGAAGTTGAAATAAGAACATGCTAGATCTAGTCATGGAGTAGTGGCAATGGTCACACCCACATCTCCGGTAGCAAGGTATTTCTTTTTATCCCTAGTGAGGCAACAAAGTAAGGTAAAATACCCAAGTGGATCGCGGAACTTTCTCTCACGTTCACCGCACTAGCCACCCCCCGTTACTCCATCTAATGCACACGTTCCCCCTCACACGCTCTCATAAACATGCTTGATCAAACAAGTAAACAAGAACGGGGTACATAATATGCATCTACTTTCATAACTGAAAAAACAATTGCAATCTCACACATATATTAACTCATAAAGATCCACCACAAAGGTATTACATAGATGACCGTAATCATGTTCGGCAGCTCATACGGTGCTAATTAGTGAAGCACAAGAGAGAGAGATACATAAGTTACTTCCACAAACCCATAGTCCAGGGTGGACTACTCCCTCTTCATCATGGAGTGATGGAGATGTCGTTGGAGAGGTGGAGACCTCTCCGGCAGCGCCCCGCCGGAGTTTTCCCCCTCCAATCTGCAGCTCCTGATCTCTGTTTCGTGTTTCTGTGTTTCTGCGGCGCTCCTTCCGAAGAGCCTCGGGGACTATTTTTATAGTCGGTTTTAGGTCAAGACGAAGTCTGGAGAAAGATCGACGGCAACGGAGCTCGAGGGCCAGATGGTGGGTCCCACGCGGCCAGGTACTGTGGCCGCGTGGGCCCCCTCTTTTGGCCCTCGGCCTCCGTTTGTTTGCTTCCTTCGCTCCCAGGTCTTCTTCTTCTTCCTTCCAAATATTGATGCTCCTAAATTGCAAGTCATTTGGACGTCGTTTGGGTCCCTGAAACATCAAAATATAGAAAATAGGGTTTTCTGCCTGCGCAGGGTTAATTCCAGAAAAATAGGGAACTTGTGAATATTCCCAAAATCATTATAAACAATGATATAACCCTTATATGATGCAAATATGATGGAATATAATAAATAATGCAAAGTTCATGTATGCATTTTACATGCATCACATCCCCAAGCTTAACCATACTCGTCCTCGAGTATGAAGGTGATAAAACTAACATGGACTTTGCATTTAATACTATCAATGGATATCAAAGATGATTACTATTGCTACATAGAGTCAAATGGTTCATTCTTAAAAGAGTACAATATGCAAGATAGTTTATGAAGTGATATCAAATATTCAATGTAAGGATGTTCAATGATAATTCACAAAGTGTAACATAATGAAAAAGTACTATGGACCACAGTATGCATAATGATAAGTAAGAACATCCTATAATGGTCATAGAGTATAGATGAAAATCTGAATATAAAAGGTGGACACTTTGGAAAGATATATATGAGTAGAGGTAAAGCATGAATAAGTTTCATCTAACTTCAAATGTTTCTACTTAAGTTAATGATTGTAATGTGGTAATCCTTGGTGTCAAGCTCTCATTCCCCTATCATAGCATCTTGAATGATTAAGTTTAAAGTGAAAGCAAATATGAGTATGTGCTTGACAAAGTAGGTTGAAAGTCTCATGCCCCTTGAATACGAGTACCTCCATGTGTTACTCAACTTGGGAAACAAAGCAAGTTCAATTTAAATATCATTGTAAGTAAAATAGTATCATCAAGAGCGTCAACTGGGGTACCTCTTGTCCCAGGATATGGAACAAGCCCATATCAAAATGACAAGACAAACAAACAAATGAACAATCTCAACACCCTTTTTATTTACCATTGGATAGCTTTTTATTGTAAGGTGTATCACAGAAGGTTCACCATAGCATGTAAGTAAATTTCCACCATGAATGATGCATGGCTTAGATTAGCGGCCCAGGCGTCTCTCTAACCATTATACAAACTCATTTAAACTACTTCATTTCCACATTTATTTCACCATGGTAAGCATCCATAAACAAAAGTACATGACATCAACTAATATAATGAAGTGCAATGTTGAAAGCTTCCATGTGACAGCACATTTGCTAACTCTCAACCAAAGACATTTGTCAAGCTCATAACATCATAATTTTAATCACAATGGGTCATGTTATTAAGTGCAATAAAAGTAAAGTGTGCATCAAGTTCGTGAGAGCTATATAACCAACTTTTCCCATAACAATCAACAACATAAGCATTTTAATTCAGAGGTATAGATACAAAATAACATGGTAAACATACTCGGAATAGCATAAAGCTAATAGGTAGATATGGTGGACTCACTGGAAAAACTTTGGTTGAAGGTGTTGGAAACAAGTTTTTGCTTGTTGGAATTTTTGGGCTAGCAAGAGGGAGAAAGTTGACCATCTAAATGCATGCATGAGTGTCCATAGAACTAACTAATCCATGTTAAACAAAGTAAATAACATTCAGCATCAAAACATGAATAAAAGATAGCTCTTGATAAAACACTTGCAAATTATTACTCATTAACAAGCTCATGAATCATGCAACTATATGTATCTTTTAAAATCAACTCAAACATCCCTTTTCCCAATCTTATAATAGCATCCAACATAATTCAACCCAAATTTCCAGTAGCTCTCTCATATATAAATGATATGTGGTGGTCTCTCAAAATAAAAATCAAAAAAAAAAAAAAGACGCTCCAAGTTTATGCGATAAAGTGTTTGATCGAAAAACAGAAGTTAGACGTGTGCAAACCGAGAGTGTGTGGTCCAGTGGGTTGTCTTCACATCCCCAAGCTTATGGTCTTCACCATCCTTGGATAGCTCTTGGTGCATCTCCTCTAATCCCTGTGAAAAAACTTCAAAACACCGTTTCTCCCATTTCTTTTCTGTGGGGTGACATTAGTAGTGATAAACAAATAGATTTCTTGCTGCATATAATCCTTAGACAAAAATTCATATGAATGTCCAGTAAGTGTATAATGTTGTATGCCTACTCATAAACTCAATTGGATCAAAAAGATTCAAGTTAAAAGTTCTAAGCATGCATCAAACAAAATGGGACAGAATCTGTCCAGAAAAACAGCAGCAGCAAAACGTATTTTTCTACCCTACTTAACTTTGTAAAAAAATTCATGCATACAGAGGATGAAAAGTTGCTTCTACAGTTTAAATATCAGCTCATTCGGAGTTACAGAATAGAATTAAAAATCATACCGTGCACAGATTCGTGCTGGAATAATATCTCCGAATGCTATAAGCAACTTTTTCAAACCAAAATGGTAAAACTTGGCACTTTATTAAAAATTCCAGAAACAAAACTAAACAAAGTCTCTTGTTACAGCAAGAGGACACAAAGAAAATCAAAATAAAAACAACCGGGTTGCCTCCCGTAAAGCGCTTTCTTTATAGCCATATAGCTAGGCTTCTTACTTGATAGTTATTGTGGACGAAGCTCATGAGGGAGCTTGAACTTTGGTGTGTCCCTCTTCCTTGGGAAGTGTTCCATGCATTTCTTGTGTGGAAACTGAAACTTCACATTCCCTTCTTTTGAATCAATGATAGCACCTGTAGTACGAAGAAAAGGTCTTCCAAGAATAATTGGACTAGAGGTTTTATTCCCCATATCCATGATTAGAAAATCAACAGGCACAAATGTCATATGTAACTCTACCATAACATCACTTACTTTCCTATAGCATGTTTAATGGAATCATCAGCAAGTGCAAGTTCAATAGAGCATTTTTCAAGATTCTTTAATTCAAGTACTTCATATAGTTCTTTAGATAAAACAGAGACACTAGATCCTAGATCTAATATAGCATGGTGTGTCTCTTTTCCAATGGTTACTAGTACTTTGGGAATCCATACATCCCCAAGCTTAGGTGGTATCATAGCTTCTTGGTTGTACCTAGCAATCTTTTCTTTAAACATGATTAGCAATATAAGAACCAAAACCAGCTTGGTTAGCATTAATAGAAGGATCACTTGCAAATTTTTGTAAGATAGATATTAATTCATGCAAGCTACAATTCTCTAAGTCAAGCAATGGTTCCTTGACTTCACTAAGCATTTTAACTTCTCAACTTCTTTTCTTTCATTACCATAATAGTTTCCTTAGCAATTCTCTCTTGCTCATGAATATGTTCCCAAGATTTATTTATAACCTCTTGGCAATATTTAATTGTTTCCTCATGTTTTTGAGCTATAATGGTGTTCTTTAATGAGGAAACTTCCTTAGTGAGCTGATCTACCCTTTCAAACAAAGAGTTTGTTTTTCAAACTTAGATATAAATTCCTTATTAAGCTCCTTTTGAGTAGATATAAATGATCTAATGGTGTTTTCCAAATCACTAGAAACATTACCACTAGTAGCATATTTGTTTGGCACATATGGGGGTTTATTATAAGATTATAATTGTTATTACCATACCCATTATTACCATAGTTCCTAATGAAGTTGACATCAATATTTTCAGGATTATTACCAACTAGTTCTTGCAAAGGCACATTTTCAATATTTTGTTTATTAATGAAAGCAAGAATAGTGTCCATTTTAGATGACAAATCATTTGTTTCTTCTATGGAGTTTACTTTCTTAGATGAAGTAGGTGCTCTATCAGTGTGCCATTGACTATAGTTTTGCAAAATGCTCTCCAATATGTTTTAGCTTCACTACAGTTTTTCCCATAAAGCACCTCCAGCAGCAGAATCAAGAATATTTCTAGACATGTATTTAGACCATTGTAAAAGAGTGTAATATGGTCCATTCATTACCCCATGTGATGGACAAGTTCTAAGCATAAGTTTAATCCTATCCCAAGCCATGGCAACATGTTCATTTTCATTTTGCCTAAAAGAAAGAATATTGTTTCTATTTTGCAAAATTTTAACAGGAGGATAGTATTTCTTAATGAAAGCTTCTTTTAGATCATCCCAAGTTTTAATGCTATCAATAGGTAATGAATGCAACCACTCTTTAGCTTTTCCTCTAAGTGAGAAAGGAAATAACTTCAGTTTTAGAACATCACTTTCCACATTTTTAAATTTTTGCATGTCACATATTTCAACAAAATCATGAAGATGCATAGAGGCATCCTCCATAGCACTACCGCCAAATTGTTCCCTAGTTATCAAGTTCAACAAACTAGGACTTACTTCATAACTATCAGCTTTATCTCAGGTGTGGCAATGGGCCTAGCAATAAATTGATCATTTGGAGTGTTTGTGTATCACACAACTTAGTTCTGTCTCCCATTTTAGCAAGTTTTTATGTTTTTTTAATTTTTTATGCAAAACTGAAAATAAAATATGCAACACAAAATGCAAGACAATAACAAAACAAAATAAAATGTTTGCAAGTAAAGATGGATAAGATGGTGCTCACGTAGGTGCAACCTCCCCAAGCTTAGGTGTTTGCACAACTTGGTGATGAAGTTGACTTGTTGTGAGATACCCTTGGATAAAACTTTCAGCAATGATTCCCCGGCAACGGCGCCAGAAAATATGTTGCTGAGCGCTGAGTTGACGAGGGAATCTTGATGCGGTGTTGCTTCTTTGCTCCCGGCAACGGCGCCAGAAAATATGTCTTGATAGCCCTCAAAGGCGTAGGTTGAGACCCCAATAGCAGAGTGTGTAGTACGGGCAAGACAATTTTCCCCACAAGGTGACTCGAGGGTTTATATCGAACTCTCGGGGAATCATAGTGGAAGCTTTACCTCCTTATCCTTCCCTTGGAAACCTGCAAACAAAGATAAATTGTTTTGTGCCCTCAACCTCACCAAGTGGTTGTCAAGCACAAGGTGTGAGTAAGTTATGAATACAAAACAATAAATAAAAATGCAAATAAAATATGCAAGGATGATGGAAACAATGATAAATGATATTTTTGGGTTTTATATGATGAATGAAAGATGCAAAAGTATTTTTGTATTTTCGGATTTAATTATGGCTGAAAATGAAAAGTGGATGAAAGTTGTTGGAAAGTTGTTTCTTATGATTAAAAATGGACCGGGGTTCATGGTTTCATAAATGCACTCTCTCTTTAATGATGTGGTAGACAATGGAACACAAAAGTTAACATATGAGATTGCAACAATGTTTCATGACAAGTTATTAATCATATGGGCATCACGTCCTAACATAGAGATCTTTTGGTTATTAATCTCTCTTATACTCCACTAAGATGCGAACTAAATCATAACACCTTAGTATTAAAATAAATCAGAGCATAGCAATAAGTTTCATGACATGAAGTTGAAATAAGAACATGCTAGATCTAGTCATGAGTAGTGGCAATGGTCACACCCACATCTCCGGTAGCAAGGTATTTCTTTTTATCCCTAGTGAGGCAACAAAGTAAGGTAAAATACCCAAGTGGATCGCGGAACTTTCTCTCACGTTCACCGCACTAGCCACCCCCGTTACTCCATCTAATGCACACGTTCCCCTCACACGCTCTCATAAACATGCTTGATCAAAACAAGTAAACGAGAACGGGGTACATAATATGCATCTACTTTCATAACTGAAGTAAAACAATTGCAATCTCACACATATATTAACTCATAAAGATCCACCACAAAGGTATTACATAGATGACCGTAATCATGTTCGGCAGCTCATACGGTGCTAATTAGTGAAGCACAAGAGAGAGAGATACATAAGTTACTTCCACAAACCCATAGTCCAGGGGTGGACTACTCCCTCTTCATCATGGAGTTGATGGAGATGTCGTTGGAGAAGGTGGAGACCTCTCCGGCAGCGCCCCGCCGGAGTTTTCCCCCTCCAATCTGCAGCTCCTGATCTCTGTTTCGTGGTTTCTGTGTTTCTGCGGCGCTCCTCTCCGAAGAGCCTCGGGGACTATTTTTATAGTCGGTTTTAGGTCAAGACGAAGCTTCTGGAAGAAAGATCGACGGCAACGGAGCGTCGAGGGCCGAGATGGTGGGTCCCACGTGGCCTGGTACTGTGGCCACGTGGGCCCCCCTCTTTTGGTCCTCGGACCTCCGTTTGTTTGCTTCCTTCGCTCCCAGGTCTTCTTCCTTCCAAATATTGATGCTCCTAAAATTGCAAGTCATTTGGACGTCGTTTGGGTCCCTGAAACATCAAAATATAGAAAATAGGGTTTTCTGCCTGCGCAGGGTTAATTCCAGAAAAATAGGGGAACTTGTGAATTATTCCCAAAATCATTATAAATCAATGATATAACCCTTATATGATGCAAATATGATGGAAATATGAATAAAATAATGCAAAGTTCATGTATGCATTTTACATGCATCACCTTGCTACCAAAAAAAGAGGATGCGAGTAAAATTGAACAATATCGTCCTATTTGCCTTTTGAATGTGAGATTCAAGATTTTCACAAAAGTAGGAACAAACCGAGTCACCTCTATTGCGAGTAGAGTTGTCCGCCCCACCCAAACTGCGTTTATTCCTGGAAGAAATATTCTTGAAGGGGTTGTTGTCTTACATGAGACGATACATGAGTTACATAAAAAAAGATGGATGGGGTTCTCTTCAAAATAGACTTTGGGAAGGCGTATGATAAAGTGAAATGGTCCTTTTTACAGCAAACATTACGAATGAAGGGGTTCACGCCACAATGGTGTGAGTGGGTGGCTCGGTTTGTACAAGGTGGGAGTGTAGTAATTCGAGTTAATGATGATATCAGTCATTATTTTCAGGCACTCAAAGGTTTATGACAAGGAGATCCGTTGTCTTCGCTGTTGTTTAATTTAGTTGTTGATATGTTGGCTATCTTAATTTCTCAAGCAAAGGAGGATGGCCAAGTGGGGGTTTAGTTCCTCATCTTGTCGAAGGGGGGGTCTCAATCCTTCAATATGCGGATGACACTATATTATTTCTTGAACACGACATTGCGAAGGCCGTGAATATGAAATTAATACTGGCATTGTTTGAGCAACTTTTGGGGTTGAAAATAAATTTTCACAAGAGTGAATTGTATTGTTTTGGGAAGGCTAAAGATGACCAGGAGGAGTACCGTCGTATTTTTGGTCGTGAGATCAGTTCGTTACCATTTAGGTATTTGGGAATACCAATACATTATAGAAAATTACTAAACAAGGAGTGGAAAAACAGTTGAGGACCGGTTTGAGAAGAAATTGGCGGTTTGGGTGGCAAAAATGTTGTCATACGGGGACCGTCTTGTGCTTATAAACTCAGTTTTAACAAGCCTAACAGTGTTCTTACTATCCTTTTTCGAAATTCCAAAGGGAGTTAGAAAACGGTTAGATTTTTATCGTTCTCGGTTTTTTTTTGGCAAAGTAATCAGCTCAAACGGAAGTATAGGTTAACTAAATGGAACTTGGTTTGTAGGCCAAAGGACCAAGGTGGATTGGGAATTTCGGTTTTAGAGGTGCAGAATAAATGTCTTCTTAGTAAATGGTTGTATAAAATTTTGAATGAAGAGGGTGTTTGGAAAGAGTTATTAGTTAACAAGTACTTAGGGGATAAAACGTTGTCTCAAGTGCGAGTTAAACCTATGGATCCAACTTTTTGGAAAGGAATTATGAAGGTAAAAGATGAATTCTTTAAGCGTGGAAGATTTTCGATTGGTAATGGGGAGCATATTCAGTTTTGGGAGGATAGCTGGTTAGGTCATGTTTCTCTTCAAGCTGAATATCCATCCTTATATGCCATTGCCTCTAACAAGCATAGCACATTAGCTAATGTTCTTGGGACTGTACCTATTAATCTTCCATTTTACCGGGTACTAATAGGAAATAATAGAACAAATTGGCTTAATCTAGTTGAGAGGTTAATGCGAGTGAACCTCATAGATGAGGAGGATAAATTTAAATGGATTCTTACTTCTAATGGAACCTTTACGGTTAAGTCGTATTGCGAGGACTTATTAAATGGGCATACTAGATATTTGCGTAAGTATCTATGGAAGTTAAAGATTCCGTTAAAAATAAAGATCTTCCTATGGTTTCTTAATAGAAAGGAAATTTTGACAAAAGACAATTTGATTAAAGACAGTGGATAGGATGTAAGAAGTGTGTTTTCTGCGATGCGGATGAGTCCGTTGAACACCTCTTCATTAAGTGTCCGTTTGCTCGTGATATTTGGCGACTAGTGCACTTCACTTTCAATGATTACCCACCTACGAGCATTGCGAATTTGTTTGGTAGTTGGTTAAATGGAATAGATAAAATCACAAAAGCTCGTATTCGTATTGGTGTTGCGGCCATACTGTGGGCTATTTGGAACTGTAGAAATGACATTGTTTTTAACAAAGCAAATTCAACTCATTATTTGCAGGTTATTCACAAGGCGTGCTGTTGGATCCACTCATGGTCATTCCTACTTCCTGCGGACCAGCGTGCGCTTATGGATGCCGGATGTACCCGTATGCTGACGATTGTGCGGGCTATCTTCAGCCGGGGTGGATGGCTTCAACCTAGACGTCTAGATGCTTAATAATCATTTGTTTGAGTGGCTGATCTTTGTAGCCACCTTAAGTGACCCATGAATTGTGAACTTGTTTTCTTGGATGGTTAAATAATTGCGGGTGGCTGTGTGCATCTTTTGGATGCAGAGGCCGGGATCCGCACCCCCTTATCTAAAAAAATTAATGTGCTAGCCAAGAAGTCTGACGAGGTTACGATGGTGCAATTTGGATATTATGTCAAACGCAATGCACCTGAGTATCTTCTTTATTACGTCTGAATTGGTGATGGTGCATCAATACACTCTCTACCATATCCTGGACCTAAGTCCCAAGCGAAAATGTCAAACCAAGTAGAAATAGCACTCCCAAGTTTAAGTTCTGACAACTAACATGTTGGTATTGGAAGACCATTAGATTTACCTCTCTGCACGGCCTATGGAGATCATCCACTATGCGTGAAAGAGTGTTGTCATAGTCAAGAAAAAGTATGTTGCCTTGTGTCATTGTTGTAACTAGAAGGAAACCTCGCGTGTTGCAATGTAGATCCCTTAGAAACTCTATTGTGTAAACAAAAGGCTATAATAGGTATGATACATTATGTTGTCCAAAATGAATATGCAAAATTCAATTGATCATAGGCTAGATACTAAATTTAAAAGACATAAGATGACTGTGTATTATAAATTATTAATGTTTACAATTGGATGGTTTAAGGAATGGGTAATGTGTAGCTTGCATGTAGTGATTAATAAATATTAATGAAAATTACATGAACAATTGATTGGCTAAAAGAATGGATGATGTAGAATGCTTCCATGTTGAGACAAAAAAATCATTAATGCATATTAGTGGGGTTTTACTTTAGAACAAATATAGAGTTCGTCGAAAGCCAATAGTGGCCGAAGGAATTTTGACTTGGAATATAATCTTTATTGAGAATCAAGATGGTTTACCTAGAGGGGAGAGGGGGTTGACCCCCATCCCTCATTTTGTAATGTAACTGGATTAAATATTTCTAAGACAACTAGCATATTTTTTAAAAAAATTGAAAACATTTAGGAGGCAACATGTAATGCATTTAGGAATTCAAGGGTTACAAATCAGTCAACATTAGGATTTGCATCACGTGTCTCCCAACATAGTGCAAATCATCTAGCTTTACGCAGTCTTTTACCTGAAAAAAAGGAATAAATAATCATATTGAAGCTTGTGAATGATAAAAAATCACATTTGTTGCGCCTTCTCGATGGATGTCGGGACCAAACCCACATCCTTTTTAATGGCTTCTCGCGTCTGATGGTTAAAACTGAAAATAAGAAACAATACGACAAATCTACTAATATGTTGGTGAAGATCATTCGACTTACCTCGGAGGGTATGAACACCCTATTGACATCTTTCCGTATGGGTGAAAGTGTCCTGTCATAGTCCAGAAAAAATGTCCCACCTTGTGCCATTGTTATGATTTCTTCGAAGTAAGAAACTGAAGAAGGGGCATTTGACCTGCAATATACTAAACCTAAAGGATCAAGATGGTTTACCTCGAGGGAGGGGGGGGGGGGGGGGGGGGGGGCCTTGGCTGCTGCACGGCTGAGTCGCAAGAGCTGACCATGATGATAATAATTGAGCTAATCGCCTCTTGTAGACTCCTTTTCTTACGTGAGCACTCGACGTAACGTACTAGCAGCAGCTAGTAGCAGCTTCAGATCATTCTTTCCTTGCTGATTTATTTTTCCTTGATCCGCGCGCAAGTCAAACTAGTAGTGCTAGTTGCTCAAAATTTTGGCCTTCACGTAAAGGCTGGACATGCAACGTAATAGCAAACTGACACCTATCGGCAGATCGACTCCTTTTCCTCTCTTCTGCGTGCAGTATCCTCTCTTTTTTTTTAAGTCGCACATGTGATTCTATTTTTATGGTAACTCCTCAGATCTTTTCCTTTTTTGTCGCTTTCCCTAATCCGGGTGTGAGTCCAGGACTGAGATCCTGTGCCCTGCCACTTGCGGGGCACGCTGTGCCCTGAGGCACACCATCCACCATACATCTCTCATCCAACGGACAACCACGAGTCAACCAAATTTAGCATTGGTCGCTCGATTCATCCCCTTCTTCCTCTGTTCCTCCGCGTCTCTGCTCCTCCCGCCGCCGATCCTCGCTGCTGCTGCTCCTGCCGCCGATCCTCGCTGCTGCTGCTCCCGTCGCCGACCTTCTGCTCCACGCCGTGAGCCGAGCTGCTGCTCCACGCCGTGAGCCGAGCTGCTGCTCCGGTCGCCGAGCCTCGCTGCCGCCGGTAGCAGAACCTCGCGACGAGCTCGAATGCCCGCCTCTCTCCGCTCCGTCCGCCTGCCCTCCGGCGGCTGCCTCCGCACGTTCCGACGGCCCCTCCGCCGTCCTGGACTGCTCGCTCGGACTGCCACGCAGCTCGGCACCTCCTGGACTTGGCAGCAGCTACACGCAGATCGATTCTTCCCAAACTGAACACATCTCTCATATAACATTCAACCCATTTTTCTTTCAACTTGTAGATACTATCTAACCAAGTTTGCTTGTGCACTTTACTTCTCATATTATCAAATGCCTTTTCAAACTCTTCTTTGTCCTCAAAGCCATACATGCATTCACCAAAATCTGTGATAACATGAGACTCTTCCTCTTCATCTTCACCGCTGCCTTCACCCTCCTCTTCATCTTTTTCTTCACCCTTCAATGGACATAAATGTTTAACAGCATTTTGCATTATATGAAAGGTGCACAATCCATGATATGATTCCGTGAAGACTTCCTTTATAGCTTTCCCCATTGCCACATCTTGATCCGTATAAATAGTTCTAGGTTGCCTCCCATTATGTGCAGCTAGAAAAGTCTCAAAAAGCCATTTAAATGAGTCAGATGTTTCATCAAATAGCAAGGCTGCACCAAAAATGGTGGTTTCTCTAAACTGATTGAGTCCAAGAAAAACACCAAATGGCCTATATTCTTTGTTTGTGCCAAATGTTGTATCAAATGTGACAACATCACCAAAGTGTGCATAATCAAGAACCATTTTAGCATCAGCCCAGAATATGTTGGCTATATCTTCCTCACAATCCAGCTGCAAAGAATATTGGAAAGATGGGTTCTCAATCATTTTGTCATGAAAATACTTCAACATACTGCCAGCTTGACCGAATGCCAACTCTCTTTGCCGCTTGCTTCGCAAATAATTCTTTTGATCACGACAAGTGTAGCCGAGATTAAATGGGCCATTAACTCGACGACAGGCAAGCTCATGTGCAGCTTTGGGCATAATTCCAGAATCCTCGGCAGCTTCTATTTCAAAAGCTTGTACTTCAGAAATCTTCCTTTGTGATGCCATCAAGTGACATGTTTGTGGCAATTGAAGGTAATGATTATGTTCCAACACAACATCTGTGACTTCGTAATTCATTGCCACTCGATCGAGTGATATAATCATGCGAGTTTTGCAATTTGTTCTTGTTTCAGCTCTAACACGCTTTGGCTCATGATCGATTGTTATCCCTTTCTTTCTTATACCCTCATTGGAACAAACAAATTTGCATGAAGTCACTTGACTATCCATCTTGCTTACATGTTTGTTTCTCTTCCTCACATCAAACCCAACGCGACCTCCATATGCAACCCAAAATAGCCAAGCTTCGTCCGGGTTTCTAAACCTCATGCCAATTTGAGGCATCCCCTTGTCGATTTCCCCATTGCAGGACACTTGCAAATGCACAACACTTACAATTGCATAGACACTAATCAGGAAGAATTCTGTAAAATAAGACAGGAAACACATCAATCAATCCTCACATTAATTCATGACATGGAGGCAATATAGGCTAAAGAAACACACAATCAGATATATAAAGGTAATTCTTTCAGTACAATTCTTAGGATTGAACTAAAAAAATTCCAGCACAATACATGCCTCAAATTTTCAGTACTGAACTAACAATTAAGCACAATTTCAGTTCTGAAGTATGCACATACAAAGGACGTTTCTACAGAGGACTAACCTTCTCTTTGCTGGGGTGGTCGCAGGGGAGAACCGCGGTCGAGGAGAGGGCGCAAGAGTGCGGACGCGGTCGACGGAGCTGAGGTCGAGCTCGTCGGAGATCTTCACGGCGGGGACGAGGAGCTCGTCGGAGTGAGGCGGGGATGAGAATGCGGTGGGGGCGGACGAAA
This sequence comes from Poa pratensis, assembly GCA_947311845.1. Taxonomy (NCBI): domain Eukaryota; kingdom Viridiplantae; phylum Streptophyta; class Magnoliopsida; order Poales; family Poaceae; genus Poa; species Poa pratensis. The sequence continues at coordinate 26,848,002 of CAMZMU010000112.1, forward strand.
TTTCCGGCGCCGTTTATCCGGTGGCCGCCGCCGGAGATCCCATGGCGCCCTTCCCGACGGCGGCGACGGCAGCGCAGCCCCCGCAGTTCCCGCCCAAGCCTCTGTTTCCCGCTGTCTGTTGCGTCGCGCGCGTGAGAAAGATGAAGCAAATGAGCAAACCAGTGCCAAAATTCGTTGACTCGTTGTAGGCCGCTGGATGTGGATGGACGGTGGATGGAGTGCCTCAGGTCACGCTGTGCCCTGCCTTCAGCGGGGCACCGGATCTCAGTCCGTGAGTCCAACCAGGAATAGTTTGAGTAGTTTGCACGCAATTCCTTCTCTTTCCTTGTCTGGTTCTAGGCTTAGACTTGTGCTGTTCCGTAGAAAATTCTGCCTTTCTTGATTTCGCGAGTTTGCGTAAATACAAAACTTGCTGCAGTGCGCGAGCCATCGACGGAGATCTAACCATTGGAATTGTCTCAAATTTGTTGGAGGGCTTCAGGATTGTATTCCGCAGGTCTCCACCAGAGGGATCTTCGAATTGATGTCCGAGTCGACCTCGATAATTATTTTCCCAAAGTCGCGCGGACTTCCGTTAGCTTTCGACAGGGCTTCAGTGTTTGAGTCGGCCACGGAGATCTAACCGTTGGAATCCGATGCCCTTTCGACAGCTGTTAGGAAACTCGATTGCGCATCTTTTCAGCGAAGGGATCGTCGAGATGAGTTTCGAGCCGCCACGGTGATGTTCGCCATACGGGTGTTGCTGCTGTCCTATAACCCGCGCGTGAGGGGCGTTGTCGAAGTTGAGCCGCGAATCGCGCGGTCGAATTTCTCCACGCTTTCTGCTCGAGCTTGAGGTAGATCTTGATGTAGATGTAGATACCGCCGAATCGTTTAGACCGGAGCGACGTTGAAGTCGCCGAGCTTGAATCGACGACGAGATCCTCCGTCCCTGTCACAGATCCAGCGCGGAACATGACGCTCTTGACCGCAGGCCCCACGGTGGGCGCCAACTGTCGTGGGTTTGTCACGTCAGGTGTCATGGATGACTTCGTAGGTGTGGGATTGCGCGAGTCAATCATCTCCGAGCTAAGAATCGCAGGGCACGAGGAAGACAATGTTTTTTACCCAGGTTCGGCCCCTCGATGCGAGGTAAAGACCTACGTCCTGCCTATCCTAGATTGGTATTGATATGAATATGGTGTTACAAGGAGTTGGCGATCGATGTGTCGAGTCGCCTCTCTCTGGATGTATGAGAGCTTAGGGTTTTAGGTCCCGGGAGTCCACCTTAAAGACGGTGCCTCCCCGGGTTACAAGGAAACTTGCGTGTTAAGGAAAGATAAGCCTGAGTCCTACTTAGCGACTAAGTAATGTAATTTCGTGTCTTCCAAGTTATGTTTTCTCCAGTCTTCTAGATCCTTCCTCGTGATCTTGAGTCAGCCCACTTTCATGTAAGCCCAATAGTGGTGCGATTGCGATTTAAGTCGCGCTTTGCTTGAATAAGTCGCGGGATAATTATTCCCCCGACAAACGTGTTAAGTGATCTTAAGCATTTAAAGAGAGCCTACCCACATACGTTGCCGATTACACATGTAAACCATACTCGTAATTTGTCCCAAAAAGAGTTTACATCTTTGACGAATGGCAATGCTGACACAAGGGGGACGCCTCATCCTTGTCACCTCTATGCTGATGATGATCTCGGTATATCACACTATCCTTAGACCTACCTCCATGGGTGATCACAACAATCAACAAGATTTGCTGGCAATTTTTCTGGAAAGGGTTTGAAGATTGTAAGGGCGGGCACTGCAAGGTAGCCAGGGTTTAGGTGTGCAAGCCGAAAGCTCTCGGTGGGCTCGGTTTTCACAATCTCTGAGTGCTTAATGATGCTTTGCGCATTAGATGGAGGTAGCTGGAAAAGGCGGGGGAGTTAAGGGCTTGGAGCGGCATTAGTTTCAAGTTGTTTAACGACGTGGAGGCATTGTGCATTTCTGCAGTGCCCTACCAGGGCAGAATCTAAAACCAAACCGGTCTCTCATGGTGCAATGCCCCACTTCCAGGTCAGTTTGGCTTTAGATTCTGACAGAGGCCGGATTCACACGTTTTGTGCCGCAAGGGGACACTCGGCTACGAGAGTGGTGGAATGACTTGGCATCTTGCTGGCCCAGGAAAGGAAGAAAGGAGCTGATTTCCCTCACCATCGCAGTTAAGAAATGCAATTAGCTACTCGTAATCACTCCCCACTTCATCCTCCAATTTCCATTCTTCTCCTCCACCTCATCCATCAATCCTCATTCTCCTTTTTCGAGTTCGTGCGGCTATTGAGGCCGACGAAAACACTAAATATTTCCATGCTTGCGCTTCCAACCGTGATGAGGGGTTAACTCATCAAGTCCCACGGTTAAGGACCTAGGGTTGAGATTATAGGGGAGAGAACGTGGTAGAGCTGGTACTATCGTCGGCTGACAAGCAAGGCAAGGTTTTACCCAGGTTCAGGCCTCCGGAGAGTAACACCCTACTTACTGCTTGTCTGGTATTGATCTGGGAGTATATGCTGGTTACAAGGGAATCTCGGCGAGATGCTGATCTCGCTAGGGTTTGGTGGTCCTGGAATTGCATGTCCTGGATCGGCGGCCCTCCCAGCCTTTATATAATAGGCTGGGTATCGGGAGTTTGCAACCGACTCAGATTACATGTAAGGAAAGTCTAAACCGACTATGGCTTCGCCTAACTTGGAGAATACTCCATCTTCTTGGGCCTTCCCATGGGCTTCATGTAGGCTCTTGATAGTTGGGCCTAGTCGATACGTGCACCAGGTACCCTCATAGTAGGGTACCCGATAGGTATATCCCTGTCAGTAGCCCCCGAATACTTGTCAGACTCAAAGAATCAGGCATGGACTCATTCATCTGTGCACGTCATATTCTTTTGTACCTGTGTTTATAATTGGAATTCATGTATGAATATCACATGTTGGCTATGTCGAGTATTCCATCGACTACGGTTTTTTGCTTATGATAATCAAGGGATAATAACTTAGTTGGCCCGGTACACACGACGGATCGGGACTAGTTAACTGCACATTCGGGCAAAACCTTACTAGCTTTCAATCAAACTCGAGTCCCCGGACTCGAATCTGGAATAGACTGGCCAGACTCGACTCAGGCCGTTGAGGTCTTACTGAATCGTTCTGCAGTATAATTTTGAGACTACCCAACGCGTCCGTCGGGATTTTTCATCATGTCTGCTGACACGGAAAGTTTTAAGGATTAACGCTGCTAGAGCGGTCCTTTGCCCAGCTCGACAGATCAGTGGGCCTTACCTTTGCACTTATGCATGCAGCATCCGAGATATTTGCGGTGGACGCAACTCGGGAATTTAGCGAGTATGATTTTGGGTTGCATTTTGCTTATCAACCGAGTCGAGTCGTTTATCGACTGATCCTTTGTCATTATTCTATCGGGTGCGCGACAGCGCTCCCGATGGGAGTAGCCCCCGAGATTGTGCTTATTGCTTGCAATAGAGGATAATCTCAAATCTTTTTATCCCGTACATATTCAATCGAAGAATTTTTTGGCACGCTCCCGATGGGAGTAAAATGTTTCAGTCGAAGAAACTGTCGAGTGTCTTTATGTCTTGTGTTGCGTAATTTGCAATTTCACCCGCAAAACAACCAAGGCAGTCGAATGACTGGCTGTGTCGGAAAGTTTGAATGACTCGATTTGCCTACCAAGCGCGCGATCTGAAGTGACATCAGCGATGACACATGCCTCGACTGCAATTTCTGACAAATGATGGCGTGCTTGGTAAGACTGATGGGACACGACATGCGTGTGGGCCCGTTACGCAGTGCTGACGGAGGACGACGCCGTTTGGACTTGATTTGACCGCTCTGGCGCGATTTTCACGGGATATGATGATGGTTCCTAGATTCTCGTGCGCAGTGGATGGAGTGGCCGGCGACGGTTGCTCTCCATGGTTGCCACGTGTACGGTAGGATCCCTTATCACCATCATTTTTATGCATATTTCATAGCCCTAAAACCCTAAGAAACCTCACTGAATGTCATCCAGTATTGCTTTTAATTGCATTTTATAGTGCATTTGTTCATTTTGCAGTTCAGTGTGCAAAGTGCACACTTTCTTCAGAAAAGCAAGTGCAAATATGAAGCAAGAAGATCCTCACAAGTAAATCCAATGCAGCAAAGAAGATGGCCATGATCAACAAGACCAATTCAAGCAAGAAATCCTGAAGAACACCTGTTTTCAGATGATGAACAGTGACTGACAGAGAACTCAAATTCCTGTCAGTGCAATTGTTGAAGCTCAAATGCAAATGCAAGCATGTGCTATCTGTTGGGAGTATCAAGGAGCATAGTTGAGCATGATTGGATCATCAGAAGAAGAAGAAATCAAACCAAAAGATGAAGAACACCTCTGTGCCAGAAAGTGAACAGTAACTGACAGAGTGCATTTTCTGTCAGTTAAGCAAGTTCTTCAAGTTTCAATGCAAGCAATGCACAAGTAAGGCAGCACAAGGTCCAAGTGAAGATAAGAAGCAATTCAAACTTGTTTGGACCAGAGAGAGGGAAAGGAGATCAACTTGGAGACCAAGGAAGCCATAAAGGAAAAAGTGCAAAAGTGGGGAACACCCCATGTGCTCCTCAGCTGAGAGAGGAAAGGGGGAAGGTTCCACCTCTCCACCAACTCGAGCCACTCCACCCAAAGAGGAAAAGGTCTATAAAGCCACCACACCACCACAGCACCATCAATCCATCTCCCAGAACACATCCATCATCTCCCATTCCATTCCCATCCATCCACCTCATCCATCCCATCGACAGCCACCGCCACCATCCTCTCTGCCACTTTTCCTCTTCCCACCAAGAACACCTCAAGAACAGCAAGAACACCAAGAACCTGAGCAAGGAGAAGAACAAGAAGAGCAAGATCAAGATGAACATGGAGACCAGGAGAAGAAGCACAAGGCCTTGGTGAACTGAAGCACAAGATCTGCAACTCTGCATCCACCCTTGTCTACTCCTCTGCTTCCTCTGCTTCGACAGTGCTTCTGTGAGCTTTATCCAAGGATTTCTCTCCATTCACCTGTGTAATCTTGTTTTGAACTGAGTAGATCATCCATCTGTGAGTAGGGCTTGTGATATTTGGCAATTGCAGTGATTTGAGTGACACACTTCTCTGTCTTTTCAGAATATTTGCATGATCTGCTTGCTGTGTGTCTTAATCTGTGTGTGTAAGGCAAGTCCCTGCATACTTTGTGTTGTGATTCCATCCCTAGCCTCCCTTTGCTTGTTAACTCACTTTGATCTGGCTTGACAACCCAGAAAGGAGTGATCTTTGTGTAGAATTTTTACTTCTCTGTCTAAAACCTTCTAAAAACCCCTGTGCTGGCAAGACAAGTCTCTGTCAGTGTTGAAGAAATTCTTGTTCCATGTCTAAACCTTGCTTGGATCCTTGCTAGGCTCTGTATTGACAACCCAGAGGCTACAAGTTAAATTCTGAATTAGTTGTAGTTTTACCTTTTTGCAAAACCTTTACTTTTCTGTTTAAAAACCTGAAAACCTGAAATTTGAATTTGTCCTAGCTTCTGCCAACACTTAGAACCATCATAAACTTGTTGATCCCTATGGAGACGATAACAAACACCCCCCTATAATCACAGCTTGTCAAAATTGGCGCTGTTGCCGGGGATTGACTTATGTTTGGAACTTTGTAGTGCAGTAGACTAGGCCGTGTGTGAAATTGATGAACTTTATGCATGATCTGCATGTCTGAGATGCTTTATGTCCTGTGATCTGTGACTAGAATTGTTATTAGGGGATTTAGTTCGCTAACGCTTGATAAAAGTTTCTTTCTGGCTCTGGATCTACTCTATGCAGTGTCTGAATTTGGTGAATGCAGTCTGAAGATTCACCTCTAGCCCCATTTGATCCAGAGCCAGAAAGAACTTTTCTTGCAATAAGGAGAGCAGCATCAGTGTCCTCAGTAGAAGATCAAGAGGAGAGGCAGTTAGTAATCAACATGGGTGACCAAAAGTTGAGAGATTTATGGATTCCCAAGGATCAGTTGGCCAATACAGATGTTGTGATGCCTGCCATCCAGGCAAACAACTGGGAGATCAAGCCAGCATTAATCAATATGGTGCAGCATAATCCATTCAAGGGCAGTGCCTTAGAGAGTCCTCATGAGCATATCAGAAACTTTCTTGAGTATTGCAACACCCTGAAGCACATAGAGTACCCCCAGAGGCAATAAGAATGCAATTGTTTCCATTTTCCCTGTCTGGCCATGCAAAGATGTGGTTTCATGCATTGCCAACCCACTGCAGAGACACTTGGGAGCATTTGTTGCAAGCATTCTTTGAAAGATACTTTCCTCCAACCAAGGCAGCTGAGTGCAGAGACAAGATCACAAGATTTGTGCAATATGAAGGTGAAAGCTCGTATGATGCTTGACAGAAATATCAAGGATTGATTAGAATGTGTCCTAACCATGGACAAGAACAGTGGCTGATTTTGCAAACCTTTTACAAGGGCCTGACAGAGCAGACTAGAGCTTTTGTGGATTCAGCAGCTAGAGGTGGAATTATGAACAAGACCCTTGATGAAGCCACAGCATTGATTGAGAGTATGGCATCCCACAATTTTTCTTGGACCAATGAAAGGACAGTGCATCCTAACCAACAGACATCAATTCATATAAGTGGCCAGAATGCTCTGGAAGCTAAGCTGGACAGCCTGACCAACCAGTTGTCACAGCTCATGCAAGAGAAGAATAGCAATGCAATTGTGCCTGTGAATCAAGTATCATCTGCTTGCTTGATCTGTGGAAATGAAGGTCACTCACCTCAGGAGTGTCCTTGTTTGAAAATCCTGGAAACCAAGTAGCAGAAGTGAAATATGCTCAGAACCAAGGTGCATTCTCTCAGAGTTACAACCCTGCCTGGAGAAATCATCCTAATTTGTCTTACAAAAATGCAAATCAGCAGAGCTATCCTCAAGTAGCACAGCAGAATTTTGCTCCAGCTAACCAACAGAATTTCAGACCACAAGGAAATATGCAATATCAACAGTTTCAGCAACAACAACAGCAGCCACAGTAACAGCAGCAAGCAAATCATCCAAATGCATCTAGCAGCCAGTCAGAAATCAGTGAAATGATGAGACTACAGAAGGAAATGTTCAGTGGTATGCAGGAAACTATGAAGATGCAGTCAGAATTGTTCTTCAAAACAATGCAGACACTTACAGCTGGTATTTCCAATGCTCAAGTAGCACAGCCAGCAAACAAGTTGCCTGCACAAGCTGAGAAAAATCCAAAGCAATGTGGAGCAATTGAGACAGTAGAGGCAGTGACAACTAGAAGTGGAATAAACACAGCTCCAGTGCTCAAAACACCACCAAAAATGACCTATGTTGCTCCAGCCAGAAGAGCAACAGTACAGCAACCTCTAGTCACAGAAAACACTGTTGCAAATCCAGAAAAGACAGTGGAACCAGCAGTTGATGTTGAAAAGCCAGAAAATTCAGTAGAAAAGGTAGTAGAAAATATTCCTGAAGCTGACAAACCAGGAATTACTGTAGCACAACCAGCTCCTGTCATTCAAAAATCTGTTGCACAGAAAATCCCATTCCCAGAGAGATTAGAGAAAACAAAAGAAGAAAAACAGTATGCCAAATTCTTGAGACCATGAAGGAAGTTCAGATCACTATCCCCATTCTTGATGCAGTGCTACACATCCCTCTTTATGCAAAATTCTTCAAGGACTTGATCACCAAGAAAAGGAGTTTAGAAGATCCATAAATTGTTGCTCTGACAGAGGAGTGCAGTGCTGTAATTCTGAATTATATGCCCAAGAAGCTTGGAGACCCAGGGAGTTTTAGTATCCCTTGTGTAGTTGGAAAAAGAACATTTACAGCATTATGTGATTTAGGATCATCAGTCAGTGTGCTACCACTAGCTGTCAGCCAAATTTTGCAGTTAGGAGCTCTGAAGCCACCTCCATGCACTGCAGTTAGCTGACAGAACTCTGAGGAAACCAGCCGGAATTCTTGAAGATGTGCCAGTCCAAGTTGGAAATTTTGCTTATCCAGTAGATTTTGTGGTACTGGAGATGGAAGACAATTCAGAGTCCATGATACTAGGCAGGCCATTTTTGGCAACAGCTGGGGCAATAATTGATGTAAAAGGTGGAACACTGAAATTGCAATTTGGTTCAGAGGAAGCTGAGTTCAGCATGAAGCATGCTTCTCACATGCCAAACATACTTGAGCAGTGCCATTCCATAGATGTGGTTGAACAGTGTGTGTTGGACACTTTTCAAGAAATGCAGTCAGATGAACCTGAAGTACAAGTGTTTGTGACAGCTGACAGTGTTAATCACAGCAGCTATGTGGAATAAATCTTTGTGAAAAAGAAACAGAGAAAGAAGAAAGTGAAATTCCCAGCCAGCTCACTATTCCATTGTGGAGCTAAAAGAATTAGAAGGTAAAAATTCATCTAGTGATAATCAGCTCAGCTCTTGATGAGGAACAGGAAGAGAGCCTATTGTCAGTGTTGAGATTGTACAAAAATGTGATTGATTATTCCATAGATGATATCAGAGGCATAGATGAGAAGATTTGTTCTCACAGGATACATTTGGAAGAAGGCAGTAAACCAACTAGAGAAGGTCAGAGAAGGCGAATCCTGCAATGCAAGATGTTGTGAAAAAAGAAGTTCTGAAATTGCTTAAGGCAGGCATGATTTATCCTATTTCTGACAGTGAGTGGGTGAGTCCAATTCATATAGTGCCCAAAAAAGGAGGATACACAGTGGTAGAAAATGAAGAAGGTAGATTGATGACCACAAGACCTGTCACTGGTGGAGAATGGTAAATGATTTAGAAAACTGAATAAGGCAACTAGGAAGGATCACTTCCTTTGCCATTTATGGATCAGATGTTGGAAAGGCTGCAGGACAGAAATTCTATTGCTATCTAGATGGTTACTCAGGATTTCTGCAATACCTATTTTTCCAGCTGATCAAGACAAAACCACATTTACCTGTCCCTATGGAACATTTGCTTATAAGAGATTACCTTTTGGCCTATGCAATGCACCTGGCACATTTCAGAGGTGTATGATGTCCATTTTTCTGATCACATTGAGAAGATCATGGAAGTATTCATGGATGATTTCACTGTATATGGAAAGGATTTCATCACTTGTCTGAAAAATCTGACAGCAGTGCTACATAGGTGTTCAGAGCAGAACCTGATACTGAATTGGGAGAAATGCCATTTCCTTGTCACAGAAGGAATTGTGCTTGGACATTTAGTGTCAGCTAGAGGGATAGAAGTGGACAGAGCAAAAGTAGATGTAATTGCTAAATTACCACCTCCTGAAAATGTGAAAGGAATTCAGAGTTTCCTAGGCCATGCTGGTTTTTACAGAAGGTTCATCAAGGATTTCTCCCTAATTGCAAAGCCTCTCACAAGACTGCTAAATCAGGATGTCAAGTTTGTGTTTGATGAAGCATGTATGCAAGCATTCAACAAATTAAAAGAAGCTCTCATTACAGCTCCAATTGTGCAACCACCTGACTGGACTATGCCATTTGAGCTGATGTGTGATGCTAGTGATTATGCAGTAGGAGCAGTGCTTGGTCAGAGGAAGGAGAAAGCTCTTCATGTTATCCATTATGCCAGCAAGACACTAGATGATGCTCAGATCAACTATACCACCACAGAAAAGGAATTACTTGCAGTAGTATTTGCATTTGACAAGTTCAGGCCTTACCTTGTTGGACACAAGTGCATTGTTTACACTGACCATGCAGCAATAAGGTACTTGATCAAGAAGAAAGATGCTAAGCCAAGGCTGATCAGATGGATACTTCTGTTGCAAGAATTTGATATAGAGTAAAGGACAAGAAAGGCTCTGAAAATTCAGTTGCAGACCATCTGTCCAGAATTAATTGTCCTGAAAACAGAGAAATACAAGATGCAATACCAGGTGAACAGCTGATGAAAGTGAGTGCAAGTTCTCCATGGTATGCTGACATAGTGAATTACCTTGCTTGTGAAATTATGCCACTGAGATGACCTACCAGCAGAGAAAGAAATTTGTGCATGATGCAAGGAGTTACTACTGGGATGAGCCATTCTTGTACAAGCATTGTGCAGATGGAATTGTCAGAAGATGTGTGCCAGCAGAAGAAATTAATGATGTCATGTTCCAATGCCATGCAGGCATGTATGGAGGCCATGCAGGAGTAATGAAAACCCAAGCAAAAATTCTCCAAGCTGGATTCTACTGGCCAAACCTGTTCAAAGATGTGCATGAATATATCAAGCAGTGTGATCCTTGTCAGAGAGCAGGAAAAATATCAAGAAGAAATGAAATGCCACAGAAGGGAATTCTAGAAGTGGAATTGTTTGATGTGTGGGGAGTAGATTTTGTTGGACCCTTGCCATCATCAAAAGGATACAAGCATATATTGGTAGCAGTGGACTATGTGTCCAAATGGATTGAAGCAATACCCACTGTCAGTGCTGATTCCAAGTCAGTGTGCAAATTATTCAAAACAGTCATATTTCCCAGATTTGGAGTGCCTAGAGTAGTGATCAGTGATGGTGGAGCTCATTTCAACAATGAACAGCTAGAGAAGCTCCTGAGCAAGTATGGTGTGAAAAATCACAGAGTAACAACACCTTATCACCCTCAAGCCAATGGACAAGTGGAACTGTCCAACAGAGAAGTAAAACAGATCCTTGAGAAAGTTGTGTCCAAGTCCAGAGGAGATTGGTCAATGAAACTACCAGATGCCTTGTGGGCATACAGGACAGGCTACAAAACACCAATTGGAATGTCACCATTCAGAATTGTGTATGGAAAAGCATGTCACTTACCTGTTGAGTTGGAGCACAGAGCTCAGTGGGCAATAAGGAAGCTGAACATGGATTTAGGAAAAGCTGGAGAAGCAAGAAAGCTCCAGATGTGTGAATTAGAAGAGCTGAGAAATGATGCTTATGAAAGTGCCAAGATATACAAGGAAAAGACCAAGAAGTGGCATGACAAGCACATACTCAGAAAGGAATTCAGTGTTGGACAGACTGTCTTGGTCTATGATTCCAAATTGCATTTGTTCTCTGGAAAGTTCAAGTCAAGATGGTTTGGCCCTTGTATCATCAAGAGAGACCTAGGGCATGGTGCTTTTGAAGTGCAGAGCTCAACAGAGGGTACTTTCAAGGTGAATGGACAGAGGCTGAAGCATTACAGAGCAGGAGATCAGTTGAACACTGAAGAAAGTGAAGAAACATGATGATGATGATGATGATGAAGGAGCAGAGGATGAGCCCAATGCATCCTCTGGAGTTGAGAACTAGTGAAGAAGCTACAGTCAAGCTAATGACTATAAACAAGAGCAGCTCATCAGGAGGCAGCCTGATACCTTTTTAATAATTTACATTTTTATTTCCTTTATTAGCTATGTTTGTCTTGTGTGTTTTGCTTTGTGTCTTTGTTTTTCAGATTTTGAATAAAGGAGAATGGAGAAGTCTTGGCTATGTTACCATGAAGCAAGAGGCAGAGGAGAACACCAGGTGGAATTATTTCAATCCCTTACACTATTTTTACAGCATGAATGTCATTGTTATGCCATGTCTATAAATTATGATCAATTTGGCAAATTATGGTTGTTTCAGTAAAAGTTTCATTGTGTTGTTCTTTTCTGATTAAGTAGCATTCCATCTTGTTGTGAATCTTGCATTTTATCTGGTTATAATTATTGCAAAAGCTTATGTTCAGAAGCATTTATCAAATCCAGAATTTATTTATTTCTCTGTTCAAAACTTTTGGAGTACTAGATAATGCAATTGACACAGAAACTGAATGTGATGATCCATTTTAGAGCCATGTACTAATTGCATTTTTGCATGTTTGCATTTTTTTTGCATTAGCAATTATGATCTCTGGATTGTGATTTGTGAAGCACTAACAGTGAAACTAACTGAAAATTTTGGTAACAGCAAGTAATTTTTGCATTAGCTACTATGATCCCTGGATTGTAGTATGTGAAGCACTAACTGAAAATTCTATAACTGAAACTGAAGAAATTTTGGCATTAGCAGTTATAATCCTGGGATTGTAACTTGTGAAGCACTAACAATGTTAACTTGACAAGAAAATGACCTACTAACTCATCTTATGCATTTGCACTAGCCTACTATGTTCCTGGGAACTGTAGCAGGTGAAGCACTGATTTTGCATGCATGTGACCTCTATCTCTGCATATTGGCTATTTTATGGATCATTTCTTTTCAATTTCCTTGTTATCTGTCTTATCTTGTTATTCCAGAGTAGTTGAACCTAGAAATGATTAAATCTTGCTATTTGAAACTTGTTTCCAGACTAGCATTTGCTCTAATAGTAGACAGAATTGCAATGAATCCAATTTGAATGAACTGCTAAGTTTTCAGAACAGAGTACTATTCATCTTAACACTTTTGTCACTAGAACTTCATTTTGCTTTACTTGGGGACAAGCAAAGGTTTGGGTCTGGGGGTTTGATCACCATCATTTTTATGCATATTTCATAGCCCTAAAACCCTAAGAAACCTCACTGAATGTCATCCAGTATTGCTTTTAATTGCATTTTATAGTGCATTTGTTCATTTTGCAGTTCAGTGTGCAAAGTGCACACTTTCTTCAGAAAAGCAAGTGCAAATATGAAGCAAGAAGATCCTCACAAGTAAATCCAATGCAGCAAAGAAGATGGCCATGATCAACAAGACCAATCAAGCAAGAAATCCTGAAGAACACCTGTTTTCAGATGATGAACAGTGACTGACAGAGAACTCAAATTCCTGTCAGTGCAATTGTTGAAGCTCAAGTGCAAATGCAAGCATGTGCTATCTGTTGGGAGTATCAAGGAGCATAGTTGAGCATGATTGGATCATCAGAAGAAGAAGAAATCAAACCAAAAGATGAAGAACACCTCTGTGCCAGAAAGTGAACAGTAACTGACAGAGTGCATTTTCTGTCAGTTAAGCAAGTTCTTCAAGTTTCAGTGCAAGCAATGCACAAGTAAGGCAGCACAAGGTCCAAAGTGAAGATAAGAAGCAATTCAAACTTGTTTGGACCAGAGAGAGGGAAAGGAGATCAACTTGGAGACCAAGGAAGCCATAAAGGAAAAAGTGCAAAAGTGGGGAACACCCCATGTGCTCCTCAGCTGAGAGAGGAAAGGGGGAAGGTTCCACCTCTCCACCAACTCGAGCCACTCCACCCAAAGAGGAAAAAGGTCTATAAAGCCACCACACCACCACAGCACCATCAATCCATCTCCCAGAACACATCCATCATCTCCCATTCCATTCCCATCCATCCACCTCATCCATCCCATCGACAGCCACCACCACCATCCTCTCTGCCACTTTTCCTCTTCCCACCAAGAACACCTCAAGAACAGCAAGAACACCAAGAACCTGAGCAAGGAGAAGAACAAGAAGAGCAAGATCAAGATGAACATGGAGACCAGGAGAAGAAGCACAAGGCCTTGGTGAACTGAAGCACAAGATCTGCAACTCTGCATCCACCCTTGTCTACTCCTCTGCTTCCTCTGCTTCGACAGTGCTTCTGTGAGCTTTAGCCAAGGATTTCTCTCCATTCACCTATGTAATCTTGTTGTGAACTGAGTAGATCATCCATCTGTGAGTAGGGCTTGTGATATTTGGCAATTGCAGTGATTTGAGTGACACACTTCTCTGTCTTTTCAGAATATTTGCATGATCTGCTTGCTGTGTGTCTTAATCTGTGTGTGTAAGGCAAGTCCCTGCATACTTTGTGTTGTGATTCCATCCCTAGCCTCCCTTTGCTTGTTAACTCACTTTGATCTGGCTTGACAACCCAGAAAGGAGTGATCTTTGTGTTGAATTTTTACTTCTCTGTCTAAAACCTTCTAAAAACCCCTGTGCTGGCAAGACAAGTCTCTGTCAGTGTTGAAGAAATTCTTGTTCCCTGTCTAAACCTTGCTTGGATCCTTGCTAGGCTCTGGATTGACAATCCAGAGGCTACAAGTTAAATTCTGAATTAGTTGTAGTTTTACCTTTTTGCAAAACCTTTACTTTTCTGTTTAAAAACCTGAAAACCTGAAATTTGAATTTGTCCTAGCTTCTGCCAACACTTAGAACCATCATAAACTTGTTGATCCCTGTGGAGACGATAACAAACACCCCCCTATAATCACAGCTTGTCATCCCCCGCCAAGCGCACGATCGCGGTTTGACGGTGGGGATTGTTGTTGACCTGTGGTAAATAGGAGGAGCGGTGCTGGCTGGTTTTTTACTTGCCATTCGCCGCCTGCGCCGCTTCCATCTCATCTTCTTCCTTGCACTGCTTTCGCCATTGCTCTTGCGCCCAAGCTTTCTGCCCTGCACTCATCCACCCTTGACAATGAAGAAGGGTATGAGCTCCAAGCGAGCTGCTGCGGCCACAGCTTCCGCCGCGACGGACGCGGCCAAGGGGAAGAAGGGCGCCGCCACCACGTCTGCATCCGCCGCCGGCCTGAAGAAAGGCCAAGGGGACTGGGTGAATTCTGCAATCAAGGATGCCCACCTCAACAAATTCCGCGAGGAGAGTCTGCAGCCCCCCGTGGATCAGCTCTCTGTCTGTGCGCCATAGCCCAAGGAGCTACTCCCTGAACCTCGTGCCAACGAGCGCGTTTGTTTTGCGGAGTTTTTGACTAGGGGGTTTGGATTCCCCTCCATGATTGTGTTCGCGTCCTGATGTATGCCTATGGGGTGCAAATCCACGATTTCACCCCTAATGGTATTCTGCACATTGCGTGTTTTATCACGCTTTGTGAATGCTTTCTGGGAGTTGCCCCTAGCTGGGCATTATGGAAGGCTATCTTCCTTGTTCGACCAAACAAGGGAGGCGGCCGCACCTACCCTCTGGGCGGTTGTGGGATCCAGGTTCGTAGCGACACCCGCTACTTTGCCCTGAAGCCAGTCGACTCCGCGCAAGGGTGGAGAAAGGGATGGTTCTACGTCCGCATTGAGCAAGACGGAGTCCCTGCTTTTTCGACTGCCTGCCCAATTGCGAAGACCAATGCGTGGAACCATTAGCTCTCGTCTGAAGAACTGGCGGAGGCAAAGCCTCTTTTGTCTCAGATTGGAGGTATGCTGGGTAGGGTCACCGGCGTGCACCTGATGGCCACCTTTCTGAAGATGCGGGTGTGGCCACTCCACGCCCGAGCGCATCCCATGTGGCAATATGAGGGTGTGCACGACTCCAGTCGGATGAGCCAAGGGGAGTTGTCGAAGAATGAGCTGGTGTCGCATGTGCGATCCATTATCAGCCTCAAGGCATCCGATCCATGCAACGTCGACTGCCCTGTCACACCATATGGTGTGGACAATCCGTTGCCTGAGGTTAGTGCAACCGATGTATTTTTGTCGTCGGGCTTTGCCAATCGTTTGTTGTGTGATTCCTAACTGTTTAGCTACTATGTGTGATATGCAGGGTCACTCGACTGCATCCTCTCTTCCTCCCCTTCCAGAGAATGGCCCAACTCAAGAAGTGCAGTTGCAGGAGGTGGAAGCAAAGAGGGATGATTCTCCGATCCCGTCCGCCAACACCTCTCGTCTGGAAGAAGTCAAAGAAGAAGGAGCAGACGAGGCACAGACTGAGGAACCACCCGCGCGTGATCATGAAACCGATGTCCCCGCTCTCAAGCACCGTCGAGTGGTTAAAGGGTTATCCTCTTCTGTGAGCTCACCCATGGGAGAGGCGGACATGAAGGATGATGGAGACTCGGGCTCGTCTCCACCTGCCAAAACGGCTCCCTTGACGGTGTACCCACTGAGCTCAGCTCCTCCTCCCGCATCGGGTGAGGCACTGCCTTTTGGATTCCCAAATTTTGACGACCTTGACAGCGAGGAGGATGGAGAGCGCAGGTTTGCATGTTTGCTTTCTGCCTTGAGTTTTGTTGCTTTGGACATTTTTGCTGAAATTGTTTTTCCTCTGTTATTTGCAGTGCTGAGACAGAGCATCCCCCGTCTCCTCCAGCTGACAAAACTTCGACTCCGGATTACCCGGACGTGTCCCCTGTTGCTCCTGAGGTTGTTCAGCCATGGCCATGGCTACTGCCATGGAGGCGACCAAGGTTGCGAGTGCTGCGACCCTGGAGATCGGGGCATCTGCCACAAATCCTGAACCTTGGATTAACCATGTAAGTGTCTTTTTATCGAGTCCGCATACTTGGGACTGTTTGTGTGTAATTTATGTTGGATGCATGTGTTTGCAGCCCTTCTACCGCAACCTGGCAGAATCAGGCAAGGCCTTTGTCCAGGTAGAACAGGAGAGGGATAGCCTGCGTGCTGACCTAGAGCAGCTCAGTCGTAAGTTTATTTGCTGCTGTGCCTGAAGTTCGTTTTGCAATGCTTTACTTTGTCGATTGTTAATCATGTTTTTGCCATACACTTCAGGTGATAAAGGTTTGGCTGAGTCCCGGGTAAAGGAGCTAGAAGAGGCACTCGCTGCACAGCAAACTGAGTCGAAGAAAGCTTTGGATACGGCCAAAGACTCAGCCGCCCTGGGCGAGAGAGGGTATGCTCAGCGACTGACTGGCCTTGCTCGGGATGTTGGAGGTTAGTAACTTTTCTCTCTGACGTTTTTGTGTAGCCGCTAGGTACTGTGTAATAAAATTTTCTCTTTTTGACCTTTATTGAAGGAGCTATTGGCGCACCAGCACCTTTGGGCGTGGTCAGTGACGAGTTGTCACTCGACCAGGTTATAGGTGACCTTGGCGCCATGTGCACCCAGTACATAGTTTATGTATAATGTTCATTTAGTTTTTTTCTCATTTAATTTTAAGGTCGACTTTATATAAAATCACTCTACATAAGGAATACTATGCCAAATCAAAAATATCTTTTCTTTTTTAGTTTTATACAATATGTATTTTAACTACCTAATATTTCAAATCTTAACCCTTAAAATCTAAAATTGATGGTTCATATAATTTAGAAGTTGTCAAAGAATTATAATTTGTCTACAATTTGTGAACTAATTAATGATGCATGATTGGCACTACCAGGACCAGCGTGAACGGGAAAGGATTGGAAAGCCAACTCGGGGAAGGATTTAGACCTCTATATTTGCTCTTTCAGAACTGATGTCTATGGTTTGTAATAACTTAATTAAGTGGGATTCTCGCCCATCATAGCGCCTTATCATGTTCAACTAGAATTATTTATTAAATAAGTTTGCTTGAGTCTTTTCGTTGTATTCTCTTGAGTCTTTTTTTTTAGATGTTCTTGAGTCTTTTTGATTGGTTTTAATTTTTTCATTTGCCTATTTGTGGGAGAGATGATCTGCTCGCCACGGGTGTGCGATGCCCACAGAAAAAATATAAAGAGGAAAAAAGTATAAAGGAAATGTAAAAGAAAAAATCTTTCGGCATGGAGTTCTTTTCTGTGCACTTGTTATGAGGAAAAATACCAAACTTCAAATATGACACTTAACATATATATCTCAGGTTAAATGTCAAGCAAAAGATATATATGGAGTACATCAGTCTCTTCTCTACCAGTCCCTCCGTCCCAAAATAAGTGTCACAAGTTTGCACAAAAGTGGATGTATCTGTACATGTTTCATGTCTAGATACATTCACTTTTTGACAAATGTAAGGCACTTATTTTTTGACGGAGGGAGTATATAATACGAGTAAACGACCGTGGTTGGTACGTCGCGACACTTTACACAAAATCCCCTCTTCGTTCCTCTTCTTTGTTCAAGGGGAGAAAATGAGTGAAATACATGGGATTTCTAGCAATAAATGACAAATATTAAAAGGATTTTACCAAAAAAAATGTCAGGTTGAGAGGGGGGGTGGGGGGGGGGGGGGGGTGGGGGGGGGGGCAATGGCCCTCTAAGTGCACATAGCTATTCAACTTAAATGAAATCCATAAATATATATATGCATGTGATTTTTATTTGCTATACTACTATTACAAGGGCCTGTTTTTTTAGTTTGCCCATTGTCATTCTCCTCGCCGTCTTGTCTGTCATCTCGAGGCGTTGTCTCCTCCCCAGAGCCACAATAGGTATGGTTTAAATTAGGTGTTTATGCATTATTCTATTTGGATACATTCTAATTTTGTACTTAGCTCACACAAAAGTAGATTAGCTAGAACGGATTCGTCGAATCTTCTTAGGTGACTAGCACATCCACGCACAATACATAGTTTATGTATAATGTTCATTTAGATTTATTTCCACATTTCATTTTAAAGTTGAATTTATATAAAAGCACTCTACATAAGGAATACTATGCCAAATGAAAAAATTCTTTTCTTTTTAGTTTTATAGAATATGTACTTTAACTACCTAATTTTTCAAATCTTAACCCTTAAAATCTAAAATCGATTGTTCAGATAATTTAGAAGTTGTCAAAGAATTAGAACTTGTCTATAAGTTTTGAACTAATCATTGATGCATGATTGGCACTACCAGGACCAGCGTGAAGCCGTGAACGGGAAATGATTGGAAAGGCAACTCGGGGAAGGATTTAGACCTCTATATTTGGTCTTTCAAAACCGATGTTTGTGGTTTGTAATAACTTGATTAAGTGGGATTCTCGTTCATCCTAGGGCCTTATCATGTTCAATTAGAATGACTTATTAAATAAGTTTGCTTGAATCTTTTTGTTTTATTCTCTTGAGTCTTTTTTTCGAAATGTTCTTGGGTCTTTTTGATTGGTTTTAATTTTTTCATTTGCATATTTATGGGAGAGATGATCTGCTCGCCACGGGTGTGCAATGCCCACGCTCTTCCGGCGGTAGATGATTCACATAGAGACTTGTGAGGAGATGCATGTCAACGTGTTAAGTGACCTTAAGCACTGAGAGAGAACCTACCCACGTACGTTGCCGGGTACACATGTAAACCATACTCGTAATTTGTCCCAAAAGAGTTTACATCTTTGGCGAATGGAAATGCTGAAAGAAGGGGGACGCCTCATCCTTGTCACCTCTGTGCTGATGATGATCTCGGTATATCACATGCTATCCTTAGGCCTACATCCATGGGTGATCACAATAATCAACAAGATTTGCCAGCGTTTTTTCTAGAAAGGATCTGAAGATTGTAAGGGCTGACACTGCAAGGTAGTCTGGGTTTAGGTGTGCAACCCGAGAGCTCTCGGTGGGCTCAGTTTTCACAAACTCCGTGTGATTAATGATGATTTACATATTAGGTGGAGGTGGTTGGAAAAGGCGGTGCAGTTAAGGGCTTGGAGCGGCCTCAATTTCAAGTTGTCGAACGACGCGGAGGCATTGTGCATTGCTGCAACTGAATGCACTGTCGAGATGGTAAGCAAACACTCTTCTGGCGAGATCGATGGCTTAATGGGCAAAGCGTCAAGAACATTGCTCCAGACCTGATCGCCTTTGATAAGCCAAAAAGTGCCCTGCAGTGACGTTCACGATGCCTTAGCAAATAGTTACTGGATCGCAAGGATTCAGGGCACACTGTCTCTGTCCCTGCAATTGTTCAGTTTGTCCAACTCTGGCAAGAAATTCAGTCGGTCCCCAACCTGACGATGAAGCCAGACAGATTCAGATGGTTGCTAACAGCAAACGGCTCATATTCAATGCATTCGGCGTATAACGGTTACTTCCTTGGCACGACACAAGCGGACTTTGCAGAACTGCTTTGGGAAAATTGGGCTCCTCTAAAAGAAAAATTCTTTACATGGTTAGCACTCAGAAACCGGTGTTGGATAGGAGAAAGATTGGCGGCAAGAGGACTTCAAGGCCCTGTAAGATGCCTGCTCTGCGATCAATGTGCAGAAACAATCAATCATCTCATGGTGCAATGCCCCACTTCCAGGTCAGTTTGGTTTCAGATTCTGACAGAGGCCGGATTCTTTCGTTTTGTGCCGCAAGGGGACACTCGCCTACGAGAGTGGTGGAATGACTTGGCATGCATCCTGTCGGACCAAGAACAGAAGAAAGGAGCTGATTTCCCTCACCATCGCTTGCTTCCGGTGGTTTGTGGCTTAGAGGGGAATTATTATCGTAATTTTGAGCGGAAAGAAGCGACAGAAGAGGTCATCATCCGTTGAATCAGGACGAGTTTCAGTTGTGGGTTCTAGCTAGGCAGCCAGTAGAGAGGCGCGAGGAATATTCCTGTATGTTAGAGTGGGCGGCAGTACGGCTGCAATTGTGATTTGTAACGGTCTCCCCTCAATCTTAATGACATGACATGCAAGTCTTGCATGTCCTTGAAAAAAAGGTTTACATCTATAGTACTTCCTCCGTCCTAATTTGTAAGACTACGCATAGTGGAGAGTAACATAGAGTAGTAACATGCACATGTTACTAGTCTATGTTACTACCTATATAGTGGGGAGTAACTTATGTGCGTCGTCATGTCGTACCTCATTTATTAGGTTATAGACACAATTTGCCTTGGGGTGTGTGATGTTACGGTAACTACCTATGTTACCACAAGACTCTATTTCCTCATTTAATGACATGCCATGTCACCAAAATGCCTATGTGGCATTGCATGTGGTTGCATGCTACTACCTTAGTTACTCCCACTATGGCTAGTCTAAGGCTCAATTTGCAAATCTCTTGGACCAATGTGCTAATTGATTGGAGGTAAAGTTTTGCAATCATTGGTGGGAGAGGACTCATAGAGAGGGAATTAAATCAATTGTGCTAATTGATTGGAGGTAAAGTTTTGCAATCATTGGTGGGAGAGGCAACCACCCACTCATAGAGAGGTAGGACAAATTGTTTTTAAGATTATGCCCTACAAATTAGGACGGAGGGAGTACCAAGGCAGTTAATAAATGCGATTAGCTACTCGTAATCACTCCCCCACTTCATCCGCCAATTTCCATTCTTCTCCTCCACCTCATCCACCAATCCTCATTCTCCCTTTTCAAGTTCGTGCGGCTATTGAGGCCGACAAAAACACTAAATATTTCCACGCTTGCGCTTCCAACCGTCTACGTCGTAATAAATTTTCTGTTCTCCAATCTAACGTATCTGATTTTTTCTCGCATGACCAAAAAATGACTATCTTTTACGGATTTCTACATCGTAACACTAAATATTGTATACAATATCCATAGTAGATGCTAAAAGTTTCAAGATATTTCTATGGAAATATGTGCCAGAAATTTTGGCCCTATTTTGACTTAAAATACATGTTAATGTAATGTCAAAAAAGAAATCCTTTGGCATGGACTTCTTTTATGTGTACTTGTTCCGAGGAAAAATACAAACCTTCAAATATGACACTTAAAAAATGTTCCCGAAATAGCCTATCGCCAAGTGCAAATACGACATTTTAACATATATATCTCAAGTGATATGGAAATATCTTCTTTAAAAGACCTAAATTTTGGAAAGAACTATAGAGTACAAAAAGGCAATTTTAGGTATTAAATTTGTTTTTTCCTTGCATGCCATAAAAGCTGTATTCTTTCCCACAAATGTTACATATACAAATAGTACATTGGCATATACTCCCTCTGTTCCAAAATACTTGACTCAACTTTGTGTAAATGTGGATGTACGTACATACTAAAGTATGTCTAAATACATCCGTTTTTAAATAAATTTGAGTCAACTATTTTGGAATGGAGGGAGTACATGTGAAGTAAATATGCTTTTTTTTTTCCGAAGTGACACTTCCATGGAAGAGTGGCAAATGAAAACATTGTTGTTAATCCTCCCTCCATCTTTGGAGTCACTCTGAACATAAGCTTAGCGTAACATGGCCATGGATAGATCAGCAAGCCTTTACAATTTCAAATCTATCCATAATCCATCATCTTTATCGAAAAAAAATCCATAATCCATTTGTTCATAAATACCTTTTTGACACTGAGAAAGAACTTCATAAAGTAATGTATTTGAATTGAAGTGGTTTCGCCACTTTTTGTGCCTCGATCGCTGCTTCCCAAGTGGTCACGAACGGGCCGCAGTCTATTGGGGCGTGTTTGGTTGCCCACGGAGGACCGGAACGTGGCATTTACCCTCTTTTTCGGCCTGTTTGGATACCTGCCCCGTTCCCCGAGCCCGCACGCGCACAAACCTTAAAGCACGCTCAGCCAGGCATTGGAGAAACGCTCGATTCGGCCGTTTCTCCAGAGCCACCCTCGAGCCGCTACAGTACCTGGCCCACGTGCGTTCTCCCTCTCACTTCCTCTCTCCTACTCTTAAACTCCTCCACTAAGTATGGCTCTGATCTACATATTCGTAAGTTGATTTGAAAAATATTGAACATCAACTATGTGCGCGTCGACGAGGGGTTCCATTCCCGTGCTCGGTTTCGAGTTTCATCGACTGTAGATTCTGATTTTCGAAGTTCCCTTTTGAACTTTTTGGACCAATTTTGTCAATTTCTTCGCACTCGGTCGACCGTTGGAGAAACCCTTTGACGTGTAGCTAGATCTCAACATTGCGCACAACTTTCGTGTTGTAAGTTTTCTGTTTCGGGGATCGTATACGAGTATATCTTGCATTGTAGCTAAATACGTATTTGCACTATGTTTTGTAGTGTATTGTCTCCAAACTGCATGGGCTTTTAATGGGCAACCAAATGCCAGGAGCACTAAATGTTGCACGCAGCGAAACGGGCCAGGCTAGAAAATTATTGACAACCTATATGCACAACATGGCCCCAGGCTGAGCTGGGCAACGGAGACGGGCCACCCAAAATCGGTGCGAGTAACCAAACAGCCCCTTGTACTCACGAGGCCCTGTTTCATATCTTCAGGAGTTCAGGACACAAAGCGTCACTCTCTTAATCAGCGTTAATCTTCCGAACCACCTCGAACTTCTTGAACCAGGGCAAGACGATACACCTTACTATATTCTAGACACGAATTGCCGCTCCGCGCAGATTGCAGAGGGCAGAAAGCACTACTGAATTTTCCGGTGACGTCGGAATCACGGTCATCCATGACCATGAATATGGCCCATCTTAGATCAAAGCTCTAGCAGATTAGGCAGCGTGTCGTCGAACAGAGCAATCGGCCTGTTCTCCCTCTAGACGCCTGCCGTACTGCCTGGATATTTCGTACGCCCCAGCAGCCACACGTCCACCTTCTTCTGTTAGCTTAAGCTTACCGGACAATTAGACAAGCTGTTTATTTACTTGCCAGAATAAGGTGTGATCATTGTCGGTCATGTCAACGACGCATGGATTAGCCTCCGGTTCTTCAGTTAGACTGTTCTTACGGGTTGTTGGTTAATTTTCAGTTAGTGGGATGGCAAGACATGTGCGGATAGTGGCTCGGTTTGTTCGGAGGATGTTGTCTCCTTAATTACAAGAAGAATAAATGGAATGGAAAAGTCGCAAGTTTTAGGCGGCGCCAGATCTCTCTCGCTCTCTGTTTTAGTCCGTTTTTGCTGTGTCAGATCTTCAGAAAAGTTCAGAGCTTCAGAGTTCGGCAACATCTCCCCCAACAGCAGCATGGCGGCGCACTGCAAGCAACAGTGAAATCTCTCCTCACGCAGTATGCATCTGAGTTACGGCTTATCTCATCCGATAGGTGCACGAGCTCGATGCCGTCAAGGTCCATGCTGGCCGCTCTCAACGGAGAGATCCGTCTGGGGAACCAGTCCGCCATGAGGATGTTGACCTTGCGGTCGGCTCTAACCAGCTTGTTGACGTTGATGGTCATGGTGATACCCTCGCTTATGCGCATCGAGGGGATGTCAATTAACGTAGCAAAATATATATCACTTTATTTCAGTCTCATAGAGCAGATAATGAATATGTCAATTCAACATAGCAAAAGATATATATGAGTACATCACTCAAGCTCAGGCACGACTGCACAATGCTATGTGGGCAAATGTCACAAGTATATTTAATAAGGTAACTTTGTCCTTTATTCTTGATCAATAATAATGCTTACATGCACCGTTACAGGAGCGTAAAACCTCAAAGAGCCAAATATGACGGCCCTGGTCTAATGCGAGAGCGAATTTAGCGAGTTGTGTAGCTACAACCCAACAACATAGAACCTCTCCATGGCCTTTGCTATCTCTCTGCCTCGGGCGCTGCTTTCGAAGTGTTCACGAACGGGCCGCAACATCATGCCTATCGCCTTCACAAGGCCCTGCTTCACGTCGGCGGGTTGCAGGGCGCCGCTCTCGTAGTGGGCGGTGAGCTCCTCCATGCTCCAGAACGTCTTGTCGCCGCCGTCCTCTTCCTTGCGAGCCACCTCGAACTTTCCGAACCGCGGCAGGACGACATACCTGACGTACTCCAGGCACGGATTGTTGTGTGCGGACTGCGGAGGGCAGAAGGCGCTCCTGATTTTCCAGCCGATGGCGTCCTCATCGTCTTTCATGAATATGGCCCATCTTGGATCGAAGCTCTCGTATCCTGGGCATTCCAGCAGATTCAGCGGCGTGTCGTGGAAGAGAGCGATGGGTGTGTTGTTGCAACCGTCTTGGTCCATCCCCATGACGCGCTTCCAGTACTGCCTGGCTAGCGTGTATGCCAGGCGCTGGTCCAGGCCCAGCAGCCACATGTCCGGCTTGTCCTGGAACTGGAACAGCGACATGGCGGCGCACTGCAAGAAAGGTCGCAGCATATCAGCACCTCTGAAATCTCCCATCATCGTGGCCGTGTCCGGATCGTCCGGGTCGTCGCTGCCAAAACCATCTGGTCCAGTCCTCGGATCCTCTGAGGCATGAACGCGCAGCCACCTCTGCACCCCACCCAGATCGCTAATCCTCGCGACAGCCATGGCGACCGGCCAGTAGAAATCTGAGCTGCGGCCTATCTCGTCCGACAGGTGCACGAGCTCGACACCGTCGAGGTCCATGCCGGCCGCTCTCCACGTCTCGACGTTGTAGGAGCAGATGTTGCGCATCTCGCAAGCGATGTCGCAGTCCGCCGCCGTGGGCCATCTCGCAAGCGATGTCGCAGTCCGTCCGGGCGAACCAGTCCGCCATCAGGATCTTGACCTTGCAGCCAGCTCTGAGCAGCTTGTTCACGTTCATGGTCATGGAGATGCCTCTGGGCAATGGTGTCGTCAGGTGGTAGGAATAGTCCTCTGGGCCTATTGTGAAGTTGTAGTCGCCAGGTATGGAGCTGGTGAACCTGCTGCAGAACGGAGCAGGCACTCCGGCGCGTCGCGAGGGAACCGATCGCCCGCGATAACATTGTTTGTTTCTACCGGCGGCGCCGGACTGGAGCAAGGAAGGGTTTGTGAACAAAGAAATCCCTGTCTATAAATTATAAATAGCTGACTCATGCCTTCCCTCCCAAGAAAATGAGACCATCATTTCCAAATTTCGATTGGAATGTTATTTGTCATTTCCATATTAATAATTCGATCCCGTGATTTGCTCTGTTCGATTTTGTTCTTCGGATGTCAGGAATTTCTTCCCTAATTTGTGCTAATGATCAGATCCCTCGTCCGATTCCCTCTTTAATTCGTTTCCTGATTTTGATCGGAACCTACATGTCCAGAATAAGAATTGAAACGGATGGCCGATGGGAAACTCAAGCGATGGAGTACACAGCATGATGCGAAGAAACGTGGTAAAACCAAACAGTTCCCCGAGTGATGCATCGTGTGTGCTGGGATGGGAGACAGTGTAAAGTTTCCCGACTCACTCACTCACGCAGTATAAACAAAAAGACATCTGATGCCTCACGACACTTCAGTGATAATAAGTTTACCTAGAACTGAGTCGGTTCAACTATCTAGGAACAACTAGCAAATCTGGATGGAATTGTACTTCACATGCCCACCTGTACATTTCAACACTTACGTGCATGCTAAAATCCAAATATATTAACATCAATTTCTAACGTTCTACTCTCTCTGTTCTAAATTTGATGACTTTCATTTGTTCAAATGTGGATGTATCTATATTCTATATCTATAACATGTCTAGATACATTCAAATGTAGACAAATGGAAGTTAGATACATCGATAGTCAAAAAGAAGTTAGATACACATCCACATGTAGACAAATGAAAATCATCTAATTCAGAACGGAGGGAGTTATCCTAATAATGAATAGGCGTGACAACACATGTTGACATGCCTACATAACCTAGTGATTCTGTATAAGCCCCCGAGCCGTCGGTTACGGGAAGTATTGTATGTTTTTACCATTTACCATCATGATATGAATGAAACCTTTTTCACAGCTCTACGAAATCCCGTGTGTATAAGGAAAAACCTTTCATGTGTGTGGTATCAGTAACACATGGGAGTGAAAAACCACTAAACAAAATGGCCATGTTTAATAATCGCGTGTGCTATTCACAGAAAAGGGTCACATGCCTTATTATCTCTATCTAGCGTTATTGGCTCAAGGAAAAGTTAAAAATTAAACGTCAATAGTACTCCATACAAGACACAAGAAAGGGGAGACGGAGTATGTCATAGGGCCCGTAATCCACGCCCTATTGTCCATAGTATATATGGGTATGCTGCTTTGCTTATAAGAAGTTTTCATGATTTTGATTGTAATTTGAACCAGGCAAAGTAGACCAACTAATTGTAATCTCGCTATCAAGAGAGCAAACATGAAGTTTGAGGAAATAAAACCTTTATTTCTTACTTTGTAGTGTTGGGAGTACATATGTGGCATATCAGAGTCATTCAGTACAACCAGGTCCCCCGTAGAAGAACCGGCCAGAATCAATATAAGAAATAGGGTAACAGTCTGGACGAGTTTCCTCAAATGGTAGATTTGTGTTTACAATATTTTCATTACCATCAGCATCAATAAGCTTGAGACTACTGACGGATGCAGAGGTGCCGCTCAATGGAGCGTACCCATTGCCCATTGGAGGACTTGGTGTTGGTTTATCGTGAGATACATAGCCACCAAATCTAAGCTCTACTGGTTTATCTATCATTCCGGGAAGCAAGGATTTCGGAAAATAGCCCACTGGTTGTGGGGAACTATTTACTCCGTAATACACATGCCAATCACCTGACGATTTATCCTGCAAGCATGGAAAACAAATATACACATAGAGTCATGTAAATAATGATAACATATACAACACATTAATTGTTCATGATCAATAAAAATTCAAATAACATACAGCCAAAACTGGATTCGGTATTGAAATGAGGAACATACCCTGGACTCAGGCACGTTATAGAGTTAACACTATACCTTAGATAACCTTACGGTGATGTACTGTTTGCTGCCATTGATACTTGAAACTGGATTGATGACATCTCCTGGAGCTATGCTCGATGAAGTCTTCTGAAATCCATCACAAATCATGTTTATGCAACCCTTGCTGGGTGATCCCCTTATCTGTAGTATAACAATAAAGCCCATTAATTATAAAATTATAATCTCACTCACTTTTCAACCATGCTCAATAAAGTTCATAATTGTGAGTGATGTCCAAGCATGTAGGTTTACCTACAATGCGAAACACAATTAAGTTGTTAGTTGATGGCATACGTTGATGCTGACATGCTAGAGTATACAGCATTATACCACATGGAACTAAGTGCATTGTCGGGGATGTGACCCCGGGTACCCCAGAGTTGATGGTCTTACCGAGTTAACAAAAGAGAGAAACAGGAAATAGAAATGGTAACAGATAAAGAAGAGACAGAAAAACTAGTCTGGGCCGAATCTAGCCTTTACCGAATCTATTCACCTCAGGTGGACCGATTCAAACCAAGCTAAACCGAATCATCTAGCTACTTCGGATTGGGCCATGATCTCCTTCAACCTCGGTTTGGGCCGGCCTGCCCCAGCCCCGGTCGAGCGAGGCACCCAGCAGATCGCTGCCCATCGCTGCCTCGGCTTCGATCACGATCGAGAGAAGCTCGCTAACCTCGGCAGGACAGCTCGCCTAGAGCGGGCCGAGTCTGATTAGCATCGGCAGGCCGGATCTGCAGCCTCGGTGGGCCTGGTCACTTTTGTAGCCTCGGGCAGGCCAGACACCCGGAGCAGGCCGAGTCTCAACCTCGGGTGGACCTAAGTTATCTCGGGTTGGGCCCGGATTATCTCACTCTCACTTCGGAGTGGACCGGAGCTACCCAGCTCGGATGGGCCGTGGCCTCTTAAGCCTCAGTTAGCCATTTCCTCCAGCACAGTCCGGATCGGGCGGACGTCTCCCGTTTATTCGGATGGGCTGATGCTACGGTTAATTCGGCTGGACCAAACCGTCGTTGGACTCGGTTGTTGCCGGTGAGTATGGACCAAGGCATTTAACTCGGGCGCACCAGGGTGTACTCCAGCCTCGGCTGGACCGAGGCAAACATAATCGTCACCAACTCTTGGAGCCCGGAGCAATCCGGATCGGGGCAGGAGGCCCCGACATTCTGAGCGCTACCTCAACCTCCTACTCCTTCGGCATATGTTCCAGCACCAACCGGATCGTCTCCAGCCGGATCATCTTCAGCCGGGTCATCTCCAATCGGATCATCTCCGCCGACACCGGGTCATCCTTAACCGGATCGTCACAAATATCTTCGGGAGAGGATAAGAAGAGGACGTGGAGATTCTGAGGACAACGGCTAGAAGACAAAGGAAAGGACGTCATCTCCCGGAGATGCCGGAGACAGAAGCTAGAAGACAAATGAGCCCAGTCAGCTCAGTGCTATAGTGCATGAACAGTGTTCCTTGTCTGTTTGACCTCACACTTGTCCCCTGGGCACATATATAAAGGGCACCAGGGGGAAGAGGCAAGCGGGTTCGGGAGGCTGGCTCATTTCTCCCCTTTGGCTTAGCCTCTTCTTCTTCCTGGAGCTTCTTTCCATAGCTAGCTCCTCACAGCTCAAGGAGCACTTGTAGCCCACCATATACAAAGAGGAGAATACACTAAGTAGGCTAGTGCTGCAGTAGGGGTTTTACCTCCTCACGAGGGCCCCGAAGCAGGGTACATCGTGTGTGCTTTGTGTTCTTGGTTGTTCGTTCTTGTTCTTGCTTGTTCTTTGTGTTCTTCGCGTGTTCTTCGTGCGCGGCTCCATCGCGCAATCCCTCCCTGGATCCACAAGCACCCGTTCGGCCCCAGAATAAGCCACCCCGTGGCATCTGCGTGTTTCCCACCACGACAGTTGGCGCCCACCGTGGGGCTGATTGTGGCGCTTGCTGGGCTAATTTCGGATGGGATCTTCATCATCAACGCGGGGACTCGACATCGCCATGGTCCTCCGCGATTTAGCTTGCAGCAGCGAGTGGAGGTCGGCGCGGCCTTCGTCAACGGCGTCATCAGCGGATCCCAGATCTGCTCCTGCTTCGCTTGCGCGCCGGCAGCGCCGCGCCTCGCCGGCTCGCTGGCCACGTCTCCGCTATCCAGATCTGCGCCGGCCGGTCGTGGATCGGCCTTCTCCGCACTTCTGCGTCCAAGCCCTGCATCTCCTCCGCGCTGTTCGTCCTCTCGCGGGTCGTCTTCACCGCTGCTTCATCAAGCTACTGTGGCCGCCCTTTGTAATCCGGCATGTGCAAAAGCTAAAGCAAGCAACTAGGCAGGCAGCTGGATCATTGGAGCGTGCATGTGGGGCTAGTTGCCGTGCTTTGTGCATGCTTGGCCGAATTTGCTTAACCGAGTCTGCTTGCTAAGCAAGCACCCAGGCAGCTGGAGCAAAGCAAGCAACTAGCCAGGCAGCTGGATCATTGGAGCGTGCATGTGGGGCTAGTTGCCGTGCTTTGTGCATGCTTGGCAGAATTTGCTTAACCGAATCTGTTTGCTAAGCAAGCACCCAGACAGCTAGAGCAAAGTAAGCAAGCAACTAGGCAGGCAGCTGGATAGTTGGAGTGTGCATGTGTGGCTAGTGGTCGTGCTTTGTGCATGCTTGACCGAGTCTGCTAGCCTATCCAGCTTCTAAGCAAGCATTCAGGCAGACATGTTGATATCCAGGCCGACGTTAGCGTTTTCTTCGACTACTCCAACAACATTGCCTTGTAAGTATCAAATATATGTCTACTTTATGCGTCTGCGTAATCTCAAATAGTACTCGGGGACTGCCCCCTCGTTTTTTACCTTGCTTTGGTTAGTTGTTTTCCCGTGGGCAAAATGTTTTGACCCGGGGACTGGATAGCCAGTCCAGTTTAGTTTTGTCTCAAAAGTAACTCGGGGACTGCCCCCTCGCTTTTTGTCTGAGTGTTCTACCGGGACAAGATGTCTTGACCCGGGGACTGGATAGCCAGTCTGTTTTGCACTTTCTCCTAGATAAGAAAAGTAACTCGGGGACTCGGTTAAAACCGAGTCTCGTTTTTTGTGCATAGTATCTGCTGTTAGATTCGTTCTCTGTCAAGTGCTATAGTTAGTTTGCCTCGGTTAGTATAATGGTTGTTTCCGTCAATTATTTTCCATGATTTGTATGTTGGACTAACATTGAAAGGTGACATCGGTTTTGTGGAAAACATTCGTTACTGAGGTATCCTGGAAATCCGAAGTGTTCCAGAAATCCGGGTCATATTGGTAATCCGAATCACATTTGGTAATCCGGGTCCTATTGGTAATCCGAATCACATTTGATAATCCGGATCACATTGGAAGTCCGGATCATATTGGTAATCCGAATCACATTTGGTAATCCGGGTCATATTGGTAATCCGAATCATATTGGAAATCCGGATCATATTGGTAATCAGAATCATATTGGTAATCCGAATCATATTGTAATCCGGATCACTTTGGAAATCCGGATCGTATTGAAAATCCGGATCATGTTGGAAATCCAAGGTATCATGGTTATATTGGTTATCTCAAATCATCCAAGGTATCCTATCATTATCGGTACTCTCTAGATCGCCGTTTATCTCGGTTTACCACAGTACCACGGTATCATTCTCCATCCCAGATCGCCGTCTATTTCGGTTTGTCACAATATCATGACATCATTCCATATCCCACATCGCTGTTTATTCTGTTTGCCAGCGCATCATGGCATCATTTGCATACCAAATCTTTGTTTAGGTTTGTTAGCCAGAGGCAACCTTTGAGTTATGTTTTTGCAGGTTGTACGTTAGTCCAGTAGTGGCTGGAGACATCTATGTCGGTATACGCCCGGAGTGGCTAAAACCGGCATTCGAGATATGCTTACGTCAGTCCAGCAGTGGCTGGAGACATACATGTGTGATACGCCCGAAGTGGCTAAGAACCGACATATGAGTTATGCCCAAAGA
The DNA here is from genome assembly GCA_947311845.1 of Poa pratensis. NCBI lineage: Eukaryota > Viridiplantae > Streptophyta > Magnoliopsida > Poales > Poaceae > Poa > Poa pratensis. The sequence continues at coordinate 26,879,155 of CAMZMU010000112.1, forward strand.
GGCCGAGGTACCGAGATATGTGATATGCCCAGAGGGCCGAGGTACCGAAATGTGTGATATGCCCAAAGAGGCCGAGGTACCGAGACATATGTGATATGCCCAGAGGGGCCGAGATACCGAGGCATATGAGATACATACTTGCAGGTTTATGTCGGTCCAGCTTACGCTGGCGGCATCCAAGTTCGGTAAAAGCCAGGAGGGCTAACTGACGCTGGCGGCATCCGAGTTCGGTAAAAGCCAGGAGGGCTAACCGACGCTGGCGGCATCCGAGTTCGGTAAAAGCCAGGAGGGCTAACCGACGCTGGCGGCATCCGAGTTCGGTAAAAGCCAGGAGGGCTAACCGATGCTGGCGGCATCCCAGTCGGTAAAAGCCAGGAGGGCTAACCGGCGCTGGCGACATCCGAGTTTGGTAAAGGCCAGGAGGGCTAACAACCGACAGACAATGGTGGCCATGCAGGCAGTGTGCCAAATTGCCCAATGTCGGCAGAGACATCTGTGTGTGGCCATGCCCATGTAGCCAGCACAGTTCCAGTGCAAGCTGTCATCTCGTTGTTGATTCGGGTGCGCTCGGTCAACCGGATGTCGCTTTTGGCCTGGAGGGCATGGCTAGATTTCCGAATTACAAAGGCGCCCATGCAAGCAGGAGGTTGTGCGTATGGAGGTTTTGTTTCATATGATTCTTCTTTTTTGTAAGTCTACGCGCGACTCTGCGAGTCCCCCGTAGCCTCGGGGACTACTGTCGGGGATGTGACCCCGGGTACCCCAGAGTTGATGGTCTTACCGAGTTAACAAAAGAGAGAAACAGGAAATAGAAATGGTAACAGATAAAGAAGAGACAGAAAAACTAGTCTGGGCCGAATCTGGCCTTTACCGAATCTATTCACCTCAGGTGGACCGAATCAAACCAAGCTAAACCGAATCATCTAGCTACTTCGGATTGGGCCATGATCTCCTTCAACCTCGGTTTGGGCCGGCCTGCCCTAGCCCCGGTCGAGCGAGGCACCCAGCAGATCGCTGCCCATCGCTGCCTCGGCTTCGATCACGATCGAGAGAAGCTCGCTAACCTCGGCAGGACAGCTCGCCTAGAGCGGGCCGAGTCTGATTAGCATCGGCAGGCCGGATCTGCAGCCTCGGTGGGCCTGGTCACTTTTGTAGCCTCGGGCAGGCCAGACACCCGGAGCAGGCCGAGTCTCAACCTCGGGTGGACCTAAGTTATCTCGGGTTGGGCCCGGATTATCTCACTCTCACTTCGGAGTGGACCGGAGCTACCCAGCTCGGATGGGCCATGGCCTCTTAAGCCTCGGTTAGCCATTTCCTCCAGCACAGTCCGGATCGGGCGGACGTCTCCCGTTTATTCGGATGGGCTGATGCTACGGTTAATTCGGCTGGACCAAACCGTCGTTGGACTCGGTTGTTGCCGGTGAGTATGGACCAAGGCATTTAACTCGGGCGCACCAGGGTGTACTCCAGCCTCGGCTGGACCGAGGCAAACATAATCGTCACCAACTCTTGGAGCCCGGAGCAATCCGGATCGGGGCAGGAGGCCCCGACATTCTGAGCGCTACCTCAACCTCCTACTCCTTCGGCATATGTTCCAGCACCAACCGGATCGTCTCCAGCCGGATCATCTTCAGCCGGGTCATCTCCAATCGGATCATCTCCGCCGACACCGGGTCATCCTTAACCGGATCGTCATAAATATCTTCGGGAGAGGATAAGAAGAGGACGTGGAGATTCTGAGGACAACGGCTAGAAGACAAAGGAAAGGACGGCATCTCCCGGAGATGCCGGAGACAGAAGCTAGAAGACAAATGAGCCCAGTCAGCTCAGTGCTATAGTGCATGAACAGTGTTCCTTGTCTGTTTGACCTCACACTTGTCCCCTGGGCACATATATAAAGGGCACCAGGGGGAAGAGGCAAGCGGGTTCGGGAGGCTGGCTCATTTCTCCCCTTTGGCTTAGCCTCTTCTTCTTCCTGGAGCTTCTTTCCATAGCTAGCTCCTCACAGCTCAAGGAGCACTTGTAGCCCACCATATACAAAGAGGAGAATACACTAAGTAGGCTAGTGCTGCAGTAGGGGTTTTACCTCCTCACGAGGGCCCCGAAGCAGGGTACATCGTGTGTGCTTTGTGTTCTTGGTTGTTCGTTCTTGTTCTTGCTTGTTCTTTGTGTTCTTCGCGTGTTCTTCGTGCGCGGCTCCATCGCGCAATCCCTCCCCGGATCCACAAGCACCCGTTCGGCCCCAGAATAAGCCACCCCGTGGCATCTGCGTGTTTTCCACCACGACATGCATGTATGCTTGCATACCAAAATTCACGACCATATATATACTAGACTGGAAGCTTTGAGATAGTCCTCTTTAGTTTCATACTTTTGAGCGTAGTGTCAATATTATAATTATTTGAGTTTGGAAGATGGAAACTTACGCCCCAACCTACGTAGAAATGAGTACGAGAATCCTTGTACAAATCTGTAGAAAATTATAATAATGTCAATGCCGATGCTAAAAAAAGTGTTGTATTTTTATTGTAACTGCTACCTTAACCTGCAATAACAGGTTATATTTTGTTATGTTACTAAACATGATCAATACATACATATAATGGATCATGAAATTTGAAAGAGAACATCCAAACAGGTTATAAATATGTTATGTTACTTAACATGCTCAATACATACATAATGAATAGCGAAATCAAAAGAGAACATCAAAGAGTTCATTTGGGAGCCTAGTGTAGGGTGTATATCAGACACAAAGGAAAATATAAATAAACTTTTGATAGTCTAAAAGTGAAATGTCAAATGTATGTGCAACATTATATAACCCAAATGTTACTTACGTGCCATCCAGTTGCAATTCCATTGATTGACTGTCCATCTCCTCCTATGCTCTTAATCCAGATGCCACCCGCGCTTAACTGACCAGTCTGTAAAGTATGACCATACACATCTAGCGTAGCCTCTACACCGTAATACCCTATCATTATCAATCACATGATGGGTCACCTAAGAAGAACAAAAACCGTGTTAATATAAGAAAATCCGTCCAGGATATTAGTGGTAAGCATACTAATAATTAATTAAGTACATGAGTGACACACGTGTTACTCACGTAAGAGTATGTATCATTATTTTGGATTGATGCAAGCTCTACACTTGGCTGGAGAAATTCTGAGTGAATTTCAAAGGGGCGCCGTGTCTCTAGGGAAACCATAGAAGAAAAACATCCTCCCACAATTGCATTGATCAGTAGGACAACAAACAAAACAAGTTGGTGTGTAACTTTCTCCATCTAGAGGTGAAGAGGAAAACGGTGTGGTGTGCCTTGTGCTTGAACCACCTCTTTAAATAGTGTGATGGACCTTCTAGGATATTGGAAAAGCGGACGGCAAATATTTGAAATGACTAATAAGGGCATTTACACCTTTGATCGTGTAAAATGATTATAGAAGGAAGGAATTAATTAAGAAAAAATCTTTAAGAAAAATCTTCAGATTAAGAAATAATTGATGCGGATCATTTAAAACTTGCTCATATCGGCAGGACTATTCAATGGAAATATGGAATTTATGAAACATTTAGGCTCACTTTGGCAGCGAGGTATTTCTAAACCAAAATATTTGAAAACCATATACGCCTAGGTAATCAGTACTTCTGTTTTGGAATAATTGGTCCAACCCTTTATTTCATATACTTCAAAATTAGTGGAATTATCTACATATTGAAGTATATAAAGCTATCTTATTTGCTTAAGCCAAACGCCTCAAAATACATAAAACCATTGTATTTCTAAAAACCATAATTTTCTAAGAATACTTAAAAAAATTGCTTCCAAAATGCACCCTTATGGTAAGACTATATAGAGAGGAAATAAAAACTCCATCTGCTATTTCCCGAATGTCATCGACGGAGTGCTACGCTTCTTGTCTAGCTCCAGTCTAGCACTTGTACCAGTTGCCTACCAAATCACGACTTTGCTCCAATTCTAACAGTCTCTCCAATTATGCAATCCTCTCCAAAATTGAGGCTTTTCTTCACTTCAGCACTTCCCCTCGCAGTGGATTCCACTAGGTTCTTAACCTCTTCCCAATTCTGAAACTGAAACCTATGATGTCTAATCCAACTCGGCACCTAACCAGCTTGTCAGCATTGATCGTAAGTTTACCTCAACATTCCCCTAGAAATAAAAACATATATCTTTGTTTGTATACAGCTTTGGCAGAATTTACTGAAGCCGGAGGATAAAATGGAGTTTGAGGAGATCATATCAGGCGTGATGATCCAAGCTTTCCGGTGGAGGGAGCTGTTATACCCCTAAAGCCCATAAACACACATGAGAGACCTTTTGGTATAAGTTTTCTCACCCACTCCCTCATCCTTTGACTTCCAATTCTTTCAAGAAGTGAACTTGACAAGATGGTTGGCTGTAAAAAAAAGAGTCTCTTTAGTCCCAACTCTATGGATTTGACTTTTTGGCTCAACACCCTGCTCTCGATGTTTGCTCGGGACGGGAGGCTATGCAATAGTTGAAAGCAGATGTAACATTAAAGAAAGTCAATCCAGTAGCCTTAAGTCATACCGAACACTAGGTCCTAATAGGAAGGGATTTCTTTCAACCCGGTGGTACCCGGAGAAAACGTTGCCTGAAGGTCTCGAGACAGTGGAGTTGCGCATGATTGGACGTGCGTTCCTTGGTACTCCTACCGACCCCGCCTCCCCATGCATAGACTGTAACATGGACTCGTTTGCATGCATGGTCTTGTTGTAGCTGATCCGAAAAGCACCATATCATTGGCCGACAACGGCTTAACAAACCTCGATTTTGTCGTCGACCATGCTTGACATGATTTGTGCCACAGTGATGGTGTGGTGTGGAAGAGTACGTGCCCCGATTGCTTTTTAGTTGTGGGTACCCAACCGAGCCCCGCATCCGGACAGGCCCAGTCCGATTTTGTCCGAACATACAGGGGAGGGCCTCCAACGAGCCACCGCATACGGACCGTTGTCCGCGCGGACATGAATTTTTGACCAAACCTGGCCCAAGTTTGGTCCACGTTTGGGAAGAAACGGACAGAGTCCTGGTCCGCCCTTTGTCCTCCCTTGTCCGCCCTGGCCCCAGTCGGCAGCGACACAACCCTGCCCCTCCCACCCCCTCCCACCCCTCCACAGCTCGATCGGCCGCCGCCTGGTCCGCACTCGCCGCCGCCTGATCCGTCCTCGCTGCCACCGTCCACTATAGTCGGTCCGGTTGCCATTCGCCGCCGTTTGCGCCCTCGGCTGGGCTGCCCTTTGCCGCCGTTTTCCTATCCCGGGGTAGCTCTCCACCGTCCGCCTTCCTCTCATCTTCTCCGGCCCCGGTACTCGCAAGATTAGCCCGTCCCCGGCCTTGAGGACACCGGGGGCCGTCGGTGGACAACCTTGTCGCCGTGAAACTTCTGTAGGGTCGGCCGGTTGCTCGTATTCGGCCGCGAAGTCCATCGTTCGGAAGGTGTTTGACGGAAGGTAGAAGAGACTCCTTCTCTTCTTTTTCTAAACTAGATACAAATTCTCTTGCATAATTTTATTGTTCCTTTTGTGTAGATGGATAGTGATGATGAGTTCTTCTACAACACCTTCATGGATACGTCAAACGAGTCATCAGATGATGATACCAAAATCATGATGGCCGCGACAACTCTCATCTATAACTTCAACGAGGCCGCACTAGCTCGGCATGTCGGCTCGGTTATTGGAAGGGCGCCGGCGTTGAATCGTGACCGGGAAACGGGTCACTTCCAACTTTGGAAGGACTATTTCCACCCCGTGAAGCCAACATATCCGGCCCACAAGTTTTGTCGCCGTTTTCGGATGGCAAGGCCTATGTTCATGCGTCTACTCGAAGGAGTGAGGGCATATGATAACTACCTCGAGGCCAAACCAGATGCACGTGGTACGTATGGTTTCTCTTCTTATCAGAAGTGCACTGCCGCTATACGGATGCTTCATATGGAGTAACTGGTGATCTCGTTGATGAGTACTTGCGCATGAGCGAGTCCACTGATACGTCCAAACGTATCTACTTTTCCGAACACTTTTGCTGTTGTTTTTCCTCTAACTTGTGTGATTTGAATACAACTAACATGGACTAACGTTGTTTTCAGCAGAATTGCCTTGGTGTCTTGTTTTTGTGTAGAAAGTCAAAGTTTCAGGAAAATTCCCGAAAAATTACAGAAATTCTATTTTCCCAGAAGACCCACGGAGCCAGAAGATGAAGCGAAGAGGGGGCACGGGGGCCCCACACGCACCCTCGGCGCGACAGAGGTGGGCCGCGCCAAGGCCTGGTGAGGACGCCTCGCGTGGCCCCCGACGCTCCCCTTTGGACTACTTATTGCCTCTGACGTAAAAACGTCAGGGGGATCGACGCTTTTTCCAGAAACCCTCCAGAGCTCCGCCGCCATCGAAAACCCTATTTCAGGGATCAGAAACTCCGTTCTGGCACCCTGCCGGGACGGGGAATTGGAGGAGATCATCACCATCATCATCACCGCCGCCTCTCCATCAACCATCCATGACTTCCCCATCCACGTGTGAGTAATTCCCCGCTGTAGGCTGAGGGGGATGGTAGGGATTGGTTGAGATCGTTCATGTAATAGATGTAAGATTGTTAGGGCATGGTGCCTAGTGATGGACGTGAATCACACGTTCGTTGGAAGACCCCAAGAGGAAGGTATGATGCAGTTCAGCGGCAAGTTTTCCCTCAGTATGAAACCAAGGTTTATCGAACCAGTAGGAGCAGCGGCACTTCTGAAGGTTGTTGGCGGCGCCGTTACTCGATCACCAACGTGGAACCTGCACACAACACAATCAAACTACTTTGCCCCAATGAAACATTGAGGTTGTCAATCTCACCGGCTTGCTGAAAACAAAGGATTAAACGTCTCGTGTGGAAAATGAGTATTAAATTGCAGAGAATGAAAAAAGAATAGTTTGCAGTTTGTGGTTGTTTAATTAGTTTAAAAGAATGGACCGGGGTCCACAGTTCACTAGTGGTGTCTCTCCATAAAAGATAACTAACATGCTGGGTGAACAAATTACAGCTGGGCAATTGACAAATAGTGACCGCATGACAATGCATATACATGGCATGATGATTACTATGGTATTTAATTGGGCATTACGACATAATACATAGACCGTTATCCAACAACGTCTGTGACTAATAATCCACCGCCGGGTTGTCATCTGAGTTCCCCGTTGGTATTAAGTTGCAAGCAACGGATAATCGCATTAAGTAAAGCGCGTAATGTAAACAAACACATATGCCCGTGGACATAGCATCGTTAGGTTACCCCTAGTGGCAACAACACATCCACAACCTTAGAATTTTCTGTCACTGTCCCAGATTAAATGGAGGCATGAACCCACTATCTAGCATAAATACTCTCTCTTGGAGTTACAAGCATCTACTTGGCCAAAGCATCTACTAGTAACGGAAAGCATGCAAGATCATAAATAACATAGGGCATAGATTGATAATCAACTTGACATAGTATTCAATATTCATCGGATCCCAGCAAACACAACATGTATCATTACAATAATATGATCTTGATCATGTAGGGCAGCTCACAAGATCTAAACATGATGGCACAAATTGGAGAGACAACCATCTAGCTACTGCTATGGACCCGTAGTCCAAGGATGAACTACTCACGCATCACTCTGGAGGCAGGCATGGCGATGTAGAAGCCTCCGGTGACGATTCCCCTCTCCGGCAGGGTGCCGGGAAGAGGTGCTGGACCCTCCCGAGCTAGGGTTGATGGCGGCGGCGTCTCTGGAACTTTTCGTGGATATTGGCTCAGGCACTTAGGGTTATTTTCTCGGGAGGAATAAATAGGCGAAAGAGTGGCGGCTGGAGACCCCCGAGGGGCCCACACCACCCCAGGGCGCGGCAGAAGGGGGGCCACGCCCTGGTGGCGTGTGGCCTCCTGGTGGCCCTCCTCTGTTACTCCTTTGCTCCGTCAGGTGTGTTCTGGCAAAATAGGGATCCCCGTGAAGTTTCGTCCAATTCCGAGAATATTTCCAGACTAGCTTTTCTGGAATACAAAAACAGCAGAAAACAAGAATGACACTTCGGCATCTTGTTAATAGGTTAGTCCCAAAAAAATATATAAAAGTGACATAAAGTAGATGCAAAACATGTAGCAATTGGTATAAAACAAGCATGGAACATCAAAAATTATAGATACGTTTGAGACGTATCACCTAGTATCCATTATTAGTACTTTATGTCATTGTTGCAACTTGTTATGCTTAATGTTTGACACTTAGGGCCCGAGTGCCACGATCTCAGATCTAAACATGTTATTGTATCATGAGAATAATTATTGTTTTGGATCATATCTATAAGTTGTATACACACGTCACTGTCCGGAACCCGAGGCCCCAAAGTGACAGAAATTGGGATAACCGGAGGGGATGGCTGTGACATGAGGATCACATGTGTTCACGGAGTGTTAATGCTTTGCTCCGGTGCTTTATTAAAAGGAGCACCTTAATTACCAGTAGTTTCCCTTGAGGCCCCGCTGCAAACGGGCTGGTAGGACAAAAGATGTTGTGCAAGTTTCTCATTGCGAGCACGTACGACTAAATACGGAACACATGCCTATGATTGATTATTACTTGGATGCTTTATTATTATTTACCTGCAATTGCCCTACGTATGACTATTTCATGAATTATCTTATCCATGCAACGCCCGTTCATCCATCTCTATGCCTTTATTTCGCTGCTGCTATTATTTCACTACTGCTACTGTCATAAAACTGTTGCTACTGATAAACTAACAGTGTCGAGCAAGTCTACTTCCAGGTGCAGCTAAACTGACAATTCATCTGTCAAGGCTTATAAATATTCTTTGGCTCCCCTTGTGTCGAACCAATAAATTTGGGTTTTACTTCCCTCAAAGACTGTTTCGATCCCCTATACTTTTGGGTCATCATCCACATGCCTAGAGTCCATGTATCGGTTCTGCGAAGCTGTAGTTCAGGTGTTTGGTCCTGAGTACTTGGGAGAGCCAAATGTTGAAGACACTGCGCGCATTCTGAGGATGAACTCGAGTAGAGGTTTTCCTGGAATGTTTGGGTGCATAGATTGTATGCATTGGGAGTGGAAGAACTGTTCGTTTGCTTGGCAGGGACAGTACCAGGGACATGTTGGAGAGTGCACCGTCATACTTGAGGCCATTGCTTTCAAGGATCTGTGGATTTGACACTCCTTTTTTGGCATGTCAGGCTCTCACAATGATATTAATGTGCTTCAGCGATCAACGGTGTTTGATCGAGTTGCAGAGGGTAATGCTCCAATGATCAACTTTGAGATCAATGGGAATGCATATGACAAGGGGTACTATCTAGCTGATGGTATATACCCTTCATGGTCCACATTCGTGAAGACCATCCGCAATCCTGATACTGAGAAAACTCGCAAGTTTGCTCAACAACAAGAAGCATGCCGGAAGGATGTGGAGCGAGCGACCAGGGCTCAAAATGCGGCCGACCGTTGGGGGCACCCCCAACCCCAAACGGACAGACTCGGTCTGTTTTCGGTGTCCGGATGCGGGGCTCGGTTGGGCATGCCCTAAGGGCCTATGCATTGCTCTGTGCTTATCTAGGGCGTTTTCGGAAGTACTCAGCCTTCCCCAAACTCCACCGATCCAGCTTCCACGGGCCACTCCAGTGTCTGCACCGTAGCCGAGAACGTTCGGCGCTACTCCTGTACTCCATGTTTCGGTTGGGCCGATAGCCCGATTTTGTTGGGCCGGCCTGCTTCAGGCTCGTTTGGATGTGAGGGAATTGAACCCACGAGGCGTTGGTCATCTTCCCCCAGTGCCTCTCCTCAGTTCCCCACATCCTCGAATCCTCCCCGTTGACCGATCTCACTGTGGCAGTGCGGTTCCCATCCGTCTGCCAAGAACTAGCACAAACGAATCCCTTCACTACCGAAGCTTCCCGGGAATGACAGAGCTGCTGCGACCCTACCGGCTAGCTCGAGGTGCGCGCCTGGATTGGGTCCCGACCGACCGAAGCTACGGACGGGAAGAGGATGGAGGCGGCACCATGGTTATGGCCAGGAAGTGGATGAATGTGGCTGCGCGATTAAGGGCGTGTTGGGAAGTCCATGGTTATTTTTGTAATCTTGTAATCTGTTTCATAATGAATAAGAATGACCATGCACTGTAGAGACAGGTGATTTTAACCTCCATTTTGAAGAAAAAAAAACACTGGAAGTAAGTGCAGATTGTGTTTACGCTCCACCAATTGAACGTTTCAACTGTGAATTACCCTGCACTACAGATTGTGTTTACACTGTACAACACAGGCGCTCACATACACGTGCACACACTCACCCCTATGAACACACGCACCCACACCCTACCCCCATGAGCACCTCCGAGAGACTGAGCCGACGGGTCGAGTCTTAAGATTGACGAAGTTATCTTAGACGCCTCACTGTCGATGGGAACGTCGCCTCACAATGAAGAATATTCCGCCTTAAATGAGAAACACGAGCATCAAATCTGGTGTTTGAACTCTGATGGGCTGGGTATCACCACCCTCCTAATCATAGGTAGGTTCTATGTCAGTCCATTCTATTCGCGTTGCAAAAGATTAATCCTAATGAGAATATTGACGCAAAATATGTGTTAGCGAGTGTAGTCCCACTCCCAACCCGAAGAAGAAAAATGCGAAGAGACGTTTATGACGTGGAGAGGGTGTTCGTCATCGTCTAAAAGCACGGCCGTCCGATCAACACCGCTGCCCTGGCCGGTTGATCTGAACGGCGGAGGACGCTGCTCGTCGCGAGCCATTCGAAGCGGCCGCGCGTCACCGGAACCCCATCCGCAATGGCGCTGTCGGTGCAGGCCGCCGCCGGCACCCCGCGTCTTCCCCTCCCTCTCGCACACAGCCGCTCTGCCCCGGCGGCCCCTTACCTCACCCTCCTCCGCGCCGTCGCCTCCCTCAGCTCCGGCATCTCTGGCGGGCCAGCGCCTCGGCGGACCACGCGGCGGGCGAGCGTGCGGGTGCGCGCGGGCGCCGGCGGCGGGCGGAGGAGGGAGTCCCCGTACGAGGTGCTCGGCGTTCCGCCGTCGGCCGCGCCCTCCGAGATCAAGCGCGCGTACCGCGCCTCGCGCTCAAGTTCCACCCGGACGTCAACAAGGAGGTGCGTGCTGCGTACCGATCAATTAGCTGCCTCTTCCCATTCAGCAGGTTCAAACATTATAGCTTCGATAATCGATACTGTTACAGTTTTGAGGATTTGGTAACATTCGGGTTCAGCTTCCAGCTCCTGGTTTAAAATGCAGGCGAATGCGCAGGAGAAGTTTCTGCGGATCAAGCACGCGTACAACACGCTGATGAATTCGGAGAGCCGGTCCAAGTACGCAAGCAGCAGCAGCAGCAGCCCTGATTCTTCGTGGGCTCCCGGGAGCAGCAAACCAGCTGACGAAGACGAGCCATTCTATGGGTTTGGTACTGAAATCCCTTCTCTTCTGCTCCACTATCAAACTTTATTTTGGGGCTGGAAATTTTATACTACTAGTCACTGAAATGGATGTCTGATCAGCGGTTAACCGTGGTACACTTCGATAGTATGAGATCCCATTACAGTTTTCTGTCAAGAAACTAACTGTGGATTTAACAAACTGTATTTTGGCGCTGGAAATTTTATACTAGTCAGTGAAATGGGTATCTGATCAGCGGTTGAATCATTGAAAAGAAACTGCAGTGAACGCTTTTCTATCAAGAAACTAACTGTGGATTTAAGAGTCAATTGCACCTTTTCTTCTTCATATCTTCCTTTAGAAAAGATAGTTATGCAGATATGAAAAGTGTAATCGATCACAAAATGTCCTTTTTGCTGACACCACTTTGGTTCTGGTTCTGCAGGTGATTTCCTTAAAGATCTGCAAAAAGAATTTCAGAACTGGGAAGCTGACCTGAATTCAGACCAGAAACCCCAAAGCCTGTGGGAAGAACTATCAGTAAGTCTTTACAGCACTCTTATGCTAACATTTGTTAGAAAAACACAGATAACGTTGCAACTAGTAACGGTGCCTATGGTAAACACTGTGAACTCTCCTTGCATTTTGCTCAATTAGGCGATTGGTGAGGAATTTGTTGAGTTCCTGGAGAACGAACTGAATATCGACGGCTCTAGTACCGATGAAGATGATGGGGATGATCCATCACACAGTTTGGAGGGAGAGGCAGAAATGCGCAGGGTGACAATAAAGGAACAAATAGCTCCGATGATGGTGTGTCTGACATAGAGTCTGTTCTCGAGCAGCTGAAGAAGGAGCTTGGGCTCAGCTAAACCATTTGCCTATTACAGTTGCTACTAATTAGATGTTCATATGAAGGTGTTTCTCCTGAACGGATGTTCTTAGCGATGGCGGCAATAGTTACTAGATGTTGTAATTTACCTGACAGAGCTTTCTGGTTCACTATTGAGCGTGAAGAGAGGAAGTGTTTGTATTTGAAATTTTGTGGTGGAACAATATTCCGGTAGAACAGATGTCGATATTAGGTATTCCTGCTTTTTTCAACGGTTCACGGTGTTTGTATTTCTCTTTTTTTCTGGTAAGAGTAAGAACACAGGTTCAATCTTGACAGAATCGTGGAGGGATACTCAGAAGGCATGAACTTTACAGAGATAGTTTTGTTTGGGCAAGAATTATTATTCTGAAAATCCGGAACAATTCGTCCACAATAGTCCCCCTTTCACAAAAACAAATGTGAATATAGATACATTCTGAAACTTTTTCTTGGACAATCTGTATTCTGAAACTTTTTCTTGCATAAACTAGAGGTTTTATCGTCACAACTTATTCAGACATGTTTCCCGACAGAAACCGATCCAGAAAACCGGGAGGTTTTGATCGCGGACTTGGGTTACATAGGCCGGCCCATGTAGCTAGGTGGGTGGATGGACGGCCGAACCAGCGCGAGAACCCTAGCGGCCGGGCCCCACCGGCCTCCAGAACCGAACCGCTCCGACATCTCGTCCTCCTCTGGTTTTCTTCTCTCCCGCATCTTGCCCCTGCCCCGCCCCGGCCAGGATTTCTTCCGCCGATTCCGTGGCGCCCGGCCGATTCACCGACCCAGAAAAAAAACCCGGTGAGCTTTCTCTTCTTCTCTCGCCTGGTTTAATGCGGCTAACTGGGGGATTATTAATCCTTTGCAAGCACAAATTCTTTCGGATTACAACTGTGAGTGACAAGAGCTAGCGGTGATGGCTGATGCAGCGCGGGAGCTAGCGGCGGCGCGGGATGGCGGCCATGGAGGCGGAGCCGGAGGTTCCCGCGGATGTGGAGGAGGAGGAGGAGGGGGAGGAGGAGGGGCCGGAGGAGATCGTGCCGATCGGGGCGCAGAAGCACGACCCGGCGTGGAAGCACTGCCTCATGGTGCGGTCGGCGGGGCGGGTGCGCCTCAAGTGCGCCTACTGCGGCAAGCACTTCCTCGGCGGCGGCATCCACCGCTTCAAGGAGCACCTCGCGCGCCGCCCGGGAACGCCTGCTGCTGCCCCAGCGTGCCCCAGGACGTCGAGGCCGTCATGCACCGCAGCCTCGAGGAGGTCGCCGCCAAGAAGCTTCGCAAGAGGTCCCTCGCCGCGGGTGTCTACCCCGTCGCCATGGCCATGGCCTCCCTCCCCCTCCCCCTCCGCCCACAACGGCACCGCGGCGCAGGTTCAGCTCCAGGTCACCGGCGATATGTCGAGCCCCATCCACATGGTCCCGCTCAGCCAGGTGCTCGACCCGCGCGCCACGCCGCAGCCACCGTCGTCGGGGATGGGGTGGAGTGGTGATACTGCTAGCAAGAGGAGGAAGAAGGCGCTCGTGGTGAGGCGCGCCTCTGCTACTCCTCTCGATCCACAGCACCAGCAGCAGCCACTCCAGCCTGCTGCTCCTCAGCCGCAGCCTCAGCAACAGTTTGTCATGGGGCTCGACGCAGCTGCGCCGAGGCATTCCGATCCGGCTGGCTCCGACAAGGAGAAGGTTTCCCTGGCAGTCGGGAGGTTCTTGTACGACGCCGGTGTGCCATTGGAGGCGGTGAATTCCGTCCATTTCCAGCCGATGATCGACGCTATTGCGTCGGCGGGAGGGAGGCCTGAGGTGTTATCCTACCATGACTTCCGTGGCTGCGTTCTGAAGAAGTCGCTGGACGAAGTGACGTCTCATTTGGAGTTCTACAAGGGGTCATGGACCCGGACAGGGTGCTCCGTGCTGGCCGATGAGTGGACGACCGATAAGGGCAGAACGTTGATCAACTTTTCAGTGTATTGCCCGGAAGGTACCATGTTTCTGAAATCGGTCGATGGAACAGAAATTGTCACGTCACCAGATGCGCTGTATGAGCTACTGAAGAGTGTTGTTGAGGAAGTTGGAGCGGAAAATGTTGTCCAGGTAATCACAAAGAACTCTGAGGTTCATGCAGCGGCAGGAGAAATGCTAGGCGAAACATTTCCGACATTGTTTTGGTCTCCATGCTCTTTCCTGTGCATCGATGGCATGCTCGAAGATTTCAGCAAGGTGAAGGCAGTTAGCGATATCATAGGCCATGCAAAGGCCATCACAGGATTTATCTACAACAATGCAGTTGCGTTGAGTTTGATGAAGAAATATCTCCATGGGAAAGATCTGCTAGTTCCTGCAGAGACACGTGCTGCTATGAACTTTGTGACACTGAAAAACATGTACAGTCTCAAGGAGGATCTGCAAGCAATGGTCAATTCGGATGAATGGATTTACGGCCTCTGCGTGCTCCCAAAGAATCTTGGAGGGGTAGAAACGAGCAATATTGTTAATAATTTGCAAATTTGGTCATTTTGGGCCATAGTTGTTCGCGCCACCGAACCACTTGTGCATCTTCTTAAGTTAGTCAGCAGCAACAAGCGGCCTGCTATGGGGTATGTTTATGCTGGATTATACCAAGCCAAAGCTGCAATCAAGAAAGAGCTGGCGAGGAAGAGCGACTACATGCCTTACTGGAATATTATTGACCAGAGATGGGACAAGCACATGCCACGGCCTCTTTATTCAGCTGGTTTCTTCCTAAATCCACTGTTTTTTTATGGAATTCGAGGTGATATCTCGAGTGGGATTTTCTCAGGAATGCTAGACTGTATAGAAAGGCTGGTGTCTGATGTCAAAATCCAAGATAAAATTCAGAAGGAGCTCAACATGTATCGGAAAGAGGCAGTAGCGGATTTTCGTAGGCAAATAGCTATCCGAGCCCGGCGTACTCTACCTCCTGGTTAGTACTATACAGATTGTCTTCAACTTACTTACATCTATTCAGGTTTATACACCAACCTCCAACAAAATTACAGCTCTAGTACATGTTAATACTGATGAACATTGTAGATGTTGTGCACACGCTTTGACCTAGGATGTTACAACATTAACTTTGCTTGATGAATGATGATACTTGTCGGTATATTTCATCTTAACATTTTGTTATACATTATCTTGCAGCTGAGTGGTGGTATACGTATGGCGGAGCTTGCCCGAATTTAACACGTTTAGCAGTACGTATCCTGAGTCAAACCTGCAGTGCTAAAGGGTGCGATCGGACACACATTCCTTTTGAACAAATCCATGACGAAAGAATGAATAACTTTGAACGTCAACGAATGCGTCATCTCACCTTTGTTCAATGCAACCTACGGCTACAACACAGGTAAGGAAATTCTCATTATATAGAATGTCACCACTGATTGTTAGCCGGCGGACATTTTATTCTGAAGAAGAAAAATACTAGAAAAGCATGGATGCAACAAGTGATTTGATTTATATCACAGGCAACAATATAAGGCGAAGGCATTTGATCCTGTCTCAGTAGACAACATAGACATAGTTGATGACTGGGTGGTGGATAGATCTGTAGCTTTGTCGGGACCAATCGAGCAGCCTAACTTCAATCAGCCACTCAACTGGGTCGCCCCGGCAGTACAGGGTGATGAATTCGAGTCGTTCATTGAAGGTATATATCCTATATATCCTCCTTGCTTCCATTATATCCACAGGAAATGTTGTATCAACATTTGTTTTGCAGGAGTTGATGACGAAATGATCCAAGGCGCTTCCCGAGGAACCCAGGATGATGATGATGACGGAGATGACTCCCAGGATGATGGCGATGGCAACAGAGACGACTCCAAGGATAAGGAGAACCATACCTATGAACGAATTGGTTTTAACTTGGATAGGCTGTAAACTAATGTATGGACAAAAGCTAGAACTGCTTGTCACATCTTTCCAAGTACTCCAAGTTGCAGTTGCCTAAGATAAAAAGCGTGTTCTCCAAGTAGCAAAATGGAGTGTACATTTCTTGTTGTGTAATTTAGAATGTAACATGTACTTCGTTGTTGAGATAATTTACAGTTCGGAGATTTAGACAGAATCAATGTTATGTTTTTAGCATGAAGGCTGAAACCTCCCATTGTCGGCAGAAATAAAACGTAAGAACAAATGAAGATACTTTAAAAAGAATAAGAAAACCAGAAGATGAAGGAGAATAAACCAGGGCAATGAACACATAATTTATGACCAGTTTTCAGATATGCTGTCACAAGTCAGCAACAGTTACAGTTTTTTTTTGGTAGTATCGGCCAACAATGTAGGTTACATGTAGCCAACTGGCCAAAACAACTAAATGGTACAAGAGCAGAACACAGCCTGATGACATATACGAGTGAGAATACTTGTCATGAAGTTACAGACCATCTCTATAAGCCACTGCGAAAGAAGCCTTATGAAGAGCATCACCCATTGCCTTTTTGGTCAAGTATTTTGTCCCTTTGGATACACATCAAGGGCAGGACTAACTCGTCAGAGATAAGAGAACCATCACGCACCGATTTCTCGGTTCAAATAGTCGACAAACATCCTCTTTGCACTATCAGCATCCGTTGGTGGGGGTGGCCCGCTCAAGCTGTACTGCCCCGCCAGCTTGATGAAAGTGCGCCGGAGGCTTCGTAGCTCAGGCAGGCCAACCGATCTTTGAAGATTAATGTAACAGTCAGTTAAGGATCTCACAACACAATAGTAACACCCGAATATGGCACAAGTTTCCTTCTCTTGATTACATGCTATGCCTAGGAAAGGCAGTTGGGGCGAAGGCATGTCCCTTAATCTTACATATTCATCTTATGGCAAAAAAGGTGAATCCAACAGAAGAAAACTTGTCTGCATGCAGGGTTTTGGCCTGTTTAATTTTTGGAAGTCGTTTGCAAGTTCGAAAAAGAAGTATAGTATCAGAAGTTATTTTGAATTGGTAGATCTCCCTGCTACAGGTATATACAGAGCAGAACCTACAGATGCACAAAGACGGATATTTTTATTTCTAATTCTTGCAACACACGAAGACGAATATTTCTATTTATAACTTTCGCAATAATATAATTTTCTATATATTGCCTCAAACAGTAAAGGATATAGTTGGCAAGTTAGGCCCAAGAGAAATCTTATTCATGGCAAGCCCAAGACCACAAGATTGTGCCTCAACAATTGCACCGACCACCTCCTGCAAAGTAACATTGCATATCACACGTTTGCAGTTTCTTCTAAAAAAATTCCACATTTCTATGGACTAGATAACATCAACCAAGAAAACTGCCATTACCTGTGTTGCTTTGTCCATCTCATAGAGGGAATTAGCCTCAGTAGTCCGTGCCTACAATATGAATGGAACTACTATGAATGGAACTGTATTTGTTTGTCTACAGGAACTACTATGAATGGAACTGTATTTGTTTGTCTCTACAGGAACTACTATGAATGGAACTACTATGAATATATAACATCAACCAAGTCAGGATTTGTTTGTCTACAGGAACTACTATGAATGGAACTACTATGAATAGATAACATCAAGCAAGTCAGGATTTGTTTGTCTACAGGAACTACTATGAATGGAACTGTATTCAGTTTGGAAACGGAGTGCTGCATGGGGAGCGACCAAATTGGTTTGGTCTCTTGGGGAACAGCACTTTGGTAACAAACACAGATTTCAGCAGGGGCTTCCCTAGGAAAGTAACTAACCTCCAAAAGTTAGGATTGTTGAGATTAAAGCAAACAGCACATGGAGAACATTTATGCAGGTATTAACATATTGCCAAATATTTCTGAAAGTACTGCACATGGATTAGAAGATCATGCAGTTGCAGTCAATCGATGATGTATTCAAGTTGTAGAAAACATTTTATACTTACAGACTGAGTGGCTATTGTAGGCTGGAGTACTTTTACATCTCTTGTTTTTGAATCCACTTTCTTAGTCAAATATGATATAGCCTCAGCAACAACAGGGGACAATTCCACGATTTCCTCTATTGAAAAGAGTAGACAAAACAGATCAATCAAATGGGATGGCAAGTCAATTAAGTAAAGAAAATAGTGGATTTTGGTAAGGCAATAGGCAAGTATAGTAACCATTTGCTAGGTGTTAGTAATTCCTAATAAGTTACATGTGTAACCAATACAAAACTATGAGTGTTCGATAATAAGAAGCGGTAAATGTTTGAGGTTCAACCAAATAACAAAATGACAGAAGATTTACTATAGTGGTAGTGCATAGGGCACTAGACATATGAGATACTAGTTAGACAAAATTAGACTTAACTTGAACACATAAGATTAGTATTGATTCAGAATACGCACACCGTAAAATAAACTAATCAGACAAAACAAGACGATTTGATTACCTCTAGATGGGAAGAATTCAAATAGAGGAGAATCCCAGCGGCTACGCCTATCAGGCCTCTCAAATCTCCTCACCAGATCTTCAAATCTGCCAAAACAAAACAAATCATGAGAGCAATGGGACCTGCCTGCTTGGTACATGGATGGAGATCCATTATTTTCCCCATAAACCCAATACAGTAACAGAGGCTTCCATACCCTATCAACTAGTACTTCAGTGATTTGAAACAATAATGCAAAGTATATATAACATATGTGTAATTTGAGATCACATGTAACAAAGTAACTGTGCAGCATCTACCTCTTTCATAAGAGGTATTGCATTTTGCAAACAAAGTTCGACGAGAGCTACAAGACAAAAATATCTTTCTTACATATTACTATCATATGAGGGTTCTCCTTTTTCCTGACGCTTGACGTTCCATTCCCTACAATGGTCCACTTCTGCATCACAAAAGAACTGAAACATAAAAGATGAAGTATGAAGGAAATCACTTTCAATTACATCATTTGCACAATATTAAATGGTGCAAAAGCGTAAGCTCGCGAACTGTTTCCACACGCCCTATCTTTGAAAGGATCCTTCATGCAGAACATGATCATGGCTTGCAAATTATGTAACAAAAATACTTTAGTAACTCACTTTGGTAATGCTATCTTATTGTTAAATTTTGATACGTAATTTCTCATCTAGAAAAAACAAATTATGCCTAACCAGATCCGTGGAAAGAACTGAATCCAGCTCAGATGCAGATTCCCTTCCCTCCAACTTCTCACATTATTTGTTTCTGAACTGACTTTCAATGTTGGAGGGTCTTCACCAGTCATGAATCACATCAAGTTACTCATGCTAGCTCTCATTTTATGTGCCATTAATGATTATATGATTGTCTGTAGATTGCTTCTCATCTATGTTTCTAACCGAACACAATACTTTCAAAACACATAATTCCATCTACACATCATGATTGTTTTCATTATGCTATGCTAATAGTAGTGCAAACCTAATATTTTAAAATGAAAGTAAAAGGACATAAACAAGACATCAAGTGGTTACCACACAATATCTTATTCCTGAAGCACGTGCAAGACACCACAACTCATACCGGTACCCCTGCATATTATAGACAAAAATCAGCATGCTTGTTTTAGAACAGAACACAAAATGCAAAATCTACTTCATACATGTTACGTTAGAATTCATAGATCATATAGGTGCACTAATGACAATATAAAGAGTTATAAAGCTGCACACATCTAGAAACTAGATTGTTGCATCACTGATCTATGTGGTACCTGTCTGAATGTATATATAAAGATTTCTCAGTGACCATCATTTACTGAGGCTTGAGGGTAAAACTGAAGCACTGAGCAGAAAAGGCTATGTTGTCTACATGGTTTGCTTTCATGCACTAGCTTGAAAAAGGTAACAATCATACGGATGAAAAGAAAAACATTTTATGCTTTCTAGAATGGAAAAAAACCGATGGCCTTTGCACACACCTTTTGGCTGGCATTAGACAGAAACCGCTCGAAAAATATCCAAAAAGCTAAACTTTAGACAGATAAACTGGATATTGAAAAACAATGAACTTGAATTGGAAATAGTAAATTTTGTATGGTTTGGAAAAATCATAGCACAGGGAGGTAGCCACCAATGTTTCGAGTTTTTTCCCTGATCACACTATACAAAGTACAACAATGATATACATACAGATGATGACCATACAATACTACTTCTATCTTCTCTATTACTAATTGAGAACGACGTAGTGATTGCAAGTTGCAACAATAGAATAGAGGACTTAGTACTGGCCTCACCTTAATATTGTTCAGAGAATCCACGATGATTATGCTGTCCCGCGACACAGACCTATCAACTTCTGATCTCAGAACTCCTCTTAAGTTTTTCTCCACAACCATATCTAAGAAAACACAGAAAATTTGGTAGAAAGAATGAGCGGATGGTAGAACTATAAAAAAGAACAGTAGCATAGAGAAAACATGCTGACTAAAAATCGACAATACCTTTATAGCTATCATTGCGCCCAAGATGGAGCGATGACTCGTCAATGACGCGGACAGTGATGTCAGCCACGGAGGAGTGAAGAGCGGCAGCGAGACAAGCTGCAGCCGCTGACTTGCCACTGCACGGCTGCCCACACATCACCACAAGTGCCATCGAAAATGTAGAAACCTTGGGAGATGGAGAGAACAAAAGCATGAGGACAGGGTTTCCATCTTTAGCCAGGCTAATGATTAAGCAGGAAGGATAGGTTTTGTCACTCTGTGCAAAGATTACTGTCTACCTCAAAATGCCCATTATGTATGTCATTTCTGGAGGTCAATAGAGCATTTAAGAGAACCATTACAGACACCATTTGACTAGTAGTATATATTAGTAAGTCGAAATGGCATCATGACAATGTATTAACGCAATGTGGTTCTATCAATCTTGGAAGAACATAATGATAAACATTAGGACGCTTACAGACAGAAGACCTGATTGCCTGGAAGCAAAACCCTTTTTTTACTCCGAAAAAGTTATTCTAGAGTAATTCATTAGATAATTTTCTAGTTTGTTCATTTCCCTAAATGCATGCAAAAAGCCTTTTTCAAAAAGATTAGAGAAGAGAAGAGATTCCCCAACACCTTCATAGCTCGTTAGTGGACACTTCTAAATTTTTGTTTGTTGGCTCTATGCTCGATTCGTTGCATGTATGCACAAATTAAGATATCGTTTGGTCTTGCTGAGAATAAGGTACTTCAACTAGGATGACGAAATGATGGTAGATCATGTTTTGTAGGGGAGAGCCCCTCCCTTTGAATCTAAAAAGGAAGTTGGTAGAACTGGGCCATGTAATTAGTGATCAGAACCAGGGGCGGATCCCGATGGTGTGCCGACAACGGAAAATGGCCATGGCGGCGACGTGGGTGAGAGGCCGAGGGGTCTGGGGGCGGTGAGGCACCTGTGCCGGCGGTGAAGCTAAACCACGGACCTACGGCGTGACGGGAGCCCTAGGGCACAGCGGTGGTAGACTACAGGAGAGATTCGTTGGGCCGGATTGGAGGGAAAGGTGGTTATGTAGAGGAAAGCTACAGCCCGGAGAGGAAAACAGGCTGTGGACTTGTGGAGGAGACAGGGTCGACTAAGAAAAGTCCGGGGACATGAGGGCAGAGATTTTGATTCTAGTCAAGCTTTTCTTACCGTACATTGTTACCGTGAGTTATGTTGAGAGGGAAGAAGCCTGGAACATGTCTGGTTGCCGGCACTGGTGGAGCCAAGATTAGAGTAAGCTCGGGGCCAAAAACGAAGCACTTATAACTACCCCGAAAAAAACTTCATGTAAAAGCAAAGAATATTTGGTTCGAATGCAAAGATGAATGTGTAATTTAAACCTATTTTTTAACGATCGAAGAAGTACATATAACATGCCAAAGAAACTAGAAATAGTATTACGGGGATACGACTGATGGTACCAAATCAGCTGAGCCTCCAATGACCACAGCAGCATTAGAAGAAGAACGGACACACCGATATCAGGAATGGTTGGCATAGACAATACACTCCCCTCTAGCAGCATCTCTAATGCCCGGATGCAAGTCCCCAATTGGTGTCCGAAAATCAGGACCCGCAACAATAATATTTGTACCGAGTTGAACACGAGGACTGGTAATGTTGCTACGGCGTTGCTTGACTTGAGATTGAAGGTTCAATTTGGAGATTTTTTTTTAGTTTGTCGAGTTGCTGACTGGTTGGGTATTGAGATTAATGCAAAAACTATTTCCATCTTCTT
Source organism: Poa pratensis (assembly GCA_947311845.1). Lineage (NCBI taxonomy): Eukaryota > Viridiplantae > Streptophyta > Magnoliopsida > Poales > Poaceae > Poa > Poa pratensis. The sequence goes on from CAMZMU010000112.1 coordinate 26,901,693, forward strand.
ATTCCAAAACATGAAATTGATAACAAATTTCGTTGAATCAATCGTTCAAATCAAGTATTCAAGAGATACAGATTGCACGTGACAATAGAGGAACAGAAATTACCTTGGACCTTAGGGCTTAGTCGTCAAGAAGCAGAGGGGGGATCAGCAGCTCGCGGTCACAGCTAACAGATTCGGCGTAGGCAGCAGTCAGCGTCTAGCAGAGGGCGGAGGCGGCCGCTGTCCACCGCGGCGAAGGCAGCACGGCGTCTACAGCAGCGGAGCAGATTAGGCCGTGGGCGGGAGGGGAGCGGGAGAGGAGGACAGCGGGGTCGGGGCAAGGAGGGGGGAGCTGCGGCTCGCCGACGATGGAGTTGCGGCGCGCGCGTCCTGCCTCAGCGAGAGGGAGCAGAGCAGGGAAAGGGTTCGCTCTGATCGATTCGTTCCTGCTCCTCTCGCACGTGTTGGACTTAGACAATTGATGGGCCAGAGAGCACGTATTGGGCTCGCTTGAGCCCAGGCCAAATCTCAAATCTTTATAGATTTTTCTGGGCCCCGGGCTATGGGCCTCGTTGCCGCTTCTTCCCTTCCACGCCCGCCTATTCTCCCGGCCGCTAGGTCCCCGCCGCCGCCGCTGCAACCTCCCGCCCCCAGCATCCGCGCTCTCACCTGCGGCCCCTGACGTGCGTGCCGCCCGCCTATTCTCCCAGCCGTTAGGTCCCGCGCCGCCGCCACCCCCGCTGCCAGCCTGAGCAGTGGGCACCCTTCGCTGCTAGCCACAGCGCGGTGGCCGCCGCTCGCCCGCGCGGCGTCAGCTACTCCGGACGGCCTCTGCTGTGCTAGTTTGGCAGCTATTCTCCCAACTCGTAAAGCTTTCCGCAACGACGGGCGCCGCGCACCTCGCTTTGCCGATTAATCCGGGGCCAGCGAGGATGCGGGGTCTGACCCGGGCGGGAAAGCGTGCCAGCGAGATGGCCCTCAACGCTGGCGGTGGAACCATCAACTGGTTCCCCGGCCACATGGCTGCCGCCTCGCGCGCCATCCGCGACCGTCTCAAGCTCGCCGACCTCGTCATCGAGGTCCGCGACGCCCGTGTAAGTCCTCATTTCGCACGCTACTAACTTTTTTTTTTTTTTTTTAGACCGAACTACCGTAGGGGAAGCCCCTACGGTTATTTTATATATAAAAGATGTAAAGCCGCTTACATATTACAGAAAAGGAAAACAAAGCTGAGAGAGTCAAAAAAACTATGACTCAAACAGACAAGCAACAACAAGGCTAATCAAAATAAACGGTAATTCGGTCTAAAAGTGGTTGAACGTGAGACGATTTGACTCTGAATTGGTGCAGCAGCAGATCTTGCTTGGTTCTCCTACGCCAGCTTTGGAAGGACGGAACCACCTCATTGAAAATGAGATCATTGCGCTGTTTCCAAATGTTCCATGCAGCCGAGGCAAAGAACTCCAGGAAATTTAGGTGTGAGGAAGCAGCCGCAGTCTCAGAGATTCTGTCTCGAGGAGGTTTATCCAAATCCCAGGCCATACCAATGCTATCCCAGCAAGCTCGAGCGAAGTCACATTTAAAGAAGAGATGGTCGTTGTCTTCAAGAAAAGAACGTCGGCACAGGACGCATTCCGAGCCCCCATCCACATGCCAGTGTTTTCTCAACATCATATCTTTGGTGTTCAGTCGGTCGTTAATAAGCAGCCAGCAGAAAACCTTCAGCTTCGGTATACATTTTGATTTCCAAACTTTTGCAAGCAGCACATCCTTTGGCACACAGTCAAACATGTATTTGTAGTAGTCAGCTGAGCTATAGGTGGCCTTACCCCAGGTAAAGGTTCTGCTATCAATTTCTTGGGAAATTTCCACACTGTCAGCACAAAGCTGTTCCAGTTCTTGGTATTCCTCGAAAGCCTCCGCAGATATGGGAACTGCATAGAGGGTGTGCGGCTCCTGACAAGTGAGAACCTTGTTGACACTGGCATCTGGGTTCTCAGCGAAGGAAAACAGGCGAGGAAAACGATCTGCCATGATGGTGTTCTCCAACCAGAAATCCTTCCAAAAGAGGACGGAGTGTCCATCTCCGATTTTGCAGGTAGTAATGCTTCTGTAGCTGTCCGAGAGAGAAAAAATGTCTCTCCACCAGAAAGATCCCCGTCCTTCATTTACTAACTTCTCACCCCCTCCTTCATTTACTGTAAGTACCGAATAATGAAGGAGGGGGTGAGAAGTTAGTAGCGTACGATTTTAGGTTCAGTAAGTACCGAATAATGAAGGTGCTCACGCCAAAGAAAAAGTATCATCTACAATTTGGTGAAACATGCTCCATGCACTGTCATCATTTAACAGCCTGTTTCACGAGTGTTTGTTTGCTTGTTGTGTTCTTTGTTACTATGATTACTTGCTCGCAACTAATGTGACTTACGACCACCAGATCCCGTTGTCATCAGCAAACGAAGACCTTCAGCCGGTGCTTACAGCTAAGAGGCGTATCCTTGCTCTAAACAAGAAAGATCTTGCGAATCCCAATGTAATGAATGTAAGCGAAGCATCTCTGTAGTTAGGTCAGGCTCTTGAGCACATTATTTAATGTGATTTCTGAGAGTTAATCCTGTTTTCTGGACACAATGAGATATAATGCTGATGCTGATACTTTACACAAATATGCAGATGTGGCTTGATCATTTCGAATCAAGGAAGCAGGATTGCATCTCAATAAATGCACACAGCAGCAACTCTATTAATCAGGTTAGGTAACTGTTGATTTCATGTTTATGTATCCATTTTTCATTCGTAAACCTCACAGGATATCTGCATAGTACTGAAAGTATCCATCAGGCATTAAGCTCTGAAACTTGTTGCTATAGTGAAGTTCATTTACCTAATTATCAATTGTAAGGGTGAATGACCCCTAGACCACTTGCTGAAATACTATATTCTGCACTGGTAAAGATAGTTTACAGAGAGAACCTTCCACTACTAGGGAGTCTACTAGGATTCTGGACTTAAACTGCTATGACATGAACTGGCTTAACTTAATAGGACACACACTGAACCTTCGTAGTAGTAGCTGTCCACCCGCCAATAAGAATATCACTTGGAGTAGGCTTCTCCTAGGATTCAGAATCATGGAACTGTGTCTTGTATCCTATTAACTGGATTCTTGATATCTTTATCGTGTCATCTGACTCATCTGCCTTTAAGCTTTGTAAGTATTATGACTGCACTGGTCTTTCAGTTTAGTCTTGACCGGATGGTACTTTGCTTTCTTTAGTTCTCAGTTTAACTCGTCTAATGTTTGCTTCGGTACTTAACAGTTGCTTGGGCTTGTGGAGTTGAAATTAAGAGAAGCAATCTTGAAAGAGCCGACACTTCTTGTTATGGTAGTTGGTGTCCCCAATGTTGGAAAGTCTGCACTCATAAATGCCATTCATAGAATTGCCAGTTCTAGATTTCCAGGTATGTCCATTATAACAGAAATATTGTTTTGTTTCATTGATAATCCATGTTTGTTGTTTCTCTAATCCCAGTGAATGATAAGATAAAGCGGGCTACGGTAGGACCACTTCCTGGAGTTACTCAAGACATTGCAGGATATAAGGTGAGGCTCTGAAGCCTATGTTTTCTCAACACAACTGAATTTGTTATTGCACTAGATACCAAAAAAAACCACCAGATAACCCATTTAACGGTTAACCTGACTGCTTTTTCAGTTTTATTATGCAAGTGAATGACTGCCCACTTGAGTCATATCTGAGTATCTTTTTGTTTGTCACTGTGTTATTGGTGCATATTCAACACTAGATGTAGTATATAAAACAAATAGGCACACACCCAGGTATATAGACTAACTTCTGGTAACTTGCTTTGTGGCTCCATCTGGCAACTAAATTAGCTACCTATGCACCTTGCAGCTCACAAAATAGATCTTAGTCACGACACATATGCGTCTTCTCCATGATATAAACCTTAGCTATGATATGGTGGGAACATAAAAACAAAGATGCATGAGAAAAACATGCCATGAATTGCCTTGCTTCACTTCTTTTATCTTTATTTTCATCGACCTCTTCGTTCTGCTTACGATTTAAACATATTCTATATGACAGGCCACTTGGGCATGCGCCCCAAGACCTAGTACATTTTATTTAGGGAAAGGTTTGGTTGGCTTCCACACTCTGCTTCACTTTTGTGCCACAAGTGTGGCAAGCAACAGTTTTTGTGGCTGCCAAATTGTTTGCCACACTTGTGGCAGAAGTCGGCTAGCAAATGACTATGAAAAGTGGGATAAGAGGCGAACCAGACACTTGCCTAACTTAGCTGCCTAAGATTTGGCAATGTGTGGTTACAAACCAAATATGCCTAGCCCATGCCAGGGCACCATATGGTATATGTGGCCTTTGTCAGCGTGCTCGACTTGTACTTATTATAACCCTGACTCCACTCTCTTTCATGACATGAGTCAGCTCAATAATTTCCGACTGTCCACACATGACACCACTGTGACAGTGATCCTTTGTTCAACTCAATGCATTTGTTGCAGTACAAGCCATTTCTAGGACAACAACTCGTTGTTTGTTCTCTTCTGCTGTGATGAACTTGAGTACATTTAACTGTAAGATGTGTTTTGGATAGATTGCAAGCCAGCCGAGCATTTACGTGCTTGATACTCCAGGGGTTCTAGTGCCAAGCATTCCAGACATGGAAACAGGCCTGAAACTTGCTTTGACAGGTTAGATTCTTAATTTATGCTGTTATTTTCTCTGTGCCAACAACTTATCTGAAGAACAAGATTATTGGCATTTCTTCCTCGTAATGATCATCATGCTGCGTTTACTAGTTTTACATTCCACTGAAATTAAAATTTTCACATACTTGTACTGCCACATTGCAATATTGTCCTTTTCTATTTATGTGCAGGAGCTGTCAAAGATTCGGTGGTTGGAGAGGAGCGTATAGCCAAATATTTATTATCTCTTCTCAATATTAGAAAAACCCCTCTACATTGGGAGCGATTGGTTCACAGAAGGGAAGAATTTGATGAAGAGACAGGCGACATTTGTGAAAAAGGCTCTAGAGATTCACTGCGGAGGAGGAGGCGTGTTAACAACTCTGATGCTGTGTATGTTCAGGTAGTGATTCTTACCAGAAAATGCACTGCATTAGCCATCATTATTATGGGGACATGTCTAGTGCAAACCCATATCCAGGACTCTAGGTGCTATCAAGCAAACATTTCTTGAAGGCCATCAGCTGACATTTTGATGGATTAAATTTATGTGGGTTTGAGGATCACATGGATGCTCATTTTGAAAATAATAATAATCCTTCTGGGATTTAATTAAAAATCAGTGGGATCCTACCACCTGAATTCTTTTAAATCAGTGCTTTATTGCACTTGGTAGTCATGGTTTTAATTTTTTGCATTAGATTGCCCCCTTAAATTTTACTTTTCTGTTGCACTCTATGCAGCTAGCTGCCTAGAGTGCAAGTGTCAGTAGCTAACACATTGGTTCCAATTCCAAAGTAATTGTGAAGCGTTGCCGAATAACCTTCTAGTTATACATTTATATTCATTTTATTCGCTAGAGCTAGCATTAGGCAAAGTTCGGCCAAATCAAACATTAGTACATTACACATCCATCTAGTTTTTGCTTAGTTATGCTCTGTCATATTGTAACAAGTCTGTTTGAAATCTAAATTAATTTATTGGTTTGAAAGTTTTCTCAGATTGTGTGTTGGCAAAGTTGAATTTTGTGCGGCTTTGCTAGCAATAAGTTCAATAGTAAATTTATTCACAAAAAGAAATTATTTGTCGTAGAATATCTTCTGTTAGCATGTCTTATGGTATACATTCATGCTGTACAGTTGACATCGTATTTCCCTTGCATAGCAACATACATTTTACGCTGCAGTATATTCTGGTCTAGTGTCTTGCAAAATTGTAAAAAGGATAGGACGTGGCTACATAGTGCCCAGGCACTGTTTAGTCCTCCGCGGTGCCCCTCCCAGAAATAGAAAGAAGCAGAAGTCCCGACCAGTACTTTCCCGAAATAGAAAATTCTTGTCCCCACGTTCTCCCCTTCCCACCACGCTACTTTCACATGGCATGGAAATTTCGTAGCACGAATTCTTTTCATTTTGCGATCACTTAGCACAAATTCTCCTTCATCACCCCTGGCACTGTTTTATTAGTGGATGCCGGGAAAAAAAGGTAGCAGCAGACATCTTGCTACTGTAAGAAATACATACACATGTGATTCAGCGAACACCATAAATCACATGTAAAATGCGTCTGCTGCTTATTTCTTTTTCAGCTCACCCACCAAAAAAAAGGCAAAGCTGAAATTTGGCCTAGGGATGTAAAGAAAATAATGCTGGAAAAGTTACTCCCTAGTTACATCCTTCTAAAGTTATAATAGTTACATCCAAAATATAGGAAAATATGGAATACATATGTGTTCCCGTCAAAAAAAATAATATAGGAAAATAATTACTAATCTGGAAATTGCTAGTGGCTCCCGAGCAGGAGCACTTCTGAGCCCTTCTTTGAAAAATTCCAAAATCATACTTTTGTGTCTCAAAAAATCCTGCAAAAAAATATATACGGATTCCTATACATACCATGTATATGTATTCATGTAATTTTTTTTGGGAATTTTTGAACTCAGAAGTACCATTTTCAAAAAACGTCAAAAAAAAAGGCTCACAGGTGCCCGGGTGCAACAACTCCGCGTTCTAATCCAGAAATTGATACGAGACAAAGATTACATCTAGTCTGAAATTTACATCCAGGGAGCATAAAAAATTATAAGGTTTCAAAGAAATTAAGACATAAAAATTCACTCAGAAGTTTCCATACACTGAAACTTACATCTGTGACCTAAGAAACTACATCCAATGTTTGAAAACTATACCTTCAACATAATGAAAAACTGCATCCAAAACTACATATATAATCTACTGAAGATACAGCCATGGTTTCAACTTACATGTAACCCAACAAAAACTACATCCATGATTTTGAAACATAGTGCCCCAAGCAGATACATATCTATAGATGTAATTTGGTCATTAAAATTACACCCTATCTTTTAGGGCTAAAACAAAAGTGACATCCACCTACAACTTTGTGTCCTAGCTACAAATATATTAGATGTAATTTTGTTATTAGTCACATCCATATCACTGAATGTTAATTAAACGTGCCATCCATCTAGAACTTCTGAGTTTTCTATTTTACTTCCGTAACTAGCTAGAAGTAGCATCCATATATCTTGCAAAATGAACATGGTAAGGAAACTAAGAAGTAGCAATCGGTGTAATAGCATATCTAAGTGAGTAACCGGTAATGAAGCAACTCTGAAAACAAAAGCAAGCAAAATTGAGCACTGAAGCACAAAAGACACTATCAGGTGACTCACGTTTGATAATTTAGTACTGGATAACAAGCAAGCATTGCATCACCTAACAGCAAGCAGGACATTCAAGCACTTCGGCAAAGATAAAGATAACAAATGGCAACAAAAATTACATTGCCAATTGATGGTCGATGCCTCGATGGTGGGCGCAGCGGAGACCTCAGTGATGCCGCGCCAAAGCCTGCAGACCCTGCAGCAGCAGGCGATCGCTTGGGCCGGCAAGCAGAGGAAAGCCAGGGCGTCGGTGTTCGCCGACTGCGCACGGACCACCCCTTTGGCGTTGGGCGCCACCATGACTTTCAGTCCCCCGTTTCCGACAGCTCCTCCCATCCCTATGGCCGCAACAGGTCCTGCTGCCTCCATGGCCGCGGCTTCCTTGCCGCCATGGGCCCATCAGCCGCACCGGAGGAGGAAGATACGGACGAATCCGGGAATGGCGCCGCCGCCGGCAGCAGGTCCCTGGCCGGAAGGATACGGAGGATCTTGGTGATGTCAGCGGCGGCGAGGTCGGCGACGAAGATCACAGTCGAGTAGGCGGCGGTGGAGCTAGTTGCTGGGGAAGGCCTGGATGAGGGCTACAGGAGGCGGGAGGCCTTGGAGCACCCGCAGAATCACCGCGTGGTGGAATCAGAAGGTGCGGGAGGCACGTTCGGCGACGAGCCTCGTCGCCGGGGGCCAGGAGAAGGTGGAGGGCACGGCGGCCGGTGAGATCCGTGTGTGCGAGAGACGAGAGGATAAGATCGCTGGAGTGAGATTGGGAGAAGAAAGGGGAATCGGAATTTTCGCCTTGTGTGTAGCCGTGGTGTCCGAGCAAGCCACACAATCAGGATCGGACGCGCGGAAAACGAGCACTCTGTAAAGCCAGGAAAGTGCCCAGGCTCGAATTAGATTTTGCGAAAAGGATAACTTTCCTCCTGTGTAAACTAGTATTGCAAGTCATGTATTTCCTGTAGGAGTTGCCAACCTTGTTCTCCTATTACAGGACATGGTGATGGAGGTCCAGAGGACGCTGTGCAGCACATCCATGGAATTCACCGGCAATCTTGATGAAGACAACGAGCTGGAGAGTCTAATTGAAGCACAGCTTGTCGCGCTCCGGAAGGTGTTCAGGATACCCCACAAACCGCTGGATGAGTCACATGGGCCGGTCTCCAAGAAGCTATTGACTCTTTTCAGATCAGGGAAACTTGGCCCGTTCATACTCGACGACCTTCCAGGCCAGCAGTGAAGGGAAAATTCGCTTGCCTATGAGAGTTCTTAGCAGTAATGCAATACATCACAGTATTCAGTAATACTCACTCATAGATGTGTTGTAAAATGTTAGCTTCTGTCACTGTAGAATCGTAGGACTGGTATAGCAGAACACAACACATTTCTCTTTCTTTCTGTCAACTTGGCTATTCAGTTTTCCTTTATCTATACTACTATTAAAAGAGCAAACATGTTGGGATACTTTAAATCTGTACCGTTCAAATATCTGATCGACGCTCCAGATCGCTCCAATGTTTGACAACTCAACAATGTCCGATTTTTCCCGTTTTACCCTCCCACCAAATCACATAATACTACTAAATTGCCACCGTACCGGTTTGTTATGATTTGCCACCTAAAAAACGATGTCACAAATTTTCATCGTCGTCGCCGTCAAGAATCGGCCTGTGAGCGGACTGCACCGGGGAGGGCGAGCGTCGTGAGGTCGAGCGTGAGGTCGAGCATCTCGGATTTGGGAGCAGACCCGCCGGCCAGCGCGGCCCTTCCCAGCGGCGGGGCCCCGATCCGTACCGGAGGTCAACGGGGCGACGACCTACGAGGAGATCAGCATCAGGGGCAGCCGGCCTCCATGGCTCCGCTCACTGGCGCGCCTCATTCGGCCATCCCTGCTAGGCGGAGATCAGAGCGCGTACGACCCTGACCTCTCTTTCCATCCCCTGAAAAAAGACCCTCTTTTTCAATTCTCCCGACCGTCAAATCCCAATCCAATTCCACCGCCGGTCTGTAGCTTCACGTCGCCGCTGGTTACAGTGCCACTCCCTCCGCCTTGTTCTCCATCTGGTTCATTTGATTTGGACTACGCCGTCGCCTTTCTCCATTATTTCAGGTCGTATTACGCGTGTGGTAGTCACCAATGCTGATCCATGGCCGCAGTGAGCAGTGGCAGTCAAGCGTGCCCGGTGCCCGTCCGTGGATGGGAACGGGTCAGGTGCATACGATGTTCTTGAGTCAGGTGGGTTATCATTTGTTGATTCCACGAAGAGGACGAGGATGATTTAAGGATCTGCGGCCGCACGGCGAGCTGCAGTGCGCGTAGGTGCAGATCAAAGTTGACGCGGTTGGGCACGGCGGCCGGCGAGCTGCAGTGCGCGAGGAGAGGCACGAGCGCGTCTGGTTCGTGGCGGTCTGGACGCTGGTGCTTCGCTGCATTAGTAATCTTTGTTTCTGCTCTGCTATTCGCTAATTCAGAAGCAGAATACTCCATATTCATTAATTCAGAGTATTGAATTGTTCATGTGCACTCGGCCGTCTATGATGTGTTGCTCTATATGTTATGGGAGCTTGACTATAATGTTGTGCGTACTACACCTTCTCTTGCTTGATTGACGCTGGCTCGCCCCGGCACAATCTCGGTCTTGCGGCGGCGGATGATGCTCGACAGCTTCAGAGAGTACTCCCTGAACACAATTCTCAAGTTCTTGGAGCTGATAATTGGTAGTTTGTGATAATTGGTAGTGGGGATTCAATTTCCTTGCTGCGTGTAGTGCCCTGAGCTTCAGCACTCTGAATCACGTCTAATAATCTGAATTTTTTATTTTGACGTGTAGTACGCTGAACTTGAACTTGATGGAATGTATTCAGTGCGTAGCTTTGCACTTTGAATGTCGCTAGCTATGAGAGCGAAAATCTGGGACGGTATTGTTTGTGGTTTCGGTTCAAATTTTGGACATAATTGTTTGTGATTTGAGAGGAAATAAGAAAAGTAAGCCCCTGTGCAATACTAATACACGCGTTTTATATGGGAATTGACGTGACAGGGCACATTTTTATATTACTTAGAACAAAGTCATGTAAATGTGTTGTTCTGTCTCAACTATTTTATCCCGCTGACCTGTAAATAAGATTGACAATGATTTTTGAAAAAAATATACACCAAAATTTGAATGTTGTCTCACAAGTTTGTGGAGATAAACTGCAATTAAATTGTGAAAAACCAGCAACATAGAATCTCATCTTTATCCACATAAATTTCACATACGGATTTATTTTCGTCAGCGTAGGTATAAATTACTACAATCGTAAAACCAACATTATATAGACGTGCGTTGCACGTGCAATTGTACTAGTAGAGAGAGATAGCCATGTTGGAACGAAGAGGAAGAAGAAACTAGTCAAAAATCGTTTCCGTCTGGTTTCGAACTCGGAGACATCTGATCCGAACTCAATTTTGGAAGAAAGCGGAGAGTCTAAATTCGAAACCTATTCCGTTGGTTCCGATTTAAAAGGAAACCTATTATCACTGTCCGTCCTTCTGGGACGTGCCAGACCACCGCGTTCTAGTCGATGGCCGCCCTTCGGGCCTTGGTCGTGGTCTACGACTCCACGGAGGGCTACCTCATCTACAGGCTGAATCTGAAGCATCTCTTCTCCGGCAACGACGACGAAGAACTGCCCCTACAGCTGCGCTGCTTCCCGTGCCCCGTCGCCCGTTTCCAGGCGAGCCACCCGAACCGCCTTGCCTTGGCCGTCTCTGGCACCAACATCATCGTCGCCGATGCAGCTGAGCGCCGGACCACGTTCCCCGACACCGACTCCAACTCCGCCTCCTCCGGCCCGGATATGCACGGCATCAAGATTCGGCCCGTCCTGCTCCCCGTCGGAGACACCATGTTCTTCGCCATGTCCGGGGACACGTGGAAATCCGACCACCCGGGCATCCACTACGAGGCTCTCGTCCGTACCGGTCCTCCGGCATCCACTGGCCGCCGCTGGGCCTGGCGCGCCCTCCGGGAGCCGCCTGTCCGGACCGGTCCCCGACGCGCGCCCTGCTGCGAGGTGACCGCCTACTTTGTCGACGGCGCGCGCGTCTGGGTTACCATGCAGATCGAGGGCACCTTCTCCTTCGACACGGTGCACCGCCGGTGGCGCAAGGAGGGCGACTGGGCGCTGCCCGTGAAGGGCCGGGCGATATGGGTCCCGGACTTCCTCGGCGGCGGCCGGCCGCTGCTCTTCGGCTTCTGCTCCCGGGACTTCTACTGCCAGGAGCGCAGCTTCTGCGCCTGCGACGTGGAGGCCAGGCCGCCGGTGATCCGGCAGGTGTGGGAGGAGGCTGACTCCAAGGAGTGGTACATGCGCACCGGGTACAGGATGCCCTACCAGCCCGTGGAGCTGGCCTACTTCGGAGGCGGCCGCTTCTGCATCTCCAGGCACGTCGTCGTAGAGAACGGCACCGTCGACACGCCGTCACGCTTCGCTCTCTCTCTTATGGCCGTCGAGGTGACGCCGGAGCTGAAGCTGATCAAGCGCAACATCCGCTGCTACCTGATGTCGCCGTCTGGGGTACTTGGCTCCCCGGCGCCCCGGTCACGTCCCACTAGTTCAGTGAGCCTCGTTGTAAATCTGTCTATGTATATTTATCAACTGGCACCTGCGCGCTCTGTGGCCTTACTGAAAATGCAGACCACATCTTCTTCAAACTGCAACCTCGCAAAATTCATGTGGAGTGGTGTACGTCAGATGCTAGGCGTTCAGTGGAACCCTACTTCTTTTGTCAAATTTTCACCATCTGGCACTCCGTTCATAGCAAAGCTAGGAGAATTGTTTGGCTTTTATTTGCAGCACAAAGTTGGGCTCACTGCAAACTACTCCCTCCGTTCCAATTTAATTGACTTGCTATACATCACATGTGGATGTATCTATGCATGTACATGTCTAGATACATCCACATGTGGTGCATAGCAAGTCAATTAAATTGGAACGGAGGGAGTAGAAACAAGTTCTCTATTGAAGTTGTTTCCCCAAATCAAAATGTACTTCTTTTTACAGCACTTGGCGCCCTCTCTCAAGGAGTGAAGACCATGCTATCATGGAGGAGCTGTTGCAGCTAATTAATTAGAGAGAATTCCTTGTTTGGCCCTTGCTTAAAATCTTCTTCCCTATTTGGCCCTAAAAAATAAATTCTTCCCAATTTGACATCTTAACTTTATTTCTTTCCTAATATGGCCCTATAGTGCATTTTGAGCACTAAAAAGACTCCTTTGCCCCTGATAAATTATGTGACAAAAAACAAATTCAGGTCAGTAAAAGAATTCTATTAGGCAGGCTCAGGCGGAGAAGAAGTCATCGGCCGCACACGCTGCTCTTGCGTGCCGAGCAGCTGTAGCGGCGCATGTGCTGCTGCCAGCCACTACGCTTGGCCGGCGGCGAACCATCTTCCCAGGAGCTGAACGAACATGTAGCCATCATGCATGCATGGTACGTGCCCAGCTGATTATTTCCTTTCCTGTTTATCTCTTCCTACAGGTACAATAGAGGCATGAACGTACGAGGTGCAGGCCTCGCACTTCGACGCATAAGGTGGACTGGTGGAGACGCGGGACACGCCCGGGTCGCAGGCGCGCGCCGGCCGTGCGCCGGACGGCCGGGAGCCCGGGAGGAGAAGGCAACGCCATACACTACTCCTGCCTACAGGCTTAGTGCGGCGCTCGGCGTGCAAAGATCGACAGCTGAACGCGCTCGTGAACCGTGATGTAGTTCTGAGTTTTGATCACATAATTTATCAGGGGCAAAAGAGTCTTTTTAATACTCAAAATGCACTAGAGCCATATTAGGAAAGAAATGAAGTTAAGATGTTAAATTGGGAAGAATTTTTTTTCTAGGTCCAAATAGGGAAGACGATTTTAAGGAAGGGCCAAATAAAGAATTCTCTCAATTAATAACCTGTTGGCTATCACTTACTGCACCACTAGTAGGAAAAAGTATAGCGTGTCAATTTTGGACTTAGAGCATCTCCACTCGCGGCGTCAACCTGGCAGTAGCGCCGGACGGACGCTATTGATGTCGTCCGGACGCGCCGCGGGGTATTGGGGGCGCCGCTCCCCACTTGCAACGCTAATAGGAATTTCCAAATCAATGTTTAAACACGAAATTCATTCAAAGTTTAGAAAATTTTACAAGGTTGAATGAATTTTAAGCAAACTAAACTAGCCCCACCAGTAGAAGGGATTGTAGTCCTCCCAGCAACCTTCCTCCTTGACCCCACCGTTGGGCCCTGCGTTGTCGCCGTCTTTGCCAGGCTCGTCCTCGACGACCCCGCTTGGCCCCTTGCCGTCGTCATGACCGGTGAGGTCGAATTAAGAAGGGAGTCCCGGTCACGCGAGATGTAATAACCACCCTATAATGTAATCGATTTTGTCCCGAACACTATTGAATATCCATTAAAATGATTCTTTTTTTTGCAAAACCAAGTCCAGACGACTATCAAATATTGTATCATATATTGTATCATATAGGTAGGAACAAACCAACTAATCAATGACATCGAGTTTAGTTATCACACCGGCGGAAGTCATAATTTTTCTTACAAACCGAAATATATACTAACTAGATTTCCATGTGTAATTTTATGAATGATCCTTATCTAAAAAACTGGCACAATCGCTTATATAAAGAAGATCATGCCGATTGCGTAAGTCATACCAAGCAATCAAATCTTATTTTAAGCGAAAACAACACAATCTATTTAATTTATTTATTCGGTGGCGGTTACTATTAGCAATGTTAATTTTAATACCAAGTACACGATTTTATCTCATTAATGTACCGACCTTAACTTGCAAGACATAATTGACCAGGAAAACATGGATAAATAATCATGCCAACATTCAATTCATAATTTAGAATTTTCTATAAATATGCTTACCTAAGTGTACACTAAAACCCTCTAGTAAGATATTTGTCGAACCATATGCTTTAGACATCTTCACCTAAATATGTATACATTATATAGTTTATGTAGTCATTAGAGACTGATTGGTAAAGAAAGTAAGCTACAAAAGGTAGTTTAAATCTAGCACGGTGCAAATATATGCATTACGACTATATTAACTCGAAAGGCTACAACAAACATTTATCAAAATTTTCCGTGCTTAAGAATGTCAAATAAACAAATATATAAGTTAAGAATGTAACATTCTTTACATATATGTATAAAAGTTTAATATAAATTATGCTGAGGTCAGGGTGGAGGATCCATATCTTCATCAAGCACAAGGTGTTTGCTGGTCAAATCGCTGCAGGTCCGCGGGGCTGGCCACTACGTCAAGTGGTGGAGTATCGTATCTAATAGAGCAAGGGATGTGGGCCACAATCTTGAAGGAGAGAAAAATGGTAGATTTGCACAGCAACAAGAAGTTGATAGAATGACGTGGAGCGAGCATTTGGTGTGTTCTAATCTTGTTAGGTTATTGTTGGCACCTACTAGAACATGGAGTAACGAGACGATGTGGGAGGTGATGGTTTGTTATTTGACAATGCATAATATGACAATTGAGGATGAGCGTGAGGACTCTAATAAGGTCTGAGACTTTCAGGGGGAATTGATTTAGCTCGCACCTAGACCGTCAACATTTCAGCAGTACCTCCACGTATATCATGAGGTCCGTGACCGGATACCCAAAATGAACTTCAGATTGATTTGATTGATCATATATGGACTCACCTAGGAAAACAATAGTCATCTTCTATCCACTTTATTTGATTTGATTGTGTGAACTATGTTGTCTCTCGTTTGGAACTATTTATTAAACTATGTTGGTGTACAAAATAGCCAAATAGTGTAAAAGGGCAAAAATGGCATGCACCAAACCAAGTGGGGGCTGCCGTTAGATGCAACCCATCCCAAACAGACGAGGGACTAAAATGGACTTCCGGCTCATCCGCGGGCCACCCAAACAGATAAAAAGGGACACTTTCTGTCCGCTTCATATCCTACTTGTAAGGTTGGTTGTGCGTGTGTTTTGTTGGCTAGCTAGCCGAGCGGTGTTATAAGCTTAGGAAAAATCATGTAATCGATTTGAGATATGAATTCGACATTAAACTATGTCCTCTTTCTCGTGTCCGCGTCGCCCTGGAGGTCGCTCTCGAGTAGCCTGTTCTACACGCACTCGAGCCCGTCGCCATAGCTGAGCTCATCTATGATGACCCCAGATTCGAAGTACGATCACAGGAGGATTTGGATGGTGTAGTGAAAACAAAGAAGTGGTGAGAGGAAGAACACGAGGAAGAGTGCATCGTTTAACTTTGATTTCATATCGTATCTGAGTGGAGATTTTTGTCTTCCAAGTTCCGTTGCTCTCTCTAATATTAATTTTTTTTGAAAAACATTTTTATGAGTTTCAAAAAATTATGAAAAAACTACGGGGGTAGGTGATATATCCCAGAAAAATTGCAAAATATCAACTTAAAATAGTTTGTATTCTAAGCTACACAAAAATGAAAAAGTGTGGATCTAAGTATGCATATTTTCAAATATGTAAGTTTATTGGATTTTATTATTTTTGTGTAACCCATAATATAAATTATTTCAAATTGATATTTTGCACGTTTGTGATATACACCATTGGATACGTCCTGATTTTTTTCATAAATTTTTAAACTCACAAATATGGTTTTCGAAAAATTTAAATTAGAGCGAGCACTAGACTCGGGAGTCAAAAACACATTCCGTATCCCATATCGATTAGTCGCTGCTGCTGTTGAGTGTTGACTTGTTGAACGCCGTAGCAGGGGATCCACTTTGCCTGATTCCATATTCCGAAGCTCGCGGCGGTGGGCCCACAGACGGCAACTGAATCAACAAAGATTCCAACTGAACTCCTCTCCTCCTCGGTCCACCAATCAATCCACTCCACTCTAGCGACGATTTCTCCAGCCTCTGCTCTCTCTTCCTCCTGCTTCCCCCAAGTCCGGCGCGGCCGCCGGAACCTTCTCCCCACCACCAGCGCCGCAGCAGAACTTCCCCGCACCTCGTCCCAGCGAAGCAAGCGGCGCCGCCTTCCTCCCGCTGGTCCGGCGCGGCCGGGAGACCCACCCGCCCAGGTTGACTTTCTTTTTCTTCTTCTGCTTGGACGCATTCGATTGCATCGTGCCTTCTTCTCCCGGTGCGACCGTGCGAGCAGTCGAATCCGTGTATCTGTTCCTTTTCGTAGGTGTTGGCGGGCCCGATCATCCAGGCACACACCTGGCCGTGGGTTTTGATTCCTTGTTCTGAATTCTGGCTGCAGATCATCCAGGGGTTCAGCCCCCTGTGGCTGTGGTGGTGGGAGATGAAGCTGGTGCCGAGGGAGGTGGAGAAGTTGGCGCTGCACAATGCCGGCTTCCTCGCGCAGAAGCGCCTCGCCCGCGGCCTCCGCCTCAACTACACGGAGGCGGTCGCGCTCATCGCCGCGCAGGTGAGGATGACATCGCCGCTCAGCTATGTTATGTACTTCTCTAGTTCTGTGTTCAGAAATGTTGATTCATCTGCGTCTAGCTTTAGCCAAAGGAGTTATTCAATTATTGTTAGCCAAAGGATGCATATTTGTTCTCGCCATTGGTAACATGGACCATGGTGGAGGCCAAGGATAGGATGTTGAGTTGTTCTAAGTCTAGCTTTGTAGTTGCTCCTCTTTTTCCTGCTACTTCTGAGAACTATCAGACTTTGTTTTACTTTTGCTGGGCTTGTGTTTTCGCTGGTGGTGGAAGTGTTGTGGAGGATATTGTAATAATTGGTTTCTATTAATGAAATCGGGGGGGACCCTTTGCTTCAAAAAAAAAAAAACATGGACCATGGTTGAATTAAGCATTTCTGTGCTTCCTGACACAGATTCTCGAGTTTGTTCGCGACGGAGACAAAACCGTGACGGACTTGATGGACTTGGGAAAACAGATGCTGGGCAGGTTCGTTTATGCTGATCTTCTGCCCCCCTGTTTAATAACCTGGCATTCACTATCATGCTTATCTAAAGAATTGCAACACAGACATTTTTAAACTTCCTAGATAGATAAAAGAAAAACATGATATTAGCTTCAGTGATTTGAACTCATGATCCCTTGACTAATTCTCTGGCTGATTCTGACTTTACTGGAGATGCAGTAGTTTATAAGGAAAAAAACAGATATTGGCCAGCAGGCCTTTTCTTCATTGAAGAGTGGACCGAAGATTATCCTTATTTTCTATTTCAAATGCGTAAGCCTGTGCAGAAGCTAGTGCCACTTGCTCAGTTCCTGCGTTAATTAATCCTCACTTCTTGCTTTTAATAGAGAATATTTTGTTAGTCTATGACAGCTTTTTTTTACTTCATCAGTTATTTCCGATGTCTGAGACTTCCATATTGTAGAAAACATTAAGACTTTCTTTTCACATGTGAAGGGATACACTGTTAATTTAGTTACTGTGCTGATCTTCTGCGGAAAAAAAATGAACTAGTGTGTTGCACTGCAAATAATCATGATCAGTTGCTGCCTTCAGTCCTTGACCTATTGATGTCCTTACTGTTCTATAACCTTCAGCTATGAGAGTTTTTCTTTTCTTCTTGCCTGGCAGGAGACAAGTTCTTGCAGCCGTTCCATACCTCTTAGACACTGTACAGGTTATTTCTTTGCTCATGCTATATGATATTGATTGCAGCTTGATGTCATGTCCCATTGCAACACTAGTATGAAAGATCGGTAAAATCTCTCAGCACAAATGCCACCCCCACCACCACCACCCAAAGCCTAGTTGATTTCCTTAGTATTATCTCCAGTGATCACAATTATCAACTACGTAAAGTACCAATGTGGTGAGATACTGAGATGTTTCTATTCTGTAGAACACAGTAGAATGTACATGGTGATGAGAGTAAGTTATCTGATTTATGATTAGGAACAGCGATGCGGGTGTGCTGAACACTCTTATGAAAATATCCATACTCACAAAGATCTCAATAGGCCTCCAATAAATATGTAGATAGCTCTTCTGATGAGGCGCATAACCAATACAAGATTTACAAGTACACTTCAGAGATCCAACTTGCCCACATAATATCTGTGATATAACTGAACACTGTAGGATTGTAGGAGGTACCTCGAGCTATCATTGACCCAAGATAACTTATGTGGGAAACTTCATACCAAGTATCCTCTATTATGCAAATCAGCATCTCTGTCTCTCACCTGCCACATTTATTATTTATAGGGCTCTTAGGCTCGGATACTAACTTTGCAACAGATTGCTTGAAAATCATGCTTGTTACTATAACATTCCAAAGTGAACTCAATTATAGCATTTGTTTTCTAGGTTGAAGGAACATTTATGGATGGAACAAAACTAATTACTGTACATGACCCTATTTCTTCTGATGATGGAAACTTGGAACTAGCTCTGCATGGTTCTTATCTCCCAGGTTGTAAATGCTGATCAACACACTTGATTTAATAAATAGTATGCTTGTACAACTCTTAAAATACTATATTTATGGATTTTTTTGGTAATCTTCCTCTTCTAGGAAGTTTATTTCAGTTTTAAGCTGTTTGAGGAAAGTTAAGAAGGAAATAGTAACTGTGCACAAATTATTAAATTGTCGCAGTACCTTCACTTGAGAAGTTTTCTGGGAGCGATGTTGAAGACTCTCCTGGTGAAGTACATTTCTGCTCCGGACGCATAATCCTCAACCTTCATCGCAGGGCTTTAACTCTGAAGGTTGTTAACAAAGCAGACAGGCCAATTCAGGTAACCACATGTGAATGTTTTTTCATTTGAGATCCTGAGTACAAATTTAAAATAACTTGTACCCAACTTATTTTCACAATTGGACCTAAGCTTTACTGCGACTGCTTGTAGTGCAATTGCGTGAGTGTTATTCATTTAACAAGGTCACTCTTGTCAATCCTGGATAATGACATAGCACTTGATCCATGTGTGACAAGACATGGTGCTGAACCAGCAGCAGTGCAATAATGTTTTTTTTGCGAGGCAGCAATAATGCTGTTAATTGCAACATTACCTAAAGGCAGTGACAAGAAGTCCACCATACCACGTTAGGTTGAACATGTATGTGTGTTAAGAGCTTACATCGTAGGTGACGGAGTCATGGTTTTTAAGGCGTCCCGCCTTGTACGCTTACGCGGCAAGGCGCCCTGGCAGCGCCATGCAATTATACGCGCTTTAGGCGCTTTGGCGCCTTAGGTCACCTAACTGCCTTTAAAACCATGGACGGAGTTAGCCGAACGTCTCTAGATACTAGGGATTAGGGACACAATTGGGCTGACCCACTGACTCATCCCACTTAATTGGTGGCTCACTTCCACTTAATTGGTGGCTCACTTCCACTTAATTGGTGTGTCACTTTGCACACATGCCTTTACATTATTGACCAAGCAACAAAACTAAACTGGAATCAATGGGTCATCTTGATCCAAGCTTGTATCTCTAGCTCTATCTAACACTGGCTTATGCTCCTAAAGTCCTTTTTGGAAATAAATTTCAGGCTCTTTATTTTTTTAACGAAATCTTTATTATCCCTGGCCTCTGCATTCTCTTACTAAAATCCATTCTTCAATATGGGCTTGTTGATCTTATGGGTGCAAGCTGTTACCCTTGCTGAAATGGCTGTCGAATGTTGTCGTTCCCTTTCCGACTTTGCATAAATATTTTATTGGTCTTTTGCAGGTTTAAGTTACATTTTTCTCCCTTTTACCTATGTTTTCTCACTGTTTTAGATTCAATTGCCTTTTCTGTGCAATGTGAACACATGTTTAATAATATCCACAACCTTTGCATAATAAGTTCAATTTGTATCGCGTTTAATAAATGATGGGAGCTACACTGCCCTTTTAAATTCTGGTGCCATTGTAAGTTGTAACTCGTGAAAGAAATTCCAAATTGTGTTTGACTTTGCAGATTGGGAGCCATTACCACTTTATAGAGGCCAATCCGTACCTGATTTTTGATAGACAAAGAGCCTATGGCATGAGACTGAATATACCTGCTGGAACAGCTGTTCGATTTGAGGTTATTTTATTTGATTCATCGTTTGGCATTTTTGCGCTCTGTATAAACTGACAATACATTTCAGTTATTAGGATCCTACTCAAAATATCCCGCACATCCTACTTCTAAAATCCTCTATTATCTGATCCTATTTATTTGTTTCAGCCCGGGGATGCAAAAAGGGTTACCCTTGTAAGCATCGGCGGTCATAAAGTAATCAAAGGTGGAAATGGCATTGCTGATGGTCCTGTTGACAGTTCTCAGCTTAATGAGATAATACAAAGGGTTACTGAGAATGGTTTTGGCCATGAAGATTATCCGGATGCAAGGTTGTTCTCTTCACCTTTAACTAATGCCAGAGGAGAAACCCAGTGTGCTGCATTTTTCATGGCTTGGATGCTTACCTTTGAACTTTGGTTGCAGCGAAGGTCTTATTGGTGATGGTACATTCGACTGCAGTGTTGATCACGAGAAATATTCTAGCATGTATGGACCTACAACTGGTGATAAGATTAGGCTTGGTGATACTGATCTTTTTGCCGAGATTGAAAAGGACTTTGCTGTTTATGGTGATGAGTGCTTATTTGGAGGTGGAAAAGTATTACGTGATGGGATGGGACAAGCCGCAGGTTATCCTGCATCTGCCTCCCTAGACACAGTAGTCACAAATGCTGTAGTGATTGACTATACAGGAATATACAAGGCTGATATTGGTATAAAAGATGGACTTATTATTGCCATCGGGAAAGCTGGAAACCCTGATGTCATGGACGGTGTGCATAGCAACATGATCGTGGGGGTAACAACATACCTTCAATTTTCAGATTGATTTGCTAAAGAAAAGGGTACATTTTAAAGAATTTCATGCTTAAATCATTTGCAGGTGAATACTGAAGTTATTGCTGCTCAAGGCATGATTTTAACTGCTGGTGGTATAGATTGCCATGTTCACTTCATATGCCCTCAGCTGGTAAACGAGGCAATTGCAAGTGGTAAGGTTTCTTAGTCTTTACACTTGTTACCGAGGAAAACATTATCAGTACTAACAACCGACAAAAAAGTGAGTTCAAAATTGAATTGTATGAAGGAAAAGAAAAGATCGGGAAGGGAGATTCAAACCCAGGCCTCCAGATACCAGCTCTAATCCACAGCAGCATGTGTCTCTGCATCGTATATGACAATCATTTCTATTTGAATGTTGTAAGTGAAGTCAAATCAGGCAAAAACAATTTTTTGTTCGAGTTGGGCTGTTCTTGGGATGACCTGAGAATCCCCGAAAATGTATTCCCTGCTTATTACATACCAGGGACAAAGAATCACTTTTTTTTTTGAAAATTTGACTATCTTTAAAATTTCATAGCATTTCCTAAAAGTATGGGTGCAGACACTGACAAAACATTCTGGCAGAGCATGTGTTTTCTATGAGTATATTTCATGGTTGAATAGAATTATGTACACATATAAAAAATTATTCAAAATTTAAATGCATATTTGGAAGATCAGTTTTCTGTTTAATATTTGAGCTTTCGTCTCTTTTTATACTTTGACAAGATTTCACATCTGTCTTGTAGAACATTTGATAACGATTAATCAATGTTAATTCACGAGGTCACTAAATCATCTCCACATTTATATTTGTAGGCATAACAACATTGGTGGGAGGTGGAACAGGACCAGCACATGGAACTTGTGCCACAACTTGTACCCCTGCACCATCTCAAATGAAACTAATGTTGCAGTCCACCGACGAATTTCCAATCAATGTGGGATTCACCGGAAAGGTAATATTGTGAACATAAACTAAATATTCAATACAAAGGCTAAATGAGTTTATCTTTATACCAAAAAAAATTGTTATGAAATAAAAGGAAGGTTTCTAAGGTGGAATAATACAGCTAACAAAAGGCAAAAAAATGGAGTTGGGTAAGGCTGGACTGCTGACAGTAGTATTCTAGTTAACTGGTTCCTATATGTTGTGGGAACTCAAATATATTAATTAGAGTGTATCAAAATGTAGGCCTAAGTCTGGAAAGTGAATACAGAAAAGTGATCCTATCATCGCTCAAAATCTGAATTCTGAGAAACTGTGCAGGGAAATACTGCAAAACCGGAAGGATTATCTGAGATCATTAAGGCAGGAGCAATGGGTTTGAAGCTGCATGAAGATTGGGGAAGCACCCCAGCTGCAATAGATAACTGCTTATCTGTTGCTGAAGCTTTTGATATCCAAGTAAGCTGTCTTGTATTATCAGGCTGGTATACCTACATATTTTCATGATGGTGATGCTCATCTAAATTGGGCAGGTCAATATCCACACAGATACCTTAAATGAATCAGGTTGTGTGGAGCATACAATTGCAGCTTTTAAAGATAGGACCATACATACATATCACAGGTATGGAGCATGCTGTATTCAAGCGTTATCCACTGTTATTTATATTTCGGTCGTGTGCAGAGAAAAGCTCAGATGTCTGTTATGTCGTACAAAGTACTTTAAAACAATATTGAATTTATAAGTTTATCTACTGTGGGTCACAATAGCCAAAAAGTGAAACAAAGGCCTGCTTGGTAGAATTCAACTCTTTTGGGTGTGCCTAAATTATAGCGACAATTTTTAGTGGTGTTCTTATTGTCTTGTAAACAGCGAAGGTGCTGGTGGTGGTCATGCCCCAGATATCATTAAAGTATGTGGGGTAAAAAATGTGTTACCTTCATCAACAAACCCAACCCGTCCGTTTACTTCGAACACTGTTGATGAGCACCTTGATATGCTGGTAAACAATTACTCATGCCATTGCTATGAATATTACTTGAGAATTTGGGTGTCATCTATTGTGGTTCTCCTGTAGATGGTTTGCCACCACCTTGATAAAAATATCCCGGAAGATGTAGCATTTGCCGAGTCAAGAATTCGAGCAGAAACAATTGCGGCTGAGGACATCTTGCATGACATGGGAGCAATTAGTATCATATCATCTGATTCACAGGCTATGGGTCGCATTGGAGAGGTCCGTTACATTACCCTTATCCTGTTTTTCTTCATTGTGAACAATTTTCACACCTGGTGGTCCTTCAGTTGGTGGAAATATTGGTTAGTTAGTGCCGATGATCTTCATATCATGTATTCAAAGCCGTGGCTAGCATCCTGCATTTGTGCCCATACGAACTATAAATTAGCCAATGGTGAAGATAGAAGAACAAATGAAGAAACTACTTAGCAAAGCAAAATAAAGTATGAGCACAGCTATCCTTCCATCTCTCAGACGGAAGCTCAAGATGATTTTTCTTTTTAAGACATGAAAGGGGCATTAATAGATGACCCAGTCCCAGTTCCCAAATATACTATAAATTTCAGCTGAGATAGAACACGTCTTAGAATCTAGCTGGTTCCACACAAAGAAAACAGCCCTGCAATTGCTCAACAACTTGTATTACATGTGAGCGAGTAGCTAAAGGTTTTGCCTGTGTCAACTCAACAGTTATCAGGAAGAGAACAATTTGATGGAACCACCATCCATGCTGAATTTTTAGAAAGTGCAGATTAGTTACGTTGCTTAAATAAGTGGGTTGGACAGTGCAGTGATCCTGTATAATATGGGTGCCATTATATCTGGGTCAACCTTAAGCAGGACAAGGCAGATTAACTGTTGTTTTGCTTGTATCTGCACTGGCAGATCCAACAGCTGGTGCATTTCCTCTGGCAGGAACTGCACTGCTTTAAAATTCTGTTATTAATAATAACCGAGTGCCGATTCAAATACCACTTACAGGTTATAAGTCATCATTTCCTTCTGTTTTGAGTTAGAGTAAATTATTTTAGGCCAGTCCATCTTATTCTGTACACCTGACTGTATCTATTCATTTTATGTACTGATTCATTAGAATGTAACTAAGAAATGTGGTGATTTCTGTATTATCATGAAATTCAGGGGGAAATGATATTGGTTTATTTCAAATCTAGGCAAACCAAACGAACAAGTCATTTGAGAGCAATTATTGTATGCATCTTGCATTGCACCAAACATTGTTTGAGCTTGTTCACTGGTGCTTGACCTGTCTAAGTATCATAGGGTAATTGTTTTATTGAAATATAGCCTTTTGCTTTCTTGGATAAGCTATGATGGACAAAAGAGTTGTTTGAGAGACTTGAGCAGATACACTTATACCTCTAGATTCTCATGTAAGCTCTAGTAACAAGCAGACGATTTGAAACCTGATTTACTTATATGCAGTTATTGCACCGATTACATTTCAGGTGATAATCCGAACATGGCAAACTGCAAACAAGATGAAAGTCCAAAGAGGTGGGTTACCTGGGTCTGGTGACTCTAATCCTGCCAAGGATAATGACAACTTCCGCATAAGAAGATACATAGCAAAGTACACCATAAATCCTGCTATAGTAAACGGTTTTTCAGACTTAGTTGGTTCTGTGGAGGTATGTATCTCTTCTTGTCTACTTTCAAATCTTCTTCCATTAATCTCTTCATATTCAGTAGTAGACAACATGAGGTAGAGAAGGCCCTCCACGCACTTGTGAAATTATGCATCTAAAGGAAAATGATTATCTTCTTTCTTTAATATGCTTGATCTAAGTTCAGGATATTAAGATGTAATAGTATCTAATTTGTTAGTATGCCTGATAAATTCATGTAATATAGGGAAATGACTTTGCATTTGTTAGTACCCAGCAACATCTGTAAATTTACTGTAGCTCCTGAAAATGCCCTATATCAAGGCAGCACATGGTATTGTTGTTTCCGGATTTGTTACGATATTTACTTATGCAATTTTTTCTACAGTAAAATAGAGAAGATTTTGATAATTATTATCCCCTCATATGTATCGTTGGTATCACACCCATTGACATTCTTCTGGCTAAGGATTTCTTCTGAATATCTCAATGCAAGTGCTAAATGATCAGTACGTTTTTTAAATATTTATCAGTCCGTGCTTTTGGCAGGTGGGGAAGTTAGCTGATCTAGTTCTTTGGAAACCTGCGTTCTTTGGTGCAAAACCAGAATTGATTATTAAAGGTGGTACGGTTGCGTGGGCTAACATGGGTGATCCGAATGCTAGCATTCCAACACCTGAACCTGTATGGACTTCTTCTCTCTGAGATCCTTTGGATATGACAGTCTTATTCTAATTATGCCCTCGTGTTTCGATTAAATCTACATTGTTTTCCACGAACACATCAGAATGCACCTGATTATGTCTTAGAATAACAAATGCTGATAAGTTGCAACAAAAATCCCATCAAAACAAAGACAGAAAGGCACATCTGTATACAACAAACAGAGAAGAAGAACACAGAAAAACTATAAAGACCAAAAGAGGACATGCCGGCAACTTGTGGCTGCAGGCGTTGCTGCCATGTCTGGGTGGCGAGCGAGCATGATTTAGCCTATATATAAATAGCTAGCTTGTTAATAATGAGCAAGTTGGCAATGACAGCCAAGTTGGTGCAAGAAAAACCTTAACAGAACAAGGATGTCGACTTGATAGCCCAAAATACCGAGAAATACACACCCTATAGGCCTGTACCAAGAAATGTACAGGTTGGATACCATAAGATTCACAACCTTAAGGACTTGAAAAAAAGGGACCTAGGTCAGTATGGATGCACAGGTCCTGTCATCTCACTGCTTCCTCTTTGGTAGTAGAGATGGTCGTGGCAACATCTGGTCTGTCATTGTTAAACTATGATGGTATACATGGTAAACTAGAAAAATTTCAACTACCCATGCATATGCAGAAGACGAATGTGTGGACAAGACTCATGCATTTTTCCTCTGTTGTTGATGTCTCCTAAACAAGTTTTTTGTAGCTCAAAATTTACAGTGCAGAATGGTGCATTCTTGATGCAGGTTATGATGCGACCTATGTTTGGTTCATATGGAAAGGCCGGAAGTTCCAACTCGATCGCATTTGTGAGCAAGGTTAGGCTAACTACTTAACTCTTCTAATGAATTTAGGATCATGAGTAATGTTCAGTACTTACCACCTACAGTCAAGAAAGTGTCACTTTTTACTCTCAAGTACTGACTTCCACCATTAGATTTCATTATTATTATATACTAAAACTTGAAAAGTGCAATCGTGGTAGTATTTTATAACAAGCTTAATATTAGATATTTTAGTGACATCTTTGGTGAGATAAATATGTTGATCTAGTGATATATGATCGCAGGCTGCGAAAGAAGCCGGCATTGCAGCTGAGTACAAACTAGCGAAGAGGGTGGAAGCTGTTGGTGGTGTCCGCAATTTAACAAAGCTGGACATGAAACTCAATGACGCACTTCCAAAGATAGATGTAGACCCTGAAACCTACACGGTTACTGCTGATGGAGAGGTTCTGAGCTGCCAGCCAGCAGCCACAGTGCCATTATCTCGGAATTACTTTCTTTTCTAGAGCACCATTGCTCGAGCGATTCTCGAAGCTCAAAACTCATTTCAATTCCTATACTCTGCATTTTGATTATTCGAGGTGGGGGCGTGAGGACGATTGGGTGGTTGCGCACGTCTGGTGTGCATTTGGTGTATGATTTACGCATATCCCTTGTGGTTGCAAAATAAATATACGTGTTCATTTTGTAGTACCAAGCCTTTTGGTCTAGAGTGCTTTCATAAAGCATGTGTGAACCAGAAACGTTTTTGTTGTTAGGGCATCAATAATGGGCGTCCTAGGAGGCCTCTCACGCCACCAGGCTCACTTGTATCACTATCAATTATTTTTGAGCTATACTTGACAGATGATAATCATGCCTTGTCTTAATTCTTGATAGAAATACTCTTCTTAGTTTTTGTTATTTAGAGAATCAGTACAAGTACCATGGTAATATTACATTAATATTGACATTAGTCTACTGTTATGACCCGATCGTTGGAATTGATCAGATGTAACGAGATACAAGAGAAACTGGGTTCAGGAGAGAACTTGGGGAGAAAGTAGAGGATCAGGTGGGGAAATTCAGATTACAGTTCATTACATGCTGGCCTTCATCTCAATCTCTCTATCGATTGAACTCACACCGACGGCTAGCCGGCCCACATACTAGGCATCCTTAATATTCTGAGAGTATGTCCTGAAACTATTCTAAAGGAGCTTATCTAGAAACAATGAGCATGTAGCCAATGTCTAATTAAGTGGATCAATCTTCTTCCAATTGGGGTTTCACCATTCCTCTCGGGGATGAGTGTGATTTTAGGGGTGGGGGAGCGTAGGTTCATGATTTTAATTGTCGTTGGTCGTGCTTAAGAGGTTGCAGGCAGCGACAAGTGAGATATTGAGAGACGAAATTTAAGTTTGGTGTATTTCATCTAAAGAAACTTTAGATATTTGTGAAGGACGTGAATCTGAGCCTTTCGATAAGATCTAAAGGTCTAGAAAAATCTGACCATCGCCACTGAAAAAGAAGTTGACAGCTAAATAGAACGTTCCCAATATATGGGAAATCTAGCTCCAACCGAAATCAATCGCTACTCAGCTGAAGAGGAGCTGCATTTTCTAGTCGCCCGAGTGTGACGAGGATGTCCGCGTTGTGACGAGGGTGCTCATCTCCGACGTCGCCGGGAAGGACATGCCGATGAACTCGTCGAACGCTTCACTGTACTCAAACTGCGTTATGCTGCTGCCGAGATCGTCCGGCGACATCTCCAGAGCCGGCGCGGCGCCTTCGAGGATCTGCACCACCTGCCTCATACTCGGCCGTCGCAGTGGGTCGGGGTGCGAGCAGAGCAACCCGAGCTTGAGGACCAGCTCGAGGTCGTCCTCGTCGATGCACTCGCCGATCCTTGGATCCCTCGCCTCCGTGATCCTCCCGGCCTTCCAGTGCTCGAGCACAAGCTCCACGAGCCCCGGCAGCGAGTCGTCGTCGTCCGATCTGTGGAACACCACGGGCCTCCGGCCGCACGCCACCTCCAGCAGGAAGGCCCCGAAGGCGAAGACGTCGGAGCTCGTGGTGGCCTTGCCGGTCTTGCTCATCTCCGGCGCAATGTACCCGAGGGTCCCGACGACGCGCGTCGTCTGGGATTCGCCGCCGTGGTCGTAGAGCGCGCGAGGCCGAAGTCGCTAAGCTTGGCGTTCATGTCGGCGTCCAGGAGCACGTTGCCAGCCTTGATGTCCCGGTGCACCACCACCTGCTCCCAACCCTCGTGCAGGTACAGCAGCCCGGCCGCGACATCCCGGAGGATCCTGCAGCGCCGCTCCCAGCTCAGCCCCGCCGCCGGAATGTCGGCGCCGCCGTACAGTTGCTGGTCCAGGCTGCCGTTGGGCATGTAGTCGTAGACGAGCACCAGCTCGCCGCGCCGCCTGCAGTAGCCGAGGAGCTGAACCAGGTTGCGATGGCGAAGCTGGCTCATGCTCGCGATCTCTGACACGAACTCCCGCAGCCCCTGCCGCGACCCCTGGGACACCACCTTGACGGCGACCTCGGCGCCGGACCTTGGGAGCACGCCGCGGTACACGCAGCCAAAGCCGCCGGCGCCGATGACGTCTCGGAAGCCGTTTTGTGGCGCTGTGCAGTTCCTTGTAGCTGATCCTGTGTGGCCCGTATTCCCTCTCCCAGTCTTCTTCCTCCTCGGCGAACTGCCGCCGGCGCCGCCGCGCATAGAGCACCCCGGCAGCCGCCGACGCCAGGAGCAGGACCACGACGGCCAGGATGAGCACCGTCACCGGAACCATCAGCGGCGGTGGCGTTTTTCTGTTGGAAGACGAACCGGACGGCGGCGGAAGGCGCGGGAGCTTGGAGAGGTCGAGGTCCTGAGCGCGGCCGCCACCGAGGCGGAAGCTCCAGCCGAGGACGTAGTGCGAGCTCGCGGCGGCGCCGTTCGCGGCCGAGAAGCCGACGTAGGTGTCATCGGCCACGACAGACGACGAGAGGTTGAGGCCGCACGACACGAGAGGCACGGCTGGCCTGGGCGTGCCCGCGGGCGACACGGTCACCTCGAGGCGCGCGCTGGCGCCGTCGTATTCGATCCACACCTGCAGCGGCACGCCACCGTGAGGTTGATGTTCTGGAACCTCCTCCCTCCGCCTGCGCCGGCGTCGTCTAGCCAATACCCGGCGGAGGTCGCGTTTGCGGAGCGGAGTCCGTTGACGTCGACGCCGATGTGGTTGTCGTCCTCGTCAGCGAATTCGGCGTCCATGGCAGTGTCGAGCTCGACGGCGACGATGAGGCTCGTTCCGTTACCGAGGCTGTCGGACGTGTTGAACAGGCCAAGATACTTGCCGGCGACGGCTCCTGGGACGACGACTGACGGCGCGAGCGCGAAGGCGAGGCCGTGGCCGTACGCGTCCGGGTACCGCGGCACAATGGCAAACACGAAGGTGGTGGAGAAGGAGAGGGGCGCGCCGGTGGTGGAGTCCCGGAATCTGAAGGGGGAAGGGTGGAAGCCATGGCCGAACACCTCCTTTGTCTCGTTGGTGAGCCGCAGGAGGCCGCCGGCGCCGGCCGAGGGGACGAGCACGGCGGCGCCGCCGGTGGTTGTCACGCTGCCGGTTGCAAATCCGGCATACAAGAACTCGTCGGCGCCGGAAACATCCCGAGCGAGGTGGAGAAGGAGGGAGATAACCGCAGCCAGCTCGATCAGCCGTCGCCGCCGCCGGAGAAGCATGGTGACGACGATCGATCGATCGACACGAACACGAGGAAGGGAATGTAGCGAGCTGAGTGTGCG
The DNA here is from genome assembly GCA_947311845.1 of Poa pratensis. Lineage (NCBI taxonomy): Eukaryota > Viridiplantae > Streptophyta > Magnoliopsida > Poales > Poaceae > Poa > Poa pratensis. The sequence goes on from CAMZMU010000112.1 coordinate 26,931,781, forward strand.
TGACTAAGCTTAGTAAGCAAGGGCGCGGTGGGATAGGTGGGCAAGTACTACTTGCCAAGTAGTAAGCTTAGTCACTCACATTAGTGGAGTTGCTGCACTACTCAAGGCAGCGCACCTAGCTGGAGCCCTGCGGCCGTCAAGTCTGACCCTAAGCGTGGACTGTAATCTGTAACCTGTGCACAAACTCCTCCCTTAGGAATGCTGCAGTAAACTGTAATCTGTGCATGCAGTACATTTCGTTGATAGAGATTTTCCCACAAATAGATGATGACTGATGGATGAGTGCCTATGTATTTTTGTGTGATTGCGTTGCGATCATGAGCATGTATGGATTTTATTACAAAATGAGAGGTTCAGATCATTTGTTTGATTGCTGCTCATCGATCGATCGATCGTTTTCATCCGCTGCTTGCCGTAGCTTTTAGCTCCACTGATCCATGTCTTGCTTGCATAAAACGGTGAAAATGTTTCAAAAATCGAAAAAAAATACCTAGATGTAGCCAACAATATGTACTACAATTCTGGAAATTTACAGTCTAAAATACATTGTATTTTTGCCTCAGCAAAAAAACCAATACGACCAAATCTGTGCATGGCGGGCCCTGACGGGCTGATGCAGGCTGCCGCTCTCTCCCGCGCGAAATGCAGCGGTGCCTGGCAGTCGTCCCGCTAGCTCCCGCTGGCTGAGAGCATGCCGCCAGTTGAGCGTAGCGACAGCCGCGGCCCGTCCCGCTTGACACCTGAGCAAGTAGTCTTGGCGGGAAGTGGACGGCATTGGATGATTGGAGGTCGAGGTTGCCTCCGCTGAGCTGACAAGGACGGGGGGAAAGGGAGAGGTTTCCGGAGGTGTTGGAAACGAACGAACAGATCAGCTTCCAAGTTGACCGTGGAATCTTCATCTAACGGAATACACAATTTTACACCTTATAAAGTTGAACACTTTTTTTTTGTAATTCTGTTTTCACAGTTGTGGAATTTTGTCTGACTTGAGTACGATTTCCTTCCTGTCTTGCATATACCTTTTACACACAAAAAATATCATAATCCTTTTTTTCCTTTCTTGAATCTTCTGATGGTTTATTCAAATTAGATAGACTTGTTATGTTTCATCTTTTCAACAAGTTCAATGATAATCATAGTGGCCCTAATTCGATGGATCACTCCAAGAGGTTCGAGTTAAGGGGCTTTTCTGTAGATCAGAATCAGACAACCATCATAAATTCCTATGATAATTCTTTAAATCGAAGAGTCCTAGAGTGTCAGTATTTGTCGAGCTTCTTTTCCTTCGCTTCCAAACTCGAACAAAAGCAGCAAAATCCTCTCAAGACAACATGACCCAAGGCGAACAATAAATTCAAATTAAGTAACGAAATGGTGAACAACCTGGAAAGATTACACCTAGAAGTGTTTGATTTGAGTTATTTGTATGCTAGTACATTTCCATAAGAAGATGCTCCATAGAAACACTAGAAGTTTGTACTTAGTCTGATCACAAATATACTGTCGTGCTATTTTCCCGACGGTACTATTTGGGTGATGCTCAGCGGACCAGAGGGTAGCACAAGGGAGACAGATTTATACAGATTCGGGCCTCAGCGAACAACATCCGATCTAGGCCTGCTTCTGGTGGTTTGCACTATCTTTGGTTGCTAGGGCGATTTCGAGGGAGTACCGATCTCGCCTATGGTGGTGTTTGGTGGATGTGAAGACGGTGGTGATGAACCGATAGCGCTTAGCGGACCCCTCATTTCCTCTTATATAAATGGTGAAAAATTAGGGTTAAATGAGTCGAGTCAGTTTACATGCTTGTTGAGAAAAGCGCTAAAGCCTAACAAAGTAATCTAGAACCAATCGCAATCTGTAAAGAGAGATATCCTAAGGATCCACGTGTAGTGGCTTGCACTCCAAGAGCCTACTCCTATTGGCCAAAACATTGAGCTGGGACGCCCGGTGCCGAGCGGTCCGTCTTTCACGTTCATGGGCCCACCCCAGACCACCACGTCATATACATTACAATAAGATTTGGCCTCGTCAAATATTGTTAAGTTTGACCATTACTACGGAAGAATTCAACATGGATGCCACAATATTGATATACTAGATCAACTAAGAGATGTGAATTTTACTGTACTAGGCAATTTACTGTGTGTTCCTACATGTGATAATTTATTCATCAAGAATTTATATTTTGTTCTGGATAGATTTAGTACTATCAAAATCGACATTCCTTTGTTCCATGTGGGTCACTATTCCATGATTAATACATAATTTTGGAAAAAGGAAAATAAATTTTGGTGATTGATCGCTACTTTTATAATGGTAGAAAAACTAATGTCAATTTTGGCGATTGACCGTTAATTGTCTCATGGTGGAAAAGGGATTGTAATAACTTTTTTGGAAAAAAAAAAAACCGTTGATAGGTGTGTGGAGAGGATGGAGTGAAATGATACGAGATGGAACACTACGATTTTTTTTAGATAGTAGAGAGTAGAGATTGGTTTATTTTCTTGAAGATCGCATATAAATTTAATGGTCAAAGTTAATTATTAAAGATTATGTCGATATTCATAACAACTAAGGGAAGGAAGTTTGTTTTACACGGGCCATAAATATTGATACCTTTCCATGAAAATAGAAGTACATATATAAACAGATCTCTAAAATATCTATCTTTTTAGTACATTAAAATAGTTTTTGCACTTAAGTTTGCCTTTAAATTATGGGACAGAGTATCTCACAAGACTCGATCAAAGGTATTTTTTACGACCCATGTGTCTGAATGTTTGAGAAGTTTCAGTCACCGTCGTGCCCCACCGGTAAAATGCAATTGCTCTAAAAAATGTTAATCCACAAAAAAAGAAGTGCAATTGCAACACATATAAGAAATAAATAAATGACAAAAATAAGAAAAATTAAAACAATTGCACCCCAAATAAGTTCTTGCACAAATAAAGGTGAAAATTGCGGACTAAAAAGCGCAATTGTATCACATACAGCGGGTAAAAAAGGTAAACAGATAAAAAAAAACTGGTAAAAATTACGTAAATGACTGAGACTCCCCAAAATAAGAGGCTGAAACATACTGAAAAAATAGGTGATTCAAACTTCGGCCGGGATCCGCACCCCCTTTTCTAAAAAAAAAAGGTGATTCAAACTTCGGAAAATCTGAGATTCTTGTGTTTTACAATTCCTTAAACAAAAGTTAAATGACCTGTAAATTTCATTCTTTTTCTTGGAACCAATGAAAGTAGTGTGGATTCCGTGTGGAGAATATTCAGTCTAACAGAAGACGCCTTGAATACCTTGCTTAATTAGCTACGAACAGTCCCCGCTTGGTCCGTCGTCGGCATCCACACCACGAGATAGTACGTCAAGTGGCCGGCGTGTGAATGTAACAGACGTAGCTGTCCCTCCATGGATAATCTGCTGACGAAACAGCTGATACTCCTTCTAACAGTAGTCTGTAGTCGTCCTACATTCCAAGCTGACTAGCCACTCACTGATGTAGAACTCTAGCTCACCTCCTCAGGTTAATTAGGTCAAAGTCGAAGTGATAGCTTTGACATAAGCACGTACCTACGTACGTATCACGACCGGATTCTGGCTATTTCCCGTGCGACTCGAGTTTTGCCGGAGCTTTTTATCGAGCGGTGGACAAAGGATGGTGTACGTCGTGTGTCTACAAAATGGCACTCGGCAAAGCCTCTCTGTTTGCCAAGAGCCCGGCATAACCGCATAACGGCATAAGGCACTCGGCACACATGGTGGCTCTCGGAGAAGGCGACGGACACATATCCCTCGCAACCGCGGTTGACGGGAGAGTGACGACGCAGCCTGTTTTCCGAGTGTCACTTAACATGAACTTGGAAAACAATTTAAAATTATTTTCCCGACGTTGTACTATTTTCCCGCATACTAAAAAAATTGTCGATTGTCCGATATAAGGCACTCGGGATACACAATTTGTCTCTCTTTTTCCTTCACTTTTATTTCTTCTCTTTTCTTTTCTCGTCCTTTTTCTCCCGCCATCTCGCTCTTTCCTGCCCCACCCCCCCCCCCCCCCCCCCCCCCCCCACACACACACACACTTTTTTCCGCCAATGGTTTTTCTCATCATCTTCAATCATCGTTACAATATATAACCTCTCAGTTAGATGTGGTGTTGCATCAGGTACCATTTCTTCGTCTTGAGAGATGCAATATGTAGAGCATTTGGTAAATACAATTGATGTTGAAATTTATTGGAAGATGACATGCTTCTTCTTTGTAGAAGAACTGAAAGACATCTAGGATGGTTTCTTCTCACGTACCATCGTATGTCACCATGATGTCATGTGTTAGTTAAGTTTTATTGGTGCAGGCGATGTTCGTCAAATACATAGATAACATGGGGATTCTCTAGAAGATGTCATGTTCTTCTTCTTCATAGAAGAAATTGAATGGCATCCCCTTGGAAGTTTCTCGTACTTAGTACCATTGTATTTCACCACTATGTCATACGTTAGGTTGTATCGATCGGTATAGGTGATATTTCTCCAATCCACACGTACCGTGAGAACTCCCTTGGAGATCACATGCACTTCTTGTTCATACAAGAAACTGAATGGCATCGCCTAAGTACTCTAATGTTGACATATCCCCTATCCTCTTGAGTAATCTCTTTATTCATTATGTATACGAGTCGGTCAACGCAAGGGTGTGTAGTTGCCACTATGACAAGCGATCTTTTTCCTATTGAAAAAATACTTCCCAATTTTGCGACTTGAGGACAAGTGTGATCTTCAGGGGTGTATCTTCATGATCCTGAAGATTCATATGTGTTGTTGGCGCTACGGAGCTACCTCCATATTGCATCCAACTTTTCTATCAATTCACTCATCATTTGCTTTGCTCTTGTCACCGCTATCTCTAAAAATTACCTTTCGGTTTAGCTTGTGTCCGGTCTGAGTTAACTACATCATCACATACACATACCGCAACAAGACAAGGTCACGCATTAGGGATTAGTGTTGGGGTGTTTCACTGGAATCACGAGGATTTAGAGGAGACAAAATGATAAGATCCTTCTCTTAAGGCCTCGCTTGGTTCGCTGTTTTGGAGGCCAATACCGGCGGCTAAAATACGGACCTGGTTAGGTCCTGTGAAAATTACGGACTAGTTTAGGCAACGTGGCCGGAAATATTTCCCCTCCGTAAAGTAAACCAGCATTCGCCAAGTGGTTGGAGGCGGCATCGAGGGAGACATTGAGAAAGGAAGTTGCAGTTTGAGATATTTCATCTAATAAATGGTTCGGGAGAAGGACATGAAGCTGAGCCCCTAGATAAAAATCTAGTTTAGATATCCCCTCCGAGAAATACGACAGCTTTTTTTTTTTTTTTTTTTTAGTGGAAGAAATACGACAGCTTGTAGCGTAAATTTACGGAGCATCCCACGTCCGTAAAATAATACCGGCCGATTCCGGCCCAAATACCCGGCTTCCAATCGGGGCCTAAAGGTCTAGAAAAGTCTGGCCGTCACCATTTGAAAAAATAGTTAACCGTTCAATAGAGTGTTCCCAATATTAGCTAATCTAGCTCTGACAGAAATCACTACTCAGCTGAAGAGGAGCTGCCGGTTCTCGTCGGCGGAGTGCGACGAGGACGTCCCCGCCGTGCCCATAGTGACCATCTCGGACGTCGCCGGGAAAGACATTCCGACGAACTCGTCGAACGCCTCGCTGTACTCAAACAGCGTTATGCTGCTGCCCAGATCGTCCGGCGACATCTCCGGCGCCGGTGCGGCGCCTTCGAGGATCTGCACCACCTGCCTCATGCTCGGCCGTCGCAGCGGGTCGGGGTGTGAGCAGAGCAGCCCGAGTTTGAGAACCAGCTCGAGGTCGTCCTCGTCGCACTCGCCGATCCTTGGATCCCTCGCCTCCGTGATCGTCCCGGCCTTCCAGTGCTCCAGGACAAGCTCCACGAGCCCTGGTGGCGAGTCGTCGGCGTCCGATCTGTGGAACACTACGGGCCTCCGTCCGCACGCCACCTCTAGCAGGAAGGCCCCGAAGGCGTACACGTCGGAGCTCGTTGTGGCCTTGCCGGTCTTGCTCATCTCAGGCGCGATGTACCCGAGTGTGCCGACGACGCGCGTCGTCTGCGATTCGCCGCCGTGGTCGTAGAGCCGCGCGAGCCCAAAGTCGCTGAGCTTGCCATTCATGTCGGCGTCCAGGAGCACGTTGCCGGCCTTGATGTCCCTGTGCACCACCACCTGATCCCACCCCTCGTGCAGGTACAGCAGCCCCGCCGCGACGTCCCGGAGGATCCTTCCGCGCCGCTCCCAGCTAAGCCCCGCCACCTGACGGTCAGGGCCGCCGTACAGGTGCTGGTCAAGGCTGCCGTTCGGCATGTAGTCGTAGACGAGCACTAGCTCGCCGCGCCGCCGGCAGTAGCCGAGGAGCTGCACCAGGTTCCGGTGACGCAGCTGGCTCATGCTCGCGATCTCGGACACGAACTCCCGGAGCCCCTGCCGCGAGCCTTGGGAGACCACCTTGACGGCGATTTGGGCGCCCGACCTCCGGAGAACGCCGCGGTACACGCGGCCGAAGCCGCCGGAACCGATGACGTCGCGGAAGCCGTTGGTGGCACCGTGAAGCTCCCTGTAGCTGATCCTGTGCGTGCCGTATTCCCTCTCCCAGTCTTCTTCCTCCTCGGCGAACAGCCGCCGGCGCCGCCGCGCGTAGAGCGTCCCAACGGCCGCGGACCCCAGGCCCAGGATCACGATAGCCAGGACGAGCAGCGTCACGGGGAGTAGCAGTGGCGGGGGTGATCCCTTGGATGATGATCCCGGCGACGACGGGAGCTTCGGGAGCTTGGAGAGCTCGAGGTCCTGGGCGCGGCCACCGCCCAGGCGAAAGCTCCAGCCAAGGACGTAGTGTGAGCTCGCGGCGGCGCCGTTTGCGGCCGAGAAGCCGACGTAGGTCGTCGGCAACGATGGACGAGGAGAGGTTGACGTCGTACGACACGAGCGGGACGGCCGGCCTGGGTACGCCCGCGGGTGACACCGTCACATCGAGGCGCGCGAGGGCGCCGTCGTACTCGATCCACACCTGAATCGGCTCGCCGCCGTTCAGGCTGATGTTCTGGAACCTCCTCCCTCCGCCTGGACCGTCTTCATCGATCCAGTACCCCCGGGGGTCGCCTTGACGGAGTGGAGGCCGTTGACGTCGACGCCGACGTGGTTGTCGTCCACGTCACCGAACTCGGCGTCCATGGCCGTGTCGAGCTCGACGGCGACGATCAGGCTCGTTCCGTTGCCGAGGCTATCTGACGTGTTGAACAGGCCAAGATACTTTCCGGCGACGGCGCCCGGGACGACGACCGACGGCGCGAGCGCGAAGGCGAGGCCATGTCCGTGCGCGTCCGGGTAGCGCGGCGCGATGGCGAACACGAATGTGGTGGAGAAGGAGAGCGGCACGCCGGTGGACGCGTCGCGAAATCGGAGGGGCGCCGGGTGAAATCCGTGGCCAAACACTTCCTTGGTGTTGTTTGTGAGCCGCAGGAGGCCCGGGCCGGAGGGGCGAGCACGGCGGCGCCGCCGGTGGTCGTCACGCTGCCGTTGGCGAATCCAGCATACACGAATTCGTCTACGGCGCCAGGCAACATCCCGTTTGAGGAGGATCAGGAGGAACAGCAAGATTAGCGCGGCCACCAGCTCGATCGGCCGCCGCCTATGCAGAAGCATGGCGAAATTGGCGGCCAGCGACGCGCGGGCACGAGCAGTGGATCGAACAGGACTTGCGTGGCTAGTCAAAGGGGTAGGGTAGGGGAGCAGTGTTGGCGGGAAATGGACAGCATCGGAGGGGGAGGACAAGGTTGAGGTTGCCTCCTCTCAGCTGACAAGGACGGGGGAGTGGAAGAGGCCCGATCTGTTTGTTTTCGAGCGGATTTGTCAGATTCGAAGTTGACTATCGAATTTCTATTTTTGAACTCGGCACTATCTGGATTGATGATTTAGTTGTCCGCGGAAATACTCTCTCCGTATCAAAATATAAGATGTTTTACCATATGTGGGTCCAAAAATGTTAAAAGCATCTTACATTTTTACACCAGGGCACTCTCACTTTCCAATTTGGTCTCCCAATTAGCCACTCTATCGATTATCTTCTTTTCTTCATGTTATTTAGGTTATAATATGCGTCATGCACATACCTAGGTAATGACAAGTTTACATTCTTCAGAAAAAAAGTTCCTACAAATCAAGAGTGAAAGGTTCCCTTCAGATGTGCAAGCATCGACCTCCACCAAAACAGAAATATGCCCCATCAGATGTGCGGACATCGACCTCCACCAAGTTCTCACTGGGTTCCTAGACAGGATCGTGAATTTTTCGGGGATCTTACCTTGGGCTTCCTTTGCATGTCAGATGTTTTTGGAGGTGGATCTTCAGCCTCCCATCGATAAAGTTGACGGCAAACTCCTGAGATGGAAGGGAAAGAACATGGCTTGGCCCGGTACGGTTACCCTCGCAAAGTCGGTCATTGCAGCTTCGACAACCTACCAGACAGTTTTGCCCATCCCCAAATGGGCCCTACGCAAGACCTCATCTTGAAGGGTGACGATAGTGAACTGGTAGGTGGGGGTCACTCGCATATCAACTAGAAGAACATATGACATCCTAAGCCAGGGGGATCTCCGGATGCCTGACCTTGACCGCTTTGGTCACGCCCTGTACGTCAAGCGTCCTTGGCTTCAATGGACTGGCCCTAATAGGCTATCGGTGGGCGATTGGTGGGCAAATATCTAGTGATCCCATCCCCTATGTGCTCCCATGCTCCCATTTTGAAGAAAAAAATTCTAGAAAAAAGTGTGAATGTTTACATGGAATGTGTCTATGACCTCCAGAAATTTCAGAACCAATTCGAAAAGTACATTGAGAATTAAAAAAGACAAATCCATATATGAATAGTGTCAGTTTTGATTGTTTGTCTTTTTTGACATTATTCATGTTATATTTGTCTTTTTTTTCTCAATGTGCTTTTCGACTTTGGATCTAAAATTTCTAGAGGTCATAGACATATAACGTGTGAGCATTCACACTTTTTTCTAGAATTTTTTGAAACAAACAAAATTGATTTTTCCAAAATGGGAACATGGGAGCATGAAAATGGTTTGGATCATTAGATATTCTCCCGGCGATTGGTTAGTAAAAAGCTTGGTAGTAACAACTAGATTACCTTGGTCTCATGTCTGAACTCTGTGGCGCAGCATCAAGAATTCATCTTTATGACCACTGCTTTGGCTAAGGTTAACATTGATATCTCCTGGCCGGACTCCATCTCTTGGATTTGGACGGCCAATGGCGTTTCCTCTGCGAGTTCTGTGAACGTGTGAGGTTGATTTTCACTTTGTCAGAAAAATAACTTGCACAAAAGGTGCTTAAAATCAGATTCACTACCTCAAAGAGACCAAGTTGAGATGGATCCACGAGATCTCTTTCTGACTCCATTAAGATTTCAAGAGCAATCTCTCAACCTAGCAAGGTTTGATTGGCAGAAGGTGTTAGCGTATAGAGTGACAATCTGAGTCGGTTAGATTTGTAACTATCCATCGCGTATACATAAAAGGATTCTTGCATGTCAAGTTAGTTAGTGATATCTTGTCCTCCCTCTGTTTCTAAATATAAGTATTTGAGAACGGAGCTTAGCTCAGTTGGCAAGGCGCGGGAGTTCGCAGCCAGCCCACCAGTGTTCGAGTCTCGGCTCGAGCGCTTGGTGCTCACGGAGTTTTCTTCTATAAAAATGCCAACAGGCTAGTCTAGCCCGGGTTGGTCGCGTTTTTTTTTAAATATAAGTATTTCTACATATTCTAATAGTCCATACTATATATAGGGAGCAAAATGACTTAATCTACATTCTAAAATACGTATATATACATCCAATTTACAAAAAAAGGTAAAATATGTTATAATATGAAATGGAACGAGTAACCATCGAATCAATCATGATGTCAGTATTCTTGTAAGCCTGTTTCCTGTCCTATAATAACACGTACTAAGCTCAAGGAGAGGGCATTAGCTTCTAACCAAAAGTTATAAGGAACGTTTACACATGGAACGATAATAGCTGAACAGATTTTTTAATTTTTACAGTAACAAGAGCACCCATGAACAAAAAAAGGTGGTAAATCGCACGCAGACTTTCTTTTCTTTTTCTGAAACCGGTCAAAGTATAGTGGTTATTACTGTGCACCCAAGTTGTGGACAATTAAGTACATGGTCAGTCCAGCGGAAGACGCCTTGAATATGCATCTGCCGATGCGCTTGCTTGGCTACAAAACGGTCCACGCCCACACCAATCGACAATTCCCCAAGCTGGTGGACCTGAGAGGCTTACTCACTCCTGTAGCTCTAGGTCAACTCCAAGTGGCCACTTTGACATAAGCACGCACGTATTCGCCCGACATCCATGGGCCAGCCACAGCATTATCTTAAGTCTATAATACTGTTCCTTCGATTCTCCTCATTATGAGTATGTTCCTTCCTCTCGACGAAGAGAGAGCTCCACTGATCACTCAGAATTAGTAATACCTAGTACTAAAAAACGGATTAAAAGGTTAACTACAAAACCCTGAGCAATTAGCGCTGTCGATCCGTTGTGTGCACTGTTCGTGGGCACTTGTTTGTCTTACCTTAATCGTGCGAGCTCATGGTGCCATTTCCTTCTCTGTCTATTCGCTAGTGTTGACGCTGGATATGTCGTACGACGTACCCAGCCCTTGGCGTAGGTATAACGCCGGCATACCGCGTGTACCTGGACGGGGCAGGGGCCAGGTACGTCGGGCGGGTCACCTCGACGGGAACAGGGGCAAGCGCCAAATAGTGCAGATGGACATAGTATAGTTTTTTAAATGTTTAAATAATGGCAATAATTGTGGCGTCTCTGTACGCCTTTTTCACTCGACGATTGGGTTGACCTCTATGTTTGTATATACGCTGATTGTCTGGGTCAGGATTAACAAGTATAGGGGCAAACGCGTTAATCTACTACGGTTAATAGCTACGTTGATCGTGACCTCTGATTTCGGCTCGGCTGCCACGTTACTTCTTTTCAGGGAAGGCTGACCATCATTTATGTTCACGGCGACCATACGTGGATGACAAACTACCCCGCTGATGTAACCCGTGAGGTGACCGGCGATTTACCCGTGTCTTATTGGAGTGTCTGAATGGAATGGAACACGAGTAGTATTTCTTTTTCTAATGGCGAAAGTGTTTTCTAATGCGATGTGGTGGCAACAGTTATCAATTTGACTTCCCCCATACATACATATTACGTACACTGTTAACAGCGACATGGGAGTTACAGGCATGACCAAAACATGAGGCCGTGTTCCGTGTAAGCGTGGTCATCAGAGCAGAGGTAGTAGAACTACAGATGCATCTTCAGTTATGCAACTATGTACGCAACAACAAAAAGATCAACTTTACACCGAGACGCCGTGTCGAGTTCACGTCATGAAAACTCCTCCGATCCTCCTACATTTTTTCACTTCAGGATCTTCGACTCTATATCCTCCAAGCTAAGCCCTTTGGTCTCCGGAACGTTGAGGATGACAAACACGAGCGCGAGCACTGATATGGCCGCAAATAGAAGGAAGATGTTGGCTGGTCCAAGGTACCCCTGTAAACATTAAAAAAAGATCAGGTTATACAAGTGCTCTGTCTGCTCGCGTATCCGTCAGCTTTCACCAAAAAAATTCTCTGATGAGGTAGGCTGTGCTATTACAGGGTAGGGATTAGCGCAGGATGGTACATGTACAAATGGTTTTGTTCAGCAATTGATGAAAAATTTACAAAGGAGAAAACAGTTTGTGTAGTCTTACTTGCAAGGGCGAGAAGGCAAATGTCACCAACGCGTTTGAGCCAAAATTTGTAAGAACCGCGAGGCTGATCCCGCGCCCCCTTGTTCGGAGCGGGAAGATCTCAGAGACCATCAGCCAACTTATCGGACCGAACGACACCTGAAAACGCAACAAAAACTCAGTGTTGTGCACTACCAGTCAGCACTCATAGACGCCCTACACAAGCAAAGCACCGACCTGGTAAGAGCCAACATATAGAAGTAGAGCACCAACAGCAACATAAGGGTAGCCGCTCAGAACCTTGTAGTATGCTGCTAGTAGCAACAGTGCGATGGTCTGCATTTCCAGGTTGAAGAAGAAAACATAAGGATCGTTCATTCAGAACCTGGTAATATTTTTCTAGACAAAACACATGCAGAACCAAATAGTATCAATATATTATATACAACTGTTTGGATATCTGATGAAACTTACCGAACTTACAAAACCTTTAAGCAAAATTAGATTTATCTGGATATTACTATTGATGTCGTTTAGCATCTATGCTTAGTGGGCTAATCCATTCAAATACTTGGTGAGTGAGGGCCGCACTTTCCATCGCAAACCATATAGCTTAAAAAAGTAGTAGTTGAAAAGAGCGAAGTTACTCACAATTCCACTAACACCTCCTATCAATAGTGGCCGTCTTCCAAGATCGTCGACTTTAAACACCGCAAAACCTGTCATCAGAAACTGCCAAAAGGATACAGCTATTACATTTTATGCTCAACGGAGTACAGTACTGATCTAGCTTCATAGTATTACCTTGAACAGCCCGATCAAAATTGACACTTTTGCAGCATCAGATGCAGCTGAAAACCCAGCAGTCTACAGAAGACAAGCATAGACAATAAATTATATTGTATGCATCAAAGCAATGCAGCAATATGACAAGCTGTAATGTCCCTACTTCAAATGAACTAATTGAACAGCTCCGACAAAAACTGAGGTACCTGGAGAATGGAGGTTGCGTAGTATAGAACACTTGGCTGTCCTGTTATCTGCCAAATAAGAGTTTAGTCCCTTTAGCTTACTTGATTGATATCATCAATAAGTTAAATCCATATATTAATCAATATAATGAACTAAGAAGGCCCGAAGTAGGTTGAAATGAATACACAAAAAATTCTGGAAATTTTCATTATGGATTCAACCTCTCAAGCCAAAATAAACTTAATTTAGATTAGGAGGTACATGCAAATGACCTTTGGCTTCAACCTAAAGGGGCAGATAATTCAAATTCAGAAGGATGATGGAAGGGTGATCATACTTTAAATTCAGTTCAGCTGCTTATTAGTGGGGTTGAAAGGACAAATACCTGTTGGAAGAGAACCAGTCCTCCTCCAATAATGAAGGCCTTCAAGCTTGCTCCCTCAAATACCTGGAAAATGCTTCCTTCGGATTCCTGATCTGCATAGGCAGCCTTAATTGAAGAAAGGTTACTTTCAACCTCATCTGTCAAACCGGCCCTTCAGTCTTCTCAGGGCTTGTATTGCTTTCTTTTTGTTATCTTCCACAGGGCTTTTTCCTTGCACTGCCCTTAGAAGTAGCCATCTAGGTGAAGGTGGTAAAGTCCACATACCAACAGCCATTATAGCTGCCAGCGGAGCACTAAAACCGAACATGTACCGCCATCCTCCTACAACATCAATTTCAAGGCTCCCTACGAGGTATCCAACCTGTAAAATGTGATATTAACAAAATGGTCAGTCGGGCATCAGATTGTATACTGAGGTTCAAGTTATAACATCAGCAAGAGAACATAGTTTTTAAGGCAATATAGGAGGAGAGAGTTACCAGTATTCCTAATACAATAAACAGCTCCTTCAAGGATATCAATGTTCCACGTATTTGTGGAGGACAAGTCTCTGCAATATAAAGAGGAGCACCATGCATTGCCTGGCACAGAGCACCATGGTGTTTCAGTGGCATAATTATAAAGAGAATACATTATCTGTCATGTTAGTATGTTGAATATATACCTACTGCCTACTGGTACCCACAAGTTCAACTGGACATAATCATTTGAACAGAATAGTTATGCTTGCAGCTACTCACCAAGCCAATACCAATGCCATAAAGGAGACGACCTATGATCAGGACTACAAAATTAGGAGCTAATCCAGTGACTAAAGCACCAGAAATATACAATCCAGCTGCTGTGATCAATTCTATTCTTCTTCCTGCACCAAGATGGTAGTAGCAGTTATTTCATTTCGTCTTCAAAGTTCACAGAGCAAGAAAAAAAATGAAGCTCAGTCTTTTCAAAGCACCTAGAAAATCTGCAATGCGGTATGCGAGAATGGATCCACCAAGAGCACCATAAAGTGAACCACTCGCCTAAATAACATGACAATAAAGCTCATTTAGCCCAATAATGTTTTTTATTTGGAAGGTGAGGAGAAAGCTTATAAATAAAGCACAAGAATCTTCCAAGAGGATTACCACAAGCCCTAGCTGCACAGAAGAGAGGCCGAACCAAGTGGTGCCACTGAGAGCAGCAGACTGAAGAATGAGGAAGCAAACGCGTGAGGGTGAGCGTCAGTTACAGGAAATTGTGTAACTACCAAACTGGGACTTACGTGCACAGATATGGTCGCTCCTGAAGTTGCTCCAATGTCATATCCAAAAAGGAGACCACCCAATGCCGGGAACACGAACCTAGATTCCGAAAATTGCTTATTAATACTTGAAGCTCAACATACCTAGAATTATCCCTTTACATAGTTACCTTCCAATGGATAAACCAAACAGAATTGCTATGCCAACTGACAAGTAACACTGGTTCAAGCCCCAAATGCAACAGTTCTGTGTCAAAATGGTAATCAAATCTAACTTCTCTAAACTATGTGATGCCATTATTATGACACACAAGGATCATAGTTTAACATGGAAAGAAAATCCTGGCAGTCTATAGATGAGCAGCATAAGAAGATGATGTTAAAGCAGGTTGCACATTTCTTACAATGCACTATATCATGCTAATTCGTATGCTACGCTACAGCCCTAGTTCAACATGGTTATCCTCCTCAACATTCATGATGCATTGAAGTGGAATCGAGCTAGAAATGCATTTATCCCCAAATGCCACAACCGGGACAGATGTGGTCAGGAATGGCTTACGGGAGGATGATGGCTGACAGCGAGTAGTCCGCCGCCGCGGCGGCGGCGCCATCTCCGGCTCCCGTCGAAACATCCTCGGCGCCCTGCGCGTGCGTCCGCACCTGCACATCATCATCATCCCCCATCTCGTCAGAACCGCAGCCCACCCCAGATGTTCGCCCCAGAATAGAAGGCACATGGATTCGCTATATTTGGGACGGGTGAGGACTGGGGCCGTGCGCCGTACTCGGAGCCGGCGGTGAGTAGCGTTGGCGGCGGAGGCGGCCGTGTGCAGGAGCGGCTCGCGTCCCGCGAGGACACGTGGAAGGCGTCCATCCCCGCGGCGGCGCGGCCGAGAGGGCGGGACCGTGGGAGGCGGCGAGCTAGGCAGCGGCGGTGGGCTGGGTGCGACGTGGAGGCGCGAGCGGCGGTGGTGCCTGTAGCGAGTGGCGAGGGGAGACACACACTGGTCGCCATGGCCATGGTTCTGGTTAAGCTTGGCCTGCGGGTTGTTTGCACGATGCATTATTTTATTATTATAACATAAAATATCCAAATTTTTAACTGCTTTTCTAATTGCTACTACTGTCAAATTAAACGGAAATAATTTATTGGGGTGCGAAATTACTTTAAAATAAATCTATCTAAAATTTGCGATATGGCCCAAATCTAATAAAACAGTTTCCTTAAAGAGTATACATATCAGGGGCACAGCCAACCAAGGACCAAATTTTAATTTGTAGGAATTGGCAGGGGACGCGCGAACGCGTACCCTCTCTAGCACAAATTATGACGTCCACTCTCCCACTTGGGGAGATGGTAAGCCAGCGCGCCCACCAAGTGCAATGTGGGCCACTAGCCTAGGCCACGAGGCTTCTTGATCCCCCGTCGACCCCGTCCAGGTAAGTATGGAACAACGTCGCACCACGCCCTCCTCTTATAGCCAGCTCTCCCGGTCGATGCCCATCGGCTGGGCGAGGTGGGACTAAAACTCGGAGGAGGAGAGAGCGCTGGACAGATGCGGCCAGAGTTCTGAAACAGGCTGCTATTCGAGTTGCTACCTTGGGCCACGGAAAGGCTGGAATCGATACGTGGGCCTGAGAGTCTCTGTGTATTCAGTTGCCAGCCCGATACTGCTACTGCAAAAAAGAAACGAATTACCAATATTTACTTGGCTCATGTCTGTATCGGCCACGGAAATTTCTGACTTTTTTGCCCCACGGGGCGAAGATTTCCTAATGATGGTAAGCGCAAAAATGATTTCGTAGATTTCATTGTTCAAAAGGTACCTGTCTGGTACATGCATCACGAAGAACACTTCACTCTTCAATCAGGAAGGTAGTCTTGCAAATTTGCATGGTCTAATATGCGACCTATGTGAAGCATTTTAGAGCAACTCTAGCATATTTTTATAATGCACGTATTCTTTAAATATAAGGAATAAACCACTCTAGCACAAATTTCAAAATAATTCATTCCTTACAACAAAAAATATAAGGAATTAAAACAAAAAACGAATTAAATCACCAATATTTATCTTGGCTCATGTCTGTATCGGCCACGGAAAGTTCTGAATTTTCTTTTGCCCCACGGGACGTAGATTTCCTAAAAGTACCTGATTGGGGATTGGCACATGCATCACGGAGAACACTTCACTCTTCAATCAGGAAGGTTGTCTTGCAAATTTGCATGGTCTAATATGCGACATATGGGATGCATTTTAGAGCAACTCTAGCAGATTTTTATAATGCGCTTATTCCTTAATATAAGGAATATATAAAGAACACCACTCTAGCAGAATTTTCAAAATAATCCATTCCTTACAAAAAAAAATGCAGGCCCTCTGTAGAATTGGCCTCCCAATCTATACATTTACAGAAAACGAGGCAGATACGGAAACAAACGACTCGGAAAAAAGACACAGAAGAAGTCTCGTCCCGAAGCCGAGTGGTACTCCACATGTCGCCGGTTGCCACGTCCCTCACCAATCCCATGCGCCGCCATGAATTCCTGACGTTGTCGCTTCTTGTCTTGAACCCCCACCCGTTGTTTGCTGCCAAGCCAAGCGGAGAGCTTCGGTGCGGCTTGGTGGCGGTGCCATCCCGTGAGGGGAGTTCATGTGGTCTTCCCCTCTCCCATGGCGAGCCAGCCTCGTGGATAGGCAATGACCGGAGGGGATCGTTCGCACGGCGTGTTCGACGGAGTTCCTGCAAGTATTTTTCTCACTTTGTTTTGGCGATTGAGTGATGAACTTTGTGATGTTCGTTGGCACTAATCCATGAATTTGTGTAGATGAACTCACTCGTGGAGGAGTACTTATTTGTCAATTTCTTCATGATTCATTTGGACCATTTCATCAACTTCGTGAAAAAATTCAAAAAAATATAGATTTGAAACGTCGTTGAACTGTGTTTCGTAGAAACCTAAAAGTTTGAATTACTAGTAAAGATTAACTTGAACAATGAAGACTCTAATCAAAACCGAAGAACAAAAAGGAAAAAATGTTTGAGATGGATCATAAGGGATCCGACAAGATACCTTATGAACCTAAAAGTTATATAAATATTTCTCTTATAATGATTATAAGGAAGAAATATGTTCATAACATCTTTTGGAGCTGTTGTATTACATCTTTCATTTGTGTGCTGCTACATAACTTATGTGGCAAACAACCGTGCGCACACGGGAAGGGACTGGCTCCTCAAGTTGAACTCGGAGAATTAGCACTATCCAATGCAGAAATTGGGTTTGACACACAAGCACCAGTGCTCCTGCTAGTTTAAAAGAATCAAATATCATATTTATGAGTTTTAAAAACTGCTGAAAAAATTCTAGAGGTAGTCAATAATATATCCCACAAACGTGTAATATATCAATTTCAAATAGTTTGTATTATGGGCTACACAAAAACGACAAAATCTGATAAAATTTAGAGATTGAAAAATACGCATACTCAGATCCATATTTTGTCTTTTTGTGAAGCTCAAAATATAATGTATCTGAAATTGATTTTTGCATGTTTGTGGGATACATCATTGGCTACATTCATATTTTTTCAAAAAAATATTAAAATCATAAATATGGTTTTTTTAAAAAAATATAGCACAAGCACCAGATCTCGGGAGCGAAAAGCCTCCATTCAATCTGATGTTGTCGGGCCTCCTCTGTTCTACTTAGCATAATGTGCTCATGGCAGCACCATTTCATCTTCTCTCTGGACACGGTGTTTCGGGTTACGGGTACAGATGCACCCGTTATGTAAAACATTTTTAATTCTTTTTAAAATGTCAAAAAAATAGATAAAATTTTGGATATACATCATGACATTTTATGTTAGCACAAAAATGTTTCGTAAAGAAAAAGACATTTTTTGTGACATGACCCACAAAAAAACTCTTTTCTTCACGAATTTTGTTGTGCTAACATAAAATGCCACGTAGTATATCCAAAAAAAAAATTGAATTTTTTTGATGATTTAAAAAATATTTTTAAGCAGCATCTAGACCTATGAGCCGATATGGATTTCCGCTTCTCTCTTCGCTTTCTTTATAAAAATATCTCTCCTATTCTTATGGAAGATTTCTTTTTCTATTCAAGCTTTTTAGAAAAGGCTTTTTTCCATGGGCGGAGGGCATATCCTCCTCTCCTAGGCACACTTATCCTTGTTATCATTGTCAAAGAAAAACAAATTGCTGTAGCGACGCATATCCTCTTGAAATACCAGATCGCTAGCCCTCCACGTGACTTGCTCGTGAACTACTATAGCTAGATTATTTACTAGCTGCCGGCACTACGATCTTCACTCAACAACTTGATTCGTGTCGGGGTAGAACAAAACTTGTGTAGGCGCACGAAAAGTAACTCGACGAGACTATCTCGTGAGCCCAAATCGAGAGCCGGTAATGCTTCTGCTAAATGCATCACCCTCTCTGAAAATTAATTATAGCAAAAGCTAGGAGATGCGATCGAGATGCTCAAACCGTCAAACGAACCATGGCACTCATCTCTCTCTGTCTTCCTTTACACCAAGAAAAATGGAGAGGAACGACAGACCAATCATACACGTTACAGAGTCAAGTCAAGAAAACAAGAAGCCGCGGCTAATTAAAAAACAGGCAGGTGATAAGATTCGTCGTCGCCGGTGGCGGTAGGTGGGCGATGGGTCAGTTAGCTACTTGGCCGGCTGGTTGGTTTGGGTCAGTGGGCGGCGACGGCGTTGCAGCGCCGCTGGCAGAAGTCTGGGATGCGGTCCATGCAGTGGTACACCGGCGGGTCGGCGCTGAGGGCGGACCTGACGCAGTCCCGGCACGCCGGGTGGCATCCGCCGCGCGCTGCGTCCATGCACCGGCACTGCGCCGGGGTCGACTTGGTGCACCCGCCGCAGTCGTCGCAGCACGGCCACTGCCTCCTCGCCTCCTTCGTCGGCGACACCACCTGTTCTTCATTTCCCACATCGTGCCCTGCAACCAAGAGACATAATTCCCAGTTAGCCATGAGGTGACCAGATCGATCTGCCACACTGCTCCGTCAAGGCGTCAACATCTTGCTTCGTTCCTCTTTTTTCTTGCGAGGATCAGCGGAAGGTCTCGTACCTCTGCTTTGGAGATCGGAGCGTTGGCCGTGCTGGTGGTGGTCGTGCCTGCCGCTGGATTCGGTGAGGTGAGGGAGTGCCACGAGGACGACGGCGAGGATCAGCAACAACGGCGCTGGGCTTCTTCTCCTCCCCATCTCTCTTTCTATACTGGATTTTGTTCTTACTGTAGCTTGCAAGGATTGGTGTAGAAGACTATTTTCTTGTTCAGGCTGCTGCAGCTCTGTCTATCCCAATATGTATCTGTAGTTCTGTACGCGGCTATTGGAAGAAGTCTTGGTTTTATAGAAGGAGGGGGTCCAGCCTCGGGACAGTGAGAAGCAAAGCTGCGTGCGCGCCTCTGCCCACTGAGACGACGGATCAGGCAAAAAAAAAGTCGGATAAACCAGCACCCCTGTAATCTCCTCATGATAGAATTGCAGGGTTATCACGAGGGTCCTCTTTTTACAGGGGAGTCCATGCCCTTTCTCAAAACTGCAGATTAGTGAAGCATGTTCCGGGTGGAGTAAGAGCATCTCTAGCAGCAGATCCAGATCCTGCTAAGCCCCGACAAGGAAAATAACTGTTTTTTTTATCCGAAGCGGAGAAAAAATGTCATACCAGATAAAAAAACTCCGACCTAGAAAAAATCCGGCGAGCAGGATATTTTAGCCTTGGTGCTCCATATCTTCCGTTTCTGAGACGATTTTCGTGCAAACTGAAAAGCCAAGCGACGGTTGGCGGGCGGGAACTTTCAGCCGAACCATCACTGGACCGCCCTCCGACTTGCCGAAATCCGGCTAAAATCAATGGCGGCGCTCAGATTCTGGCCAAATCTCTTCCAATTTCTGGTGACTCGTCTCGATTTGGACCGATTTTAGTAGCCTGTGACGGAGTGGAGGCGTAGAGCTCGCCGGCGGAGGGTGCCGCGGCCGCGCGGGCAATGCACGGCCGAAGACTTGCTAGCTAACTTGCGAGCGTGTGGGTCGATCGATCCAGCTAGCTAGTTGCTCTGTCTGATTACTCTGTAGGTATGTACGAGCGAGCAGGGTGGCGTGCCCAGGCGCGCGAGTGGTCGCGGGTGGGATGGGAGCGGGAAGCAGGCGCGGTGGATGGGGTGGAGGGAGGATGGAGACGGGAGGAGGAAGATGAAGATGAAAAGAAAATAGAAAATGAAAAAGAAAAGGAAAAGGAAAAGAAATTGTTTTAAGGGTGTTGTTTCTGGTATCTATTCTTCGAACATTTTTTGGTTTTACCTGAAACTTGTTTTCGGGTACAAGATTATAGGGGATCTTCAGAGATGCTCTAAATATATTTTCTTCTCGAGAAACCTATAGGGTAGTAGTAGTACACAACTGAATCATCCTCTTTAATCTACATAGAGTTTACACGATATGTCAAGAATATATCAGACATGAGTGGAACGGGAGCAGATACATAATTTCAACGTTAAGCAATGTCTTATTGGGAGTTGATAAGAAATATTTATTCACAGATACCGAAAGCTAGATTCACACACGAATATAGAATGAATGTGCAACGATTTGAATATAGGCAATCTTGATATCGCATATGTAGCCCGATATATCGCGTTGAACCCAAAAACATACATAAATATTAAGACGTAAAAAATACCAATCATCCAAGACAGTGTCGGAGTTTGGGCTGCATAATTGGCGGCAAATGGGCTGTAAGGACAAAACATACACTGTTATAGGCCGAACTAGGGGGTGCGGGAGGGGAAATGGGCTAAATATCATATATATCTTCGGAAAACAATAATGGGATGGGGAAGAAGGGGGGGGGGGGGGGTTGCAGCGGCCCCCCTGGCTTCACCGTACCTGCGCCGGTGACAGAAGAGTCTGAACGCCCGACTTTACGAAAATAAATTTTGAGGGAGCAACGGGGGCGATCGCCAACCTGAAAGCTATTTCATAGTACATGTACATCAATTAAACTCATAAGCACACACTTTCACGTACTTGTTGTTGGATACACGTCCACTTCAACGATCAGAATACCTAAAGAAACACATATATGGTTTTCACTTGATGTTGCATAAGATGACGTAGAGTCAAACATAAATATATCATAGAGATAAAAGAAAGGGCGTCGGAGAGCCGATAGATCCATCGGCTGGCTGAACGTCCATGCAGCAGCCAGACGCGCCGGTGGGTGGAGCGCCGCCCGGAAGCACGGTCAACGGAGCGGTGATGGTACAGATGGCACCGATCGTCCTGGCACCCAGCACCGCGGTGGGAGGAGCGCCCATGGTCCCGCCCGGCATAGCGGCCGGGTGGGACCTCTTCACGACGACCAAGGCGTCCTACCGCGGATGGATGTTGGATCTAACTGAGGGCATGGTGGCAGCGCCGGAGATCCAAGGCATTGCAGTAGGTAGGGTGCTACCACATACTATTTTTACTTCTTTCAATTAAAAGCTGCCAACTTGAAGGCTAGCGCAATTTTTCTATCAGTTCCCATTGTAATGCACCCCAATGTAAATGCCTGCAGTAACTTAAAAAAAAAGATGCTTGGTTTGATGCATTATTCACAGTTTATACATCATGAAGTTAACACAGAGAAGGAGGAAATAGAGCTAGAGGAAATAGTGTAGCTGATTCCTTAAGACACTAATATTTGATACAAATTCTGGGTTGTCCTGTTCATAATTTCAAATTAGTTTCTAAATATGTGTTGTAGAATATGTTCTAGGATTTCCATAGAGTATCTAGGTTGGATAAAGAAGCTTTCCTGGTAGAACTAGTCTATGTTTTTAGTTTAAGTAATGTACCTCTCATTGTAGGTGGTGATTTTAATTTAATTAGGAAAGCTAGTGACTTAGAAGATTTTCAAAGTGGTCGAATCTTTTTAATGTAATTATAGAACATTGGGATTTGAAAGAGATTGAATTATCTGGGAGGCGTTTCACTTGGTCTAACAACCAAGTAGATCATATCCTTGCTAAACTAGATAGATTTTTAGTTTGTACGGGGTGGGAGAAGTTGTCTCCTTTGGCTTTTGTTAATGTGCTTGCAAGAGATGCTTCAGATAATTATCCCCTAGTTTTCATGGTCTTAAGCAAGACAAGATCAGCAAACCTTTTAGATTTGAACTCTGCTGGTTCCTGATAGAGGATCTTTTAGCAATGGGTCAATAAAGTTTGGAGTGCTTTTTATTTTGGTAGAAAAAATATAGATAAATGGCAGAATAGGGGGGGGGGGGGGGGGTTAGAAGTAAGTTGAAAGGGTGGAATATTAACTATCATGCGTTTTACAAAAAACAGAAAGCGGCCTTTGTATATAGCTATTGATAATATAAGAGAGAGTAAGTTGGTTGGCCTCACAGTAGAGAATTATAATACTAGAAAGTCTCTGGAGAAACAGTTGCATAGGATTAGGAGAGAGGAGCAAGTAAAGTGGTTCCAAAGAGCTAAGGAAACCGACCTTGTACAAGGAAATACTCTAACTACTTATTTCATTGCGAAAGCCAGTGGCAGGAAGACGAAAAACAAAATAACTAGTTTAAACCAAGCTGAGGGGGTCTGATAGTGGGAGATGAAGAGATTTACAATATGCAACTTCGTTCTATAGATATATTTTTGGCTCTGTACCGGTAACTACTAGAGTAGCTTCAGATATCCCTTTAGAAAATGGTTTAAATGATGAGGACATATTTGAATTAGAAAAACCTTTTAATGTAGAGGAAGTAAAGTTTGCTATTTTTAATATGAAACTTGATAAAGCACCAGGATCGGATGGTCTACACATAGAATTTTATCAAAAGTTTTGGTCCCTGGTCTGTGATGACACTAGTACAGAACGACACATCGGATACCCCTCTATGGCAACGGCAAGAGTTAGGCGACGGAAAAATGAGCTCCGCGCGCTTCCGCGAGTGCGCGCGGGCGCTAGTCGGTCGATGGGCCCGACACAATGGTAACGGAGGCTGAAAAGATCTCCGTTGCTCATATATAGGCAACGGAGGAAAGAATATCTCCGTTGCTGATATTTCCACATCAGAAACGGAGATCGGTCTATCTCCGTTTCCCATGTGAAGGCACATTAAGCGGTGCCGGTATTAATATCTCCCACTCCAGTACTGTATCTCACTCTCACTCTCAGTCTCACTCTCCCCAGTTCCTAACCCTAGCCGCACACGCTCTCCTCCTACTTCACCCATCGATGGCGAACCCCTCCGGCGCCGACGGAAGTCAGGATGGAGCATCTTCCTCCTCCACCCTCCGAGGCGCAGCCCGGATCTCCCCTACAACTGGGGCGAGATCCCCGGCGACCGCGGTCGTGAGTTCATTCTGAGCCGTCAAATCCCATCCGGATCCACGGCGGCAGCGGCCACCGATGCCGGATCTCGTCCTCATCGTCCTCGGACGATGAGGACGAGGATCTGGAGGTCGGTCTCCTCCTCTCTCGCTCCTCCTTTGAGCGCGAGCGCGTCGAGGGTGTCATTCGGGCGTCTGCGATGCAGAGAGCTATCCGCATCTCCGCCGCCGAGCACGCGATAGAAGCCGCCGAGGAGGCGTTGTTCCAGACGCGGCTCCGGGCGGCCATAGACCGCTCTCTTCTCCCTGGCCAGGGCCCTGGGCCAGATGCGACGGCGGCAGCGGTGGCGGCGGCGGAGGAGGAGGAGGGAGAGGAGGAGGAGGACGCTCCGGTGTTCGAGCAGGATGAGGTCTCCTCTGACGTCTCCTCTGGCAGTGGCTCCGGCGCCGACGCCTGGGACGCAATCCGCGACGGAAAGCGGCCCCGCCTCACCTAAGGTAAATGACCGCTCTGTTAGCTACTTATTTAGTTCGGTTTGCTCTGTTAGTTAGCTCTGTTCAGCTATGTATTTGCTATGTTAGCTACTTATTTAGCTCGGTTTGCTTTGTTTAGCTTTGTATTTGCTATGTTAGCTACTTATTTAGCTCAGTTTGCTCTGTTAGTTAGCTCTGTTCAGCTATGTATTTGCTATGTTAGCTACTTATTTAGCTCGGTTTGCTTTGTTTAGCTATGTATTTGCTATGTTAGCTACTTATTTAGCTCAGTTTGCTCTGTTAGTTAGCTTTGTTCAGCTATGTATTTGCTATGTTAGCTACTTATTTAGCTCGGTTTGCTTTGTTTAGCTATGTATTTGCTATGTTAGCTACTTATTTAGCTCAGTTTGCTTTGTTAGTTAGCTCTGCTCAGCTATGTATTTGCTATGTTAGCTACTTATTTAGCTCGGTTCGTTTTGTTTAGCTATGTATTTGCTATGTTAGCTACTTATTTAGCTCGGGTTGCTCTGTTAGTTAGTTCTGTTCAGCTATGTATTTGCTATGTTAGCTACTTATTTAGCTTGGTTTGCTCTGTTAGTTAGCTCTTCAGCTATGTATTTAGCTCGGTTTGCTTTGTTTACTGCTTATTGGCTCTGTTTATTAGCTTTGTTTGCTATTTTTAACAAAGAATATTCGTTGTTTCAAGGGCTTGGTGGATGTTTGGTGACGATGCTACTGCCGTGAAGACCTAGGATCGGGGCTCCATACACGGTGCCGTCACCAGGAGCAGTACATTTTGCGCAGCAGGAAAGACAGTACATGTTCATCTGACGGCCGTGAAGACATAGGAGCAGAGCTCCAGCCACGCGCACTGATGAACTTTTGTAAAGCAGGGCGTACAAGAATACGGTGACGACCGGGCGGCCGTCTAGTCGCATGGAGCGGGGCTCCATCGACGGCACAGCCCGTCACCGTGTTTTTTTTGTTTTCCTGTAACCCTTATTAGAAACGGTTATTAGCAAAACTCCGTGTCTAATGTTAAATACATCAAAACGGTTTATCTCCTCCGTTGCCATTGTGAGGCTTCACATCAGTGACAGAGGCGGGGACACGGACCCTTTCTCCGTTGCCGAAGGGGTTTTTGGCCCATTTCTGATGTGTCGTTCTGTACTAGTGTGACTTGATGAACTTGTTTCATGAGTTTTCACACAGAAGAGCTAGATTTTTTCTAGATTTATTTACGGGTTTTAACTTTGTTGCCGAAAAGCGCGGATGCCAATAGTATACAGCAGTACAGACCGACATGTTTGTTAAATGTTTATTCAAGATTTTTACAAAAGTTATTAACAATAGGGTGGTAAAGCTACCAGAGAAAATAATTGCGCCAGTGCAAACTGCTTTTATTAGGGGTAGAAATATTCTAGATGGTGTTGTTATTTTACACGAAACTCTTTATTTATTTTTTGCGAAACACAGTACAACGCAGACGCTCACATACACGTGCACACACTCACCCCTATGAACGCACGCACGCACACCCTACCCCTATGAGCACCTCCGAAAGACTGAGCCGGTGATCGGGTCTTGAGATGACGAAGTCACCACATGCTCCTCGCTGTCGACAGGAACGTCGCCTCCCACTGAAAAATATTCCGCCTAAATGAGAAACACCAATGTCAAATCTAGGATTTGAGCTCTGGTGGATTGAGGGTATAGTACAACCACCCTCCTAACCATCTTGCCACAGCAAGTTCTCTACACGAACTCTTTATGAAGTAAAAGCTAGGAAGCTAAATATTGTCTTTTTTAAAGTGGACTTCGAGAAGGCTTATGATAAAATAAATTAGAATTCTATGTTTGATATCGTAAGAATGAAAGGTTTTCCAGACACTTTTATTAGTTGGGTCAGGAAATCAGTAGAGAATGGTAAAGTTGCATTGATGGTAAATGACAAGATAGATAATTATTTTGTGACTAAGAAAGGCCTTAGACATGGAGATCTCTTTTCTCCAATTCTGGTTAATATAGTTGTATATGTTCTGTCAGTGGTAGTAGATAGAGCCAAGGATGATGGTCTTATAAAACCTCTAATTTTGGATTTAGTAGATGATGGTTTAGTTATGTTACGATATGCGGATGCCACCATTTTCATGTTTCAAGATGATTGGACTCTGCTAGAAACTTTTAAAAAAAATATGTGCATTTCTTAGCTTTTGTCAGGTCTTAAGATCAATTTTATGAAAAGTGAGATTTTCTGATGTGGAGAAGCAACAAATAAGAAAGTAGAGTTTACTACAATTTTTACTTGTGCTGAGGGTGTGTTACTGATGACCCATAAGTATAGGGGTGTATCGTAGTACTTTCGATAAATAAGAGTGTCGAACCCAACGAGGAGCAGAAGGTGTTGACAAGCGGTTTTGATGAAGGATTCACTGTAAATGCTCACAGACAAGTTTTTAGGAGTTTTTGATATGACAGATAAATAAAGTACAAGTAAATAAAATGCAGTAATAATAGTTGCAGCGAGTGGCCCAATCCTTTCTACAGCAAAGGACAAGCCGGTTGTTGTACTTATAATGACCAAACGTTCTTGAGGACACACGGGAATATTGTCAAGTGCTTTCGCTTCATATAGTTGATTAATCTTCATTGTTTTGATAAGTGTTGTGTGGGTGAACCTATGCTAATGCACCGCCCTTCCTAGGACTAATACATACTTGTGATTATACCCCTTGCAAGCATCCGCAAATACAAGAAAGTAATTAAGATAAACTAACCACAGCCTTAAACTTTGAGATCCTGCTATCCCTCATGCATCGATATACCAACGGGTGTTCAGGTTTCTGTCACTCCGGCAACCCCACAATTGGCAAACGAATACACAATGCATTCCCCTAGGCCCATAAAGGTGAAGTATCATGTAGTCGACGTTCACATGACACCACTAGAAGAATAACACCACAACTTAAGCATCAAACCATTAAATATTACTCAACATAGTTCACTACTAACATCAAGACTTCTCCCATGTCCTCAAGAACTAAACGAACTACTCACAAGACATCATACGGAACATGATCAGAGGTGATATGATGATGAATAACAATCTGAACATAAACCTTAGTCCAATGGTTTCACCCAATAGCATCAATAACAAGAGTAATCAACACCGGGAGAGTTTCCCCTATGAAATAGACAAGATTCAGCCCTAGATGTTACAGCGGAGACGGGGTGCAGCGGCGGTGATGATGGTGTTGGCGGTGGAGATGATGATGATGATGATCCCGATGAAGTCCAGCTCGATGACGGTGATGATGGCGACGATTTCCCCCTCCGGGAGGGAATTTCCCCCGGCAGATTTCTTCCTGCAGGGGAGCTTTTCGCTCTCTGGTGTTTTCCGCCTCGTGGAGGCGGCGGAATATTTCGATGGCCGTCCTCGTGTGTTAGGGTTCCGAGGGGGTCAAGTACGCGAAGGGGGAACGGCTGAGGTGGGCCAGGGCCCCCAAACCACCTGCGGCGCGGCAGGGGGCCCCCCGCGCCAGTGTGGGAGGGCCCCCATGGCCCTCTCAGCCTCCCCTTTTGGCCTCCTCCATCTTCTGGTAAAATAGGAACTTCCATATGTCTCCTTCGATTTATTGATCTTCAGAAATAGTGCATCTCGACGGTGCTTTTTCCAGCAGAATCCTGACTCCGGTGTCCAATTCTCCATTATTCATCAAACATGCAAAATAGGTAAAATAACATAAGTAACACTTCTAAATATGAAATATATCGATGAATAGCAGTAAATTATGATATAAAATAGTGATGCAAAATGGACGTATCAACCCCCCCAAGCTTAGACCTCGCTTGTCCCCAAGCGAAAACTGAGCTCAGTAAACATGACCACAAGTTTATGGAGCAAAGTGTCGATAAATAAAATACGGACAAGAAGCATCACATTCATTGATACACAAGTCATTCTAGACAGCAACTTCCCTTCATATAATCTAACTTGAAATAAGTAAAGGGAACCACGATGAAGTGCATAAAGAGAACCATGATTGGTGAAGGCAAACTTAAACTCTTGGTCAGAGAACAATTAACAGATCATACTTATCTTTCGAGAAGAGTCTTTATATCAGAGCTTATATAGCAGAACTTACATGCCTTAATCATAACAGTCTCCTTACAGTCATTGATAACTTTCAAAGTTATATTCATTCGGATAAAAGCTATTGTGCGAAACAAGGAAATGAGAGATATGATTAGAAGTATCAACACATATAACTAATTGGATCTCAACAACTCAAATGCTTGCTTGAGATAGAGAGGAATGGGTTTACTGACTCAACAATAATGTAAAAGATAGGCCCTTCGCAGAGGGAAGCAGGGATTAAATCATGTGCTAGAGCTTTTAAGTTTTGCAAAGCATATAGAGAGTATGAAAATAGTTGTTTGAGCTATGTATGTCGTTGTCAACGAATCGTAGTAAAGTGAACACTAACCCCTTGTCAACCAGACTTTCAAGAGCGGCTCCCATGAAGGACGTTATCTCTACCAGCAAGGTAGATCATCCCTCTTCTCTTTTGTTTACACATGTATTTTAGTTTCTTTATAGTTGACACTCCTCCCAACCTTTTGCTTACACAAGCCATGGCTAACCGAATCCTCGGGTGCCTTCCAACATTCACATACCATGGAGGAGTGTCTATTTGCAAATTAAGTTGCTTACTGATAAATCAGGGCAAAACATGTGAAGAGAATTATTAATGAAAGTTGTAGTTAATTGGGACTGGGCACCCCATTTGCCAGCTCTTTTTGCAAATTGTTGGATAAGCGGTGTATATGCCACTAGTCCATTGGTGAAAGTCTGTTTGACAAAAGTGCTAGAGAAACTCTACAGAACCCTCATGAGCTAATAAACAGTGACACAAAACTAGGAGTAATAAGTTTTGAATAATTTAAAGGTAGCACATGAAGTATTTACTTGGAATGGCGCAAAATACCATATAGTAGGAAGTTATGGTGGACTCGAATGGCAATGGTTTGGCTCAAGGTTTGGATGTATGAGAAGCATTCCCTCTCGATACAGGTCTTTGGCTAGCAAGGTTATGTAGCAAGCATAAGAGTTGAGGGATACAAACAATTATACAAGTGATAAGAATAATCATGCAATCTTCCTTAGAAGCACAAATAGTTTAACTTAAGAATACTAAGCTTATGAGCTACAAAGAAAGAAAGATCATGGAATAATATATTTGCATGCACTCCCCTCTCTACTTAAGTCTCAAAGTATTGTCTACTACTGACCAATGCTAAGTTTGCCAAAACCAAAAAGATTAACTTGGTGCTCTAAAAAGTGATCCCTATACTAACAACAAGGTTATCAATATGAAAGAGAATTGCAAGCTAAAATAAAGTATGCAGAAAGTAAATGATAAAACTTCTCATTAATATTTCATAACGGCAACTCACACCAAGGGATACATAGATAACCAACTAAAAGAGAGATACTTCCACATTGCAAACCATCATATAAGATAACTTCCCTACTCACGATATGACTTTATGGAAAAGTAAAAGGTAAAGATAATGATGTGATACCGCGGCACTCCCCCAAGCTTGGAACAAACCAAGGGGATGCCAATACTTATGATGAATTACTCCTTCGGTGGTGGTGGTGAATTGTTGATAAGCTTATCAACCAGCTCCTTCAGTTCATCAATCTTGTAGGTGAGGGCGCGAATCAGCTCAGAGTTGTGTTCGATGCGATTCATAAACTTGTCAGACTGCGAGTCCCAACTCTTGGAGTTGTTTCCCCACTCCTCAGCAGCAGAATCCCTCTTTCCTGTATTGTTAGAACGATCTATATTCCAACCACTAGGCAATCAGCCTCCGGGATCCTCTCAATTTGATGCTTATGGATAAGAGTATGGAAGGGGTTATTTATGCCTGGGGAAGATGTCCTGGGAGCCAAGAAGCGTCGTGGAACCTTCCCTCCGGTGCTCATCCGCGCCCTTGCCTGGGCTTGAATGGATTTGCCACCACTCCGATGCTTGCAACGGTAGCGCGCGGGTATTCGCGCGGGTCTTCCTCCACTTCTCCTTCATCTTCGCTCTTGACTTCCTCCTTCAGCTTGGGGTCTTGAGTCTCGTCTTCCAAAGGCTCCTTGCCCTTGTTGTTGTTGTTGGAGACCATGGCGCTTCTAAATCTGAAAACAATATCTGGACAGAAACAGCTCGAAACGAAACACGATGAAAAGGCGAGATACGAACCTCGGGGGTTCGGGTGAGTTATATAGCAAAAAGTTTTACAACATAAGGAAGGTACAGGAGGAAACCTGATCGGAGACGAGCTCCGGGGTGCTCAAACCACCAGGCGGCGCGGCTGGGGGCCCACCGCGCCGACCTATGGTTTGGGCACCACGGGTGCCGTCTCCCATCCGGTTCGGTCTCTTATTTTTCCATATTTAATAAAAACGACGAAAATATCTTCTAGAAAGTTATTCGCGAAACTTTTCTTACCGAAACTGTTACCTATTCGAATCGAATTCTGCAGTCCCAGAAAAATGTTCTTCAATGAAAGTTTCCGGAGTCACCACTTTAATTGTATCAACCTCTTCATTAATAGAATCTCCAGAAATATAATGCTTGAGTCTTTGACCATTTACCACTTGTGTAGAGTTATCTTTCAATGAAGCAATTTTTATTGCACCTGAACGATACACCTCCACAATAACAAATGGTCCTTCCCATTTTGAGAGTAACTTTCCTGCAAAAAATCTGAGACGAGACCTATACAATAGAACTTTCTCACCAACATTAAATTCTCTTTTAAGAATTCTCCTATCATGCCATCTCTTAACTTTTTCTTTAAAGAGTCTAGCATTTTCATAAGCCTCACTTCTCCATTCATCTAAAGAACTTAATGCAACAACCTTTTCTCACCGGCAAGTTTAAAATCTCTATTAAGTTCTCTCACTGCCCAATAAGCTTTGTGTTCTAATTCTAAAGGCAAGTGACAAGCTTTACCATAAACCATTTTATAAGGAGACATGCCCATGGGGTTCTTATAAGCAGTTCTATAAGCCCATAAAGCATCATTTAACTTACTAGCCCAATTTTTTCTAGATTTATTAACAGTCTTTTGCAAGATAGATTTAATCTCCCTATTTGACAATTCTACTTGTCCACTAGTTTGAGGATGATAGGCTGAAGCAATTCTATGATTAACACCATATTTAGCAAGAGTCTTTCTAAAACCACCATGGATAAAATGAGAACCTCCATCAGTCATAAGATATCTAGGTACACCAAACCTAGGAAAAATGACATCTTGAAGCATTTTTAAAGAGGTCTCACCATCAGCACTTTTAGTAGGTATAGCTTCTACCCATTTAGTGACATAATCAACAGCAACAAGTATATGAGTATTACCTTGTGAAGAAGGAAAAGGACCCATGAAGTCGAATCCCCAACAATCAAATGGTTCAATAACAAGAGAATAACTCATAGGCATTTCATTGCGTCTAGAGATATTACCAACCCTTTGACATTCATCACAAGATAAAATAAACTTTCTTGCATCCTTAAAGAGGGTAGGCCAATAAAAACCTGATTGTAGAACTTTCTGCGCAGTTCTATCTCCAGCGTGATGCCCTCCATAAGCACTTCCATGGCATTTCCTCAGTATTTCCTGTTGTTCATATTCAGGAACACATCTTCGCATAATACCATCGACTCCTTCTTTATATAAGTGTGGGTCATCCCAAAAGTAATGCCGCAAGTCATAAAAGAATTTCCTTCTTTGCTGAGCTGAAAAGGTTGGAGGCAAGTACTTGGAAACAATAAAGTTAGCATAATCAGCATACCAAGGACTATCTCGCGAACTTACACTTATTGCAGCCAATTGTTCATTTGGAAAGCTATCATTAACAGGAATAGGATCATAAGGAATGCTTTCCAATCTAGACAAATTATCAGCAACAGGATTTTCAGCACCTTTTCTATCTATGATATGCAAATCAAATTCTTGCAAAAGAAGTACCCATCTAATAAGCCTTGGCTTAGCATCTTTCTTTTCCATAAGGTATCTAATTGCAGCATGATCAGTATGAATAGTGACTTTCGAATCAACTATGTAGGGTCGAAATTTGTCACAAGCAAAAACTACAGCTAGAAATTCTTTTTCAGTAGTGGCATAATTCTTTTGAGCAGAATCAAGAGTTTTACTAGCATAATGAATAACATTTAACTTTTTATCTACTCGCTGCCCAAGAACAGCGCCTACAGCATAATCACTAGCATCACACATAATTTCAAAAGGTAAATTCCAATCAGGTGGTTCAACTACAGGAGCGGTGATTAAAGCCTTTTTCAAAGTTTCAAAAGCTTCCTTACAATCATCATCAAAAACAAAGGTACATCTTTTTGAAGAAGATTAGTAAGAGGCTTGGAAATTTTAGAGAAATCTTTAATAAACCTCCTATAAAAACCAGCATGACCAAGAATACTACGAATACCTTTAACATCTTTGGGACAAGGCATCTTTTCAATTGCCTCCACTTTAGCTCGATCAACTTCAATACCTCTTTCAGAAATTTTATGTCCAAGAACAATTCCTTCATTAACCATAAAGTGGCATTTCTCCCAATTAAGAACAAGGCTAGTTTCTTCACATCTCTGCAAAACTTTGTCAAGGTTGTGCAAACAATTATCAAAGGAAGTTCCATAGACGGAGAAATCGTCCATGAAGACTTCCACAATTTCCTCACAAAAGCCATGAAAAATAGCAGACATGCATCTTTGAAAAGTAGCAGGAGCATTACATAAACCAAAAGGCATACGTCTATAAGCATAAGTTCCATAAGGACAAGTAAAAGTAGTTTTCTCTTGATCTTGCGCTCTCACAGCAATTTGAGAAAACCCAGAATACCCATCAAGGAAACAAAAGTGAGTTTTCTTGGACAACCTCTCAAGCATTTGATCAATAAAAGGCAAAGGATAATGATCTTTCTTAGTTACTTTGTTAACCTTTCTAAAATCAATGCACATCCTATAACCAACTACTACTCTTTGAGGAATTAGTTCATCATTTTCATTAGGAACAACGGTAATTCCTCCTTTCTTAGGAACACAATGCACAGGACTTACCCATCTACTATCAGCAATAGGATAAATAATACCAGCTTCAAGAAGTTTTAATACCTCATTTCTTACCACTTCTTTCATCTTGGGTATTAAACGACGCTGATGCTCAACAACAGGCTTTGCATCAGGTTCCATGTTGATGGCGTGCTGACATATAGTAGGAGAAATTCCCTTCAGGTCATCAAGAGTATATCCCATAGCTCCGCGGTGTTTCCTCAACACTCCCAATAACCTTTCCTCCTCTGTACCTGAAAGTTTAGAGCTGATAATAACAGGATATATTTTCTTATCATCAATATAAGCATATTTAAGATTATCAGGCAGAGGTTTCAAATCAAAAACAGGATCCTCCTTGGGTGGCATTGTGGTACCCAAATCTTCCACAGGTAAATTGTGTTTGAGCATAGGTTGACGAAGGAATACTTCATCAAGCTCATTCCTTTCTTCCCTGAAGTTCTCACTTTCATGATTCTCCATATGTTGCTGCAAAGCATTGTTAGGAGCAAGAACAATAGATGCAAGTTGAGCAATTTCAAAATCCTCACTAGGCAATTCAGTTTCATAAGGTGCTTTAGCAAATTTAGAGAAATTGAATTCATAAGATTCACCAGCAAATTTAGTAAAGATTTTCTCTTTCTTACAGTCTATAACAGCACCACAAGTATTCAGAAAAGGTCTACCAAAAATAATAGGACAACTATCATTGGCAGCCGACCCAAGTACAAGAAAATCAGCAGGGTATTTAGTCTTACCACAAAGGACTTCGACATCTCTAATGATACCAATTGGAGAGATAGTTTCCCTATTAGCAAGCTGAATAACCACATCAATCTCTTCAAGTTTACAAGGAGCAATTTCGTGCATAATTTCCCTGTAAAGCTCATAAGGAATAGCACTAGAACTTGCACCAATATCACATAAACCATAATAGCAATGATCACCTATCCTAACAGAAAGCACAGGAACACTAGACTTCCTAGAACTTTTAGGATGTGAGACAATATTAGAAGCATCCTCACAAAAGATAATGTGTCTATCTTCTAAATTTTCAGTGACAAGATCTTTAACCAATGCTACAACAGGTTCAACAGTTATTTGCTCATCAGGTTTGGTAGTTTTCTTATTACTTTTACTAACAACACCAGTTATGATAGTATGTTCCTTAATCTTATTAGGAAAAGGAACTTTTTCAATATAAGGTTCTGGAATAATGCGATCACAACATTAACCTCAACACCTTTAGATATATGAGAAACAGATTCATCTTTATATGGTTCATGATAATTTTTAAAACCCTCCTTCGGCAAACCGAAATAGGAAGCAAAGGCTTTATAAAAGTTTGCAACAATTTGAGAGTCAAGACCATAAGTAGTGCTAATTTTGCGATAATCATCAGTATCCATAAAATTTTTAACACACTCAAAGTCATAGTTTATACCTGACTCCCTACCTTTGTCATTCTCCCATCCTTCAGTGTTCTCCTGAATCCGATCAAGAAGGTCCCACTTAAACTCTTCTTTATTACGAGTGAACGATCCAGCACAAGTGGTATCCAATAGAGTTTTATCTTGAAAGGAGAGTCTTGCATAAAAGTTATCAATAACAATATTACCAGGAAGCTCATGAATGGGACATTTGAGCATTAATGCCTTCAATCTCCCCCACGCTTGA
The DNA here is from genome assembly GCA_947311845.1 of Poa pratensis. Taxonomy (NCBI): domain Eukaryota; kingdom Viridiplantae; phylum Streptophyta; class Magnoliopsida; order Poales; family Poaceae; genus Poa; species Poa pratensis. The sequence goes on from CAMZMU010000112.1 coordinate 26,966,884, forward strand.
GCGATACTCTCTCCATCATAGGGCCAGAAGTTATATATGAGGTTCCGATCCTTATGAATCTCACTTGGAGGATAGAATTTGGAGTAAAAGAGAGGTACAATTTCCTCCCATCCAAGAGAATACCCATTCTTCAGCAGTTTATACCAATGTGCAGCTTTACCAGACAGTGATAGAGAGAATAATTTCTTCTTAACTTCTCCCATCGAGATACCTGCACACTTAAATAACTCGCACAATTCATGCAGAAATAACAAATGATCTCCAGGATGGACAGTTCCATCTCCTGCATAGCGGTTATTTGTGACACGTTCAACAATTTTCATAGGAATTTTGAACGGTATTACCTGCTCATCTGGCGCCTCCTCTACTACCTTAGCAGTGGTAGTTGTTTTCCCAAATAGGAATTCAAGAGAAGACCCCTCCATAATGAGATATAGCAGCAGGCAAAAATAAAAACAGCACGTACAATAAATGTTTCCCTTACCAATTCCACTTACCAATAGCGCTACACTCCCCGGCAACGGCGCCAGAAAATAGTCTTGATGACCCACAAGTATAGGGGGTGTATCGTAGTACTTTCGATAAATAAGAGTGTCGAACCCAACGAGGAGCAGAAGGTGTTGACAAGCGGTTTTGATGAAGGATTCACTGTAAATGCTCACAGACAAGTTTTTAGGAGTTTTTGATATGACAGATAAATAAAGTACAAGTAAATAAAATGCAGTAATAATAGTTGCAGCGAGTGGCCCAATCCTTTCTACAGCAAAGGACAAGCCGGTTGTTGTACTTATAATGACCAAACGTTCTTGAGGACACACGGGAATATTGTCAAGTGCTTTCGCTTCATATAGTTGATTAATCTTCATTGTTTTGATAAGTGTTGTGTGGGTGAACCTATGCTAATGCACCGCCCTTCCTAGGACTAATACATACTTGTGATTATACCCCTTGCAAGCATCCGCAAATACAAGAAAGTAATTAAGATAAACTAACCACAGCCTTAAACTTTGAGATCCTGCTATCCCTCATGCATCGATATACCAACGGGTGTTCAGGTTTCTGTCACTCCGGCAACCCCACAATTGGCAAACGAATACACAATGCATTCCCCTAGGCCCATAAAGGTGAAGTATCATGTAGTCGACGTTCACATGACACCACTAGAAGAATAACACCACAACTTAAGCATCAAACCATTAAATATTACTCAACATAGTTCACTACTAACATCAAGACTTCTCCCATGTCCTCAAGAACTAAACGAACTACTCACAAGACATCATACGGAACATGATCAGAGGTGATATGATGATGAATAACAATCTGAACATAAACCTTAGTCCAATGGTTTCACCCAATAGCATCAATAACAAGAGTAATCAACACCGGGAGAGTTTCCCCTATGAAATAGACAAGATTCAGCCCTAGATGTTACAGCGGAGACGGGGTGCAGCGGCGGTGATGATGGTGTTGGCGGTGGATGATGATGATGATCCCGATGAAGTCCAGCTCGATGACGGTGATGATGGCGACGATTTCCCCCTCCGGGAGGGAATTTCCCCCGGCAGATTTCTTCCTGCAGGGGAGCTTTTCGCTCTCTGGTGTTTTCCGCCTCGTGGAGGCGGCGGAATATTTCGATGGCCGTCCTCCGTGTGTTAGGGTTCCGAGGGGGTCAAGTACGCGAAGGGGGAACGGCTGAGGTGGGCCAGGGCCCCAAACCACCGGCGGCGCGGCAGGGGGCCCACCGCGCCAGTGTGGAGGGCCCCCATGGCCCTCTCAGCTCCCCTTTTGGCCTCCTCCATCTTCTGGTAAAATAGGAACTTCCATATGTCTCCTTCGATTTATTGATCTTCAGAAATAGTGCATCTCGACGGTGCTTTTTCCAGCAGAATCCTGACTCCGGTGTCCAATTCTCCATTATTCATCAAACATGCAAAATAGGTAAAATAACATAAGTAACACTTCTAAATATGAAATATATCGATGAATAGCAGTAAATTATGATATAAAATAGTGATGCAAAATGGACGTATCAGTTACCTTTTAAATAATCAGGTCTCCCGATGCATAATAAAAAGCTTAGAAAAATGGACTGGAAACCATTTGAGGATAAAGTAGAGAGAGAAAGTTTGTTTCTTGGATGGGTAAATACACTTCGTAGGATGATAGATTAATTTTAATTAGGTCTTGTCTTAGTAATGTACCTTTCTATATGCTCTCCTTTTATTTTTAGCCAAATGTTCTTGCAAAAGAATGGACTTTTTTAGGAAGAGATTGCTTTGGAATGAAGAAGAGGGTAAAAAGAAAAATCATCTAGTAAAGTGGGAGGAAGTGTGTAGACCAAGAGATCAAGGGGGTCTAGGCGTGATAGATTTAAAAATAATTAATATATGTTTGCTATGCAAATGGCTATGAAAAATTGAGACTGAGGATGGTTTATGGCAGCAGCTGATTAGGTCTAAATACTCACGTACTCATTCCCTTGATCATGTTAAATTGAAACCTATGCATTCTGATTTCTGGTACGGTGTAATGAAAGTTAGAGATGTATTTTTAGCTCTTGCAGAAAGCAAACTGGTAATGACTTGAGAAGTAACTTTTGGGAGGATCTCTGGCTGGGAGATAAACCTCTGCGTTTTATTTCCCTAGATTATATAATTTGTCACATGCAAAACAAATTAGTGTATTGAAAGTTTTCCTTGATGGTTGGGGTGTGCTTCATTTTAGGAGGAACTTGTGGGGACAGCTTGCTGATATGTATTTTAAGTTACATGACATGTGTTCTGAGGTGCACTTAAATGATAATGAAGATAGATGTAGGTGGTTACTAACTAAATCAGGACAGTTTTCTGTCAAGTATTTATATACGGCGCTGAAAACTTCCGAGGTAAAAGTTCCATATAGGAAGTTGTGGTTCGTAAAGATTCCAGTTAAGGTTTTCTTATGCTTGCTTCTAGGAAAACTATTTTGACAAAAAGTGTTCTGTTAGCAAGAGGTTGGAAAGGTTCTAACAAGTTCATGTTCAGTGGCATTGTAGAGACTATAGATCATTTATTTTTCTGCTGCTCGGTTGCTAGATACATACGTGGTGTAGTGAGAAGTGCGTTTAATTTGGTTTTTGTTCCTGTTAATTTTGACATGTTGCATGCATGGTTTGAAACGTTTAAGGTTAGAGATAGGTACCTGATTTCGTCAGGCGTGGCTTCATTGTTGTGGGCAATCTAGAAATCCAGAAATGATGCCTTCTTCAGTGGAGTTTGATGTCGGGATCCCACTTCGATTGTATTTCAGATAGCTAACTACATAATTAACTGTGTTGGTTTGCAGAAACCAAAACTATGAGAAGTACAACGTAGAGGAGCAAGAATGCTCATTTTGGTGGAAACTGAATGCTTCCATCGAAGGCAGGGTTGGGGGCCGATGGTGATGCGGCTAACCGAAGCCTAAAGAAATCTTCCTGGAATGTATTTCTGGTGCCAAAAGATAGTTGATGTTATGTTGATGTAGAGTTTATGTTTCGGACCCTATAGTGCGTTGGTGTTCTGAGCTGGATGGTTGTACTGAGTAGTTCAGGTGTTGGGTGTTGCTGAGCGAACTTGGAAAACACCGTGCAGTGGGCTGGTGCCCTGGGAGGATAAAGTTTTTGAACTATGTATTATCAGTTTTCATGATGAATGAAATTGGGGGCCTTTGGCTTGTACTTTCAAAAAAAAAGATAAAAGAAACACACCAAAGACTAATTCAAACCGGTGCGTAGAAGAACAGTGTGAATGATCTCGATTGCACGAGGCGCTGCGAGCAAAAAATCGTGGCGAGGGAGAAAATGACAAAAAACTACCACATTTGCGGGTGACTTCTCACATAACTACTACAATTCAGTTTTTGGACACATAACTACTACCTTTGGGGCCATACTGTGACGCTGAGCACTGATTTTTGCCTGGTAACATTTTAACCATTTTTCTGACAGATGGGCATCTGGGACCGCGGCGACGCGGAAACGTTGAAAAATGAAAAGGCCGCGGCCGTATGCTGACGAATGATACGTTCCGTTCGTGGCTTATCTCGCGCGCACGGTGTTTTCCTTTACGTTTCCCCGAAATAACCAAATCGAACTTGTGCTGCTAGTAGAAAAATGTGATTGATTATCGAACCATTGGGAGGATATTCGTGACGTGATTCCACCATGCTGTGCCGTAGGTGTGATCGACACGTGGGGTGACTAGGCCAGGCCAGTAGGTGTACACCATTTTGAACACATGAGCAACATGTGTGTCACGGCCGGCAGGTGGTTTAGTTCTTTGTTTAGTTAAGATTTATATGTAGAGCGTATATTAGTGTGTCGATTTACTTATTTCAGTCCGTATTTGTGCCAACTGGTCAAAGCATGTTAGTGTGTTGATATACTTATTTCAGTCTATGTTTATGCCAAGTGGTCAAAATATGTTTATATTTAGTGGGTTGATTTAGTCCGTAATTATGCCAAGTGGTTAAAACATATAATATTTTTTTGCGAAACACAGTACAACGCAGACGCTCACATACACGTGCACACACTCACCCCTATGAATGCACGCACGCACACCCTACCCTATGAGCACCTCCGAAAGACTGAGCCGGCGGTCGGGTCTTGAGATTGACGAAGTCACCTCAGACGCCTCACTGTTGACGGGAACGTCGCCTCCCACTGAAGAATATTTCGCCTAAATGTTATAATTTACTAGTGCGTTGTAACGGGCGATATGAATCATCAGGTACTGGAATCAAATGTCTTCTTCTTTTGATGGGTCTGGAAAAATTATCTGGGCCGCCGGATAAGCGGTGGTTGGGCCGCAATATAGCCTAGCCGGGACGAAGGGCTCGATACAGTACCAAATACGCCACCCTCCGCCGCACCCAACCCCCGCCACCGCAATCCTAGTGTAGTTTCGGCGAGCAATCCACCGAGCACCGTCGCTCCTCTCCTCTTCCCACCTTCAGATCTTTGGCCGGCAGCAGTCTGTGCAGCTCCGGTGGGCGCGAAGGAGGCCGCGAGCCTCAGAAGACGACGCGGCGCAGAAGCAACTCGTCCGGAGAGGCCACATGATATGGATGTGGCGGGGGGGGGGGGGGGGGGGGAGGGAGGGGCAGCTCCTATGGTGGTCGGAGGAAGAAGGCACCGGAGGAGGAGTTTCTCGACGACTACCGCCTGCCGCTGGTGCTGCCAATTCCGGCGGATGGGTGCGTCGTCAGCGTTGGCATGCGCGGCTTCGTGCCTGTCACTTGGACACACTCGTCGACGACGTGCTGCCGGTCTGGAAGTGCGCCGATGACGTTGACGTCGAGCTCGCGGCCGTAACAGAGACATGGGAGAAAGGTGCTCCCAGCGCCGCGGCTCGCCTAGCAGCGGCGCTGGACGAGCAGGAGCTCGCTTGGGCGTTGTGCCACCCCATCGAGAAGGAGGACATCCACATCGACATGTAGGTCGCCGCACAGGAGCTCGCCGGACGGAGGAGGTCACCGCGGAGAAGATCGCCGCCGTATCGACATCGACCTATAGATCACCGCCGCTAGGGTTTCAATTTATGTTTTAAGTTTAGTTTGATTTATGTTCTACTGTACTTTAATTTTAGTTATTGCGTAGTTTCAATCTATGTTCTAGCTATGTAAAATTTATCGCACGAACTTGCAACTTCCTTTTCATTTGAATATCCAGTACGTTTTCTGTATCTGTTCTGCCCGAGCACAACTCGTATCGGATAATTAGAATCCGTCTTACCAGATACGATTTATCCGGTACAAGATTATCCAACATCTTCTAGAGATGCTCTTAGTTTCTATGCATACAATGTCTAACTAAGCACTATGGAAATCTCAATATTTAAAAATATTATATACTTATATATATAAGTGGATATTCACATGTAATTTATATTAACATGAATGAACGCAAAAAAACAACTTTAAGACCGTGAAAATGCACGGGCATTTATCTAGTTGTCTTAATAGTCTTAACAACCAATACCCTTTGACTTTGAATTTTTTGAGGAGATCGCAACCTTCTTCTTCCAAGCCCACATCCACCACCACCACCTCTCGCGTGAAATGGAACTCCTCGTGCCAACCACACCACACGCCTCCTCGATACATGCGACTTCAGGAAGTTGGGAGGATGGCGTGATGGTCGGCATTAAATTATTTATACTAGAAATTTTTACTTCATGATAATTATAATTAATTCTTTATACATACAATTTTAAAAATTACAATTTTATGTTATACTTAAACTATATTATTGCCTATTTAAATAATTTTATGTTACAATTTTAAATAAAATTAGCATCATAATAATGCAGATAAATATTTAGATATGGTGCACTTGCTCAAATTTTTATCTTTGACAGTGGAAAATGCGCTTGCAACTAATTCAAAGAATATAATTGCAAAGAAAGTGGCATTCTCTGTTTACTTCCGAGAAACTATATTATTGCCTATTTAAATTTTGAGTTTCAACCTAATTTTCTAAATAAAGTAGAAATACAAATGAACAAAATCACATGTCTTCATAGATTTATTTGCACCACTTAGATGGATTACAATATATCTTTGTGATAGTGTCTATTTTAGCTTCCTTAAATATCATTGCAAAGAGCTCTAAAGTTGACATAGGTTTCTAGAGTGTTTGCTCAACTATTCAAGCTGTATGTAAATGATATGGATAAGTATTTAATAAATATCTACAATATACAGAATATAAATGTGAGTTATGCCGTAATAGCCAGATTAATTTCTTCGTGTCAACCATGTAGGAGATCGAGTACCATGTTAAGCATGAGAACGGACTACTTATAAGCATTAACTTCATGAAATAATGCTTTTATTTTTGTGCTAAGACAAAAACTATATACATGAAGTAATGATTTATGAGTAGTGAACCATTGCTTTTTATTTTAGATCACCCCAATCATATTTTTTTATATTTTGCAACAGTGTTTGAAAATATTTCCAATGCAACCGGTTGAAGGAGGGTTCCCACGCCACTTGCACCAGTACAACGCGAGATATCGTGTTTCGAGCTCCCATGTTTCCCATGTGACATGTACGCCATATCAAGGTATGCCCAACAGAGGTGTCGTCATGGCTATACCAACATAGTACAATATAGCTCCCTGCCCATTCTTATTGTCAAAAATAGCCCCCTCTGAATTTAATTGTCAAATATAGTCTGGCGGGAGGTGGAATAGGCGACACGTGGCACATATTGCCATAGGGGGTGGCTGGAAGATCTTTCCGCCAAAGGGAGAGGCGGGAGGCTCTTACAGCCATCGGATGTGGCGGGATGTGATGGGACCTAGTGCTGTCAGATGGCGGGAGCTGAGAGGCGAGGTGGTGTCAGATGGCGGTCATTCCGCCGAAGTGTTTGGGCGGAAGGGAGGTGGGGCCATGGAGGTTAGTCACGATAATTAGATGTGCTTAAATACTCTTGTTGTCTATTTGCGGTCAAATACACAGGGAAAAGCACATGGCCTGCAGGCCTCTACTCCATTGGAAAGCGAGAAAAAAAATCAACCGCCTCTTCGTGAGGGGAAGGACTCGGACCTGAGCCCAAACGTGTTTTGAGAGTCGTTTCTGACTTTTCCTGCCGCCTCGCCGGTGCGCTCCTTGCTTCTCCCGGCGGCGCTGCTGCTAGGCGTGGGCGTGGATGCGTTGCCTGGCTTGTACATAGTAGTTATAGGTTTAGTTTTAGCCTCTTTGCTACGTCTGCCTCTATGGCGTATGAGAGTAGGTCGACGGATCTTGGCGGCCAGATCCGGCGCGCCGTGGTCTTCTTCTTCCTAGCTACAGTTCGCCAGTGGCAGGCGGTGCTGCAAGCGACGTCGACGAAGGCACGCATCTCTCCTAATAAGGTACGCACAGGAAGCATCGAGCTGGGGCTTTCCGCCAGCCCTGGACTTGGGTTCTTCTTCATCTTCTTGATGTGGTGCTCCGGAGGTCGGAGTGCACGGTGAAGAGAAGATCTTCCAGCTTTCATAAGGCCGAATCCCTAGTTCTCTGCTGCATCTTCTTCGATCTGTCTCCTCTGGCTGTGGCAAGAGTCCAGAGTTTGATGACGGATTGATGCGTCTTGTTCGTCGGCGGGAAACTAGGTTTGCTGGATTTTCTGGAGCGGAAGCACTTGTCTTTCTATGCCACAGTGGTTGCGGGAAGAAGGATTGGCGATTTGGCTCTGGATTTCCACGAGGAGATCTGACTGCGATCTACGGATTCATCACCGGCGGCGAGCTTCCGCTGCTGTTATTCCTGGCACAAGGAGCCACTCCGTGCTGTGGCGATTTCTACGCCATGGCGTCTTCAACCTCCAGGCCAGAGTGCCATTGCGGAGGCCCTTCTTCAGCTCCGCTGCGGCATCCAACGTCGCACCGTCTCCAAGTGGTCTCGTCCCCGGCGATGGCGCGGACGGCCGCTGCGTCGAGTTGCTCGATTCCGGTGGTGAAGGATCTGATTGCATTCCTATTTCTTTAGGCAAGGTCCTTTTTGTAAAGTCAGGGACGTGGTTGTAATTTTCTTTTACTTTGAGGTCCTTGATGTAATTTGTAACTCCACCGAGTAATGCAGTCTGGACCCTTCGGGGTCCTTCTCCTTGTTAAAAAAAGCACATGGCCTAACTCTAACCTCGAAAAAACAATGAATAACTTCAGCCACTGTTCGCTGCTACTATACCAGTCTGCATGCGGCTACATGCTTCACGAGATGCCTTTTAACGCCATCTGACACCACCTCGCCACTTGACATCCCTGGGTCCCACCACATCCCGCCACACCCGATGGCTGGAATTGCCTCCCGCCCTCCGTATGGCGGAAAGATCTTCCGCCACCCGGTATGGCGGTACGTGCCACGTGTCGTCTATTCCTCCTCCCGCCAGGCTACATTTGACAATTAAATTTAGAGGGACCTATTTTTAGCAATAAGATTGGGCAGGGGGCTATATTTGTAAAAAAATCGTACTACGTAGACCAGTCCTGTCAAATCGAATATCCTACTCGGTCACTTTTTCCATCCTTGACACGTTGACGGATAACATATTTTCTTTCGGAACTTAGAGCCTTTTAGGACCTATTTGATTTATTGGATATGAAAGATGTAGGAATAGGAAAAATATAGGATTGCCATGGAATGCATACTACAATACTGTAGGATTTGGTTCATATCAATGTTTGTTTGATTCCACCAAAAGAATTGTAAAAAGAGTAGGAGTGGATGTTAGAATTCTTATGGGGAGTAGTGCAAATGATTCCTTAGAAAAATTTCCTACATGATCGATCCTACAAATCAAACAAGCAAGAAAGGAAATTTTCCTATATGATTGAATCCTTTAAAATTCCTATGCAGTTCCTCCCTAATCATTCATGCAATATATCGAGGTGATACATCACGATGGAGCGCAGAACCCTCGACGCTTGACGTGATAGAGCCTGAAGTTCTCGGTCTTGAAACTTGTATTCAATGGGTGTTGCGTGAATGGGAATGTGTGCGTGCCTGCATTGGTGTTATATATTCTCGGCATTTCTCCTTACCTTAACCTTAACAAAGCCTTTTGTCCCAAACAAGTTGGGGTAGGCTAGATATGAAACCCTGTCACGAGGACTTCTCAGGAGGTCACCCATCCTGGTACTACTCTCGCCCAAATGGGTTTCATATCCATGGGACTGGCTAGTTTTTACGTTGGCTCGCCAAGCCTATCACAACCCTTAGATATGAAACCTTTCATGAGGATTTTCCAGGAGGTCACCCACCCTAGTACTACTCTCGTGGGTTTTATATCCATGGGACTGGCTAGTTTTTACGTTGGCTCGCCAAGCCTATCACAACCCTCCTCCTTTATCCGGGCTTGGGACCGGCTATGCCTAGAAGACATAGGCGGAGTTATTCTCGGCATTTCTCCACACACAAAAAATCCTCACCTCCGCATTTGGGATGAACAACTAACATAATACGAACCAAACAAAGGAACAAACCAACTATCAGTGTCTTTCTAGGAAAAAAGAAACAAAGAAAAAACTCATGTACTACCTCCGATCCATATTAGTGGGCACAACTTTGTCTAGATACACATGTATCTAGTCTAAATACTTAACTAGATACATATGAATTTAGATAAAGCTATGCCCACTAATATAGATCGGAGGGAGTATTATGTCGTGATGCGAAGAAGGATAAGTTAGACCTTGCAAGTATCAGAGGACCCGTGCAGTAAAATGCGCGGCCGGTAAGCATCACACCGCCCCGCGCGTTAAACTGGATACCGCACGCTGTAAAAGCGTTGTAGCGCCCTAAATGAATATCACATTTGGTAAAAAATGTCTCCGCCCAAAGAGATAATCAAGCTGTCGCTGCCACTCCCATGTCAAAATGAGTCATCTCTAGATAAGGTCCCACAAAGCCCACCCCACTCCCGTGCACCGATAATCGGGAATTATATTCCCGGATTATCCTAGTGCGGCTAGCACCGTCATCCCACTCATATACACAAGCAGCAACGCAGCAAGGAGGTGGGTTACTGGACTGGGTGCCACGGAAGATCCCGAAGCGCATCGCATATGGGAACGCGGCGTCGCGGAAACATTGAAAATGAAAAGGCCGCGGCCCTATTTACGTTCATGGCTTATCTTATCCCACGCGCGCTCTTTACTCTACTTTCCCGAAATAACCAAATCGAACTTGCGCTGCTACTCACCATCATCACACTGGACACGCATTCCTGCTAATTAACCCCGTATCCAGAGGCAGCCTTAACGAATCTGCATCCTCTGTTACTATGAAGAACTCTGAAGATCTACAGCACGCCGCATTCTCTGAACCTGTTCCTCCCATCCCACTACAGATATCACCGTCTCCAACATTCGCTCAAATTTGTTCTCTGAACTTCCCATCCAATGTCCGGATTCATGGTCCGGCCGGTCGACCGATATGCTCAAACAAACACCGTCAGCTTAATTAGGCGGTTGACACATTCTCTCTAGCTTACACGGGAACAAGTAAAGTGGTGTTACAGGTCAGACAAAGCCACTGCTAATTAAAAACTCTTCGGGCAAGCTGGCACAGCAGCTTAAGATCCTCCGTCGCCGGTGGCGGCCGGTAGTGAGCTGTGAGCGAGTTGGTCGTGTCAGTGGGCGGCGACGGCGTTGCAGCGCCGCTGGCAGAAATTGGGGATGCGGTCCATGCACTGGTAGACGGGCGGGTGGACGCTGAGGGGCGACCTGACGCAGTTCCCGCACGCCGGGTGGCACCCGCCGGGCGCCGCGTCCATGCACTGGCACTGCGGCGGGATCGACTTGGTGCACCCGCCGCAGTTGTCGCAGCACGGCCACGACCTCGTCTCTCTCGCCTTCGTCGCCGACACCTCTTCTACACCGTGCGCTGCAACCAAAAGATTTCATCCACAAACCCCAATCAGTCACAAGCTAAGATGGAGTAGCTAGGAATCAAGAAGATCTCGATTACACGTACCTCTGCTTTGGACATGGGAGTGGTGGTGGTGCCTGCCGCTGGATTCGGCAGGGTGAGGAAGAGACGCCAGGACGGCGGCGAGAACGGCGAATAACACTAACAACGGCGTCGTGGTAGCTCTTCTTCCCCCATCTCTCTCTTTGGTTTTTGGCCTTGGCTTGCAGAGAACCTTGGTTGGTCTGCTTGTTGCTATCTGCTTCGGTACATCCCCCTCCACCAAACTCAAACACTACAACGGTTGTGATCGCTCCATACCTCTTCATAATAAAGGGCATGATGGTCTTTAACTAACTAATTAATGAATAATTAAGTCGTATTAGGCCCGTCGAAACCCATCTGGCCCAGTTTGATATGTGCTCGTCCCTACACATACGTATCTATCAATGTGCTCCCCTCGACGGCCGGCAGCCGCACGGGCTTGCTCCAACCCCGGCCGTGCCAGGAACAGGCCCGCCGAGCCTGTACGCTAGGAAACGAGAGCATATCCTCGCCGCCGCCGTCGTCTCGTCCCTGTGCTCTGCGTTGTAACTGACGGACACGCCGTCGCCCGTCGGCGTGGCACTGTGGCATCGGTCCGCCAACCCTCAATGCATTGCGAGTACGCGTCGTAGAAGATGCGCTTAAGCGAGACAAGTCCGTACGGACCAAGCTCGCAGTCGCCGCTCACCTGATCGACAGCTTGTGGATGAACATCTTCCACTCCAGCAGGAAGGGCGATGTTGGGCAGTCGCCGCTCACCTGATCGAGCAGGGTCAAGGTGTAAAAGAGCAGCATCACCGGCCGCATGATCGGCACCTCCAGGTCTTTGTCGTCCTGGGTGAAGTCTTGCTTCAGAGGCGCATCACGGAAAGCGCGCCACGCAGGCGAACGCGGAGAGCATCTGTAGCCAGTTGAGCAGCCTGCCTGGCTGCCTATCTTCTTGGAGACGAATACCCAGCCCGTGCAAGGGAGCAGCGGCACGTCGGGCGCATGCAAGGTGCGCTGCTTCATCATTCCTATGATCTGCTGCTGGAACTGCAGCGCCTTAACGCGCGCCAGCGAGGCCGCTGCCGTCCCTCGGTCCGTGGCTGACATAGCGGACGAATCGGGAGCTGAGCACGTTGCCGGCGGTGGAGGTGACGGTGCCGTGGTGCTGCCACTCCAGTTCGTGGCTGCGGCTGAAGAAGCGCGTGCCCTCGCCGATGAGGATGACCCTGATGCACCAGGTTCCCGAGCTCTCTTCTCCGGCCGTTCTCGGGGTCCTCTCGTGTCAAGGCTACCATGGCGCTGCCGCTCCCTGGAATCATCTCCTGCCACGGCTCCGAAAAAGATATTGACCCGCCGCCTCCACTACCTAGGCGTCCGCCACCACGGTGATCGACGATCTCGATGCCATCGTCTTCATTGGAGTCGTCGGTGTTGTGGGAGGTACCTTTTTTTTCGGTCGCGGTCGACGTGGGGCTGCCGGTATGCGATACTCTGGGTATACCGGTCTGGATATGGGTTTCCGCGGGCCAACGAGTTTAATTATCTACTTAGGCGAAAAAAACCTTTTGAGTTTGGGGGAGGGGGATGTACCGAAGCAGCCCTCCTGCTTGTTGTGGTAGCTCTCTCTATCTCAATCTCTAATTCTGTATGCGGGAAGAAGTCTTGATTTCTTATAGAAGGAAAAGGGGTTCCAGTCCCGGGACAGGAGAAGCAGAGCTGCACTGAGACGATGGATCGGACAAATGATAGGATATTCTTTGGTGGGAGACCTTTGTGTACTTCTGATAGGATTGCATGGTTATCACGAGGCTTGTCTTACTGCAAATTAAGGCTCACGATTTTTCCAATAAAACAATGAATCCAAAACGTTAACAAATAATGGTCCTGATAAAAAAGAATCGGCTTGAGAGTTTCTAACGTCTAAGTCCATTTATTTAAAAAACTGTAGATTTATTTTGTACTTCACACTCACAACTAATAATCAATTTAAACATTAATAAAAAGTCTAAGATAACTTAGACAAAACACATAAGAAATATAACTCCACGGGTTAGTCTTTAGGGGGCCAAATGCAAAATTTAGCGTAAGAGAAGGCATTGTGTACAGAATGCCTAAAAATCAGGGCGATGAAACATTCGAATTCTTAGTATTCGTCGTGTGGAGAACGCCGCTAGCTAGTAACACGACACACACTCAGAAAGTTCATATGTTTAAATCGAAGGTTCCAATAGAGTGGATTCTAAACCTGGAGCTCAAATGGACTGGAACAACATCTACTGGAATTATTTGAAAAGAAAGAAAACATAAATCATGTACATGCCAGATCTGGAAACAGAATGAAGACGAGTGAGAAACATGAGCACAATTCATGGTGAGAAATACCCCATTCATGATTTTATCCACGTTGGTCTTGCAGCCAAAATCCCATACTTGTAGAGGTCCTTGTTAAACACAATTGAATCCGCGAAGCCACTGTCGAAGTCTGCGTCAGTGCTCCATCGACTCTGATTCGGCTCCGCTCCTTACAAAAGTATACATAGATTAGTAAGAAACATGGATCAGGCACGCGTGAAAAATATCGAAAATGCATACCTTCTTTCTAAGAGTGTCGACGGAGTCCCCGAAAACGTTCCACATGGTTTCGGGGAACTGCTTGTAGACATCAGCGATAGACATCCCGAGAAGGCTGAACCATGGCTTAACTGTACCCTGAACTTGTCATGGTTTGCATTTTCTGTCGTCAGCTGGGCCTTGGGTGCAGCGAGACGGTGATGCCGGCGGCTGGTGTCAAAGAAAGCAGCAAGCTGGGGTTTCTTCTTACCCCAGGGAACGGCAAGGTTAGGCGGCTGAAGCAGCTGATACGGCGGTGCGTTCATCATGGACCTGCAGCACGTTTGCCAATTCGTGTGATCTATCTATTAGAACTAGACTAGATATATCTTGAAAGTTAATCTCCGTATAAAAACAATGTGTTATTCTACCAAGTACAGAGTAGAAATCTATAGCTACTCGCCGAAAAAAGTACACTCGATCGGGCGATCCGGCCGGAAAATCTAATGCACTCGCCGCCAAAAATACCACCAGGAATAAGCAACATACGTACTCGCCGCTCCTGTCGACAGGAAGAATCTGATAACCGGGTGGACGTGCACGGGGAAGACAACCGGAGCACGGCGATGGCGGCCGGCGACGATGATCGCTACGGCAGCTGCAGCCCTGCAGGGTTTATTATACACTAGACCACGCAAGAAATAGCATGAAATCCGCAGAAACGGCAAAGATAGGTTTGGGCTAAATCGATCTCGACGATTTTGCAGATCGGTCTCAACAAGAGGGAGAAAATGACACAAAACCACCACATTTGTGGGTGAGTTCTAGCATAGCCACCACAATTCAGATTTTTGACACATAAATACCACTTCAGGGGCTGGTGTGAGACGCAGAGCACTGATTGTCGCCTGTTATCGTTTTAACCACGTTTCTGGCAGGTGGGACCCGTTGTCAGGGGTGACGTGGCAAAAATAAAAATAAAAGGAGCAGGTCAACACTATCTATTCTTTTTGTCTTTTCTTTTCTTTTTTTTCTTCTCTGCAGGCTAAAAAAAATCTTTTAGCACGCCGGCCGCCCCGACCTCTCTGCAGGCCTCCCTGGCCGCCGCCGGCCGCCCCGACCTCCCGCCACCGGACAGGCCCGCGTAGCCGTAGACCACGAGCACGATGCCCGCGCCTCCAGCCAGTCCTCCTCCATCCTGTGGTGGCTCGCCGCAGCCGGGAGCGCGACGGCGCGGACGAAAATGGCGGCGCCGAGGTCGAGGACTGCGAGGCGACGAGGTAGGTGAAGGCGGAGGCCGGCCGGCGCGCCTCCTTGACGCAGCGTCGGCTGCGGCACGGCCGTGCGTGCGGCGGGACAGGGAGTGGCGGCGCACGCTCGATTAGGCCGGCCCGGCCGGCCGCCCGCCTAGCTGCTCCTCCGGCGATGCGGGACGCCACGGGCCAGAGCGAGGAGGTGTGTCCAGAGCGGCGGCGCACCTCCCTGGAGCGGGCAAGGTGCAGGGCACGCGCCAGCGCACCTCCCTGGAGCGGGCAAGGTGCAGGACGGGCACTCGCCGGCGCGGGCGCTCTGCAGGCCTCCCTGGCCGCCGCATGACCACTCGTCGGAGCTGCACATGCTCGCCTGCGTGCACGGCGCACGCGGCGCGCCGGGGATGCTCAGCCTTGTAGAGCTGCTGGCGAGCAATCCAGGCGTCCAGCCAGTCGTGCACGTCCTGCACGTCTACCACGAGCGGGTCCAGCTCGACAGCGACAAGCCGGTGGGAGGACCGCCGGCATCGAGCACGGCCTTTTGCACGGTGCCTCAGCCGCCCTTGCGGAGCATCTCCGCGGACGCGCGCAGCAGCTCCTCCAGCTCGAATTGCCTCCCGCCGCCGCCAAGCTCCTCCAAAAACACAATCTTCCCCCGCTTGAACGTACCTCCGCCGGCCGCCGTGACCGCGCCGGTGGCGCCGTACGGGCTGGAGGATTCCGGCGACGAGCCCGAACACCGCGAAATCCGCGGCCACAATCGCCACCACGGCGCCGCGGCTCATCTTCTCCTTCCCCTCCGCCGGCTTCGGCCGCGGCCGGCGGGCACGTGGACCACGACGCGTTCGCCGGAGTCGGGCCTGCGGAGAGGACGCGCGCCGGCGGCCAGAGGCGGAGGGGAGGTCGTGCAGCCGGAGAGGTCGCGGACGGCCGGCGCTAACGGGTGGGATATAAGAAAAAAGAAAAAGGAAAGAAAAGGAAAAGATATTGTTGACCTACTTTTTTTTGCCACGTAGACCTGACGGGTGGGTCCAAACCGTCAGAAAACGTGTTAGCGTACTTAAACAGAAAAATCAGTGTTCTGCGTCCCACACCATCCCCTGAAGTGGTATTTATGTGTCAAAAATCTGAATTGTGGTGGCTATGCTAGAACTCACCCACAAATGTGGTGGTTTTGTGTCATTTTCTCCAACAAGAGGTGGCGGACGCACCAGCGGTCGCCCAGAGGGCCAGCTGCAGGTGGGCGAGTCACGGGCCAAGCGGCAGAAGCGGCGCTGGTGGGCAGATCGGGCCGCAGCTTGGGAGAGGCCCACGTCAAGGAGCTGGGCCACGACCGCACGCACGGCCTACGCAGCTGGCCTCGTACGTGAAGCAGGCCACTCGCGGTTGTGAGCAGATGATTTGTTTTTTTATCTAAAAAAATGATTTGTTTTTTTGGGAGAATCAGACGTGCAATTTGTTGGCAAATAAAAGGGTGTCATGATGAGAATTTGCTGGTGGAGAGGTCTTCGTTTGGGCAGTACGGAAAATTAAAGAAAATAATTTGGAGGAAAAAATAGTGCAGCTCGGTGTAGCATGTTTATTTTGGAAGTCTTATTTTCCTTGTTCATCTGGTTATTTGCAGCCGTTTTACCAAACCAAGAACATTGTCGAGGATCCGTCAAAGGCAGCAACAAGTTGAGGATGGCACAGATGCCAAGTGCTTGCATGCTTACAAGACAATGTCGAGGTCAACTGAAAATGGTGCACACTTGAGAACTTGGCGAGCGCGAGTGTGCATGGACCGATAATTTGCCGTAGGATTATGTCGAAGGTGGAGTTTCATCCTGATGATAAATAGTTGCTCGTGCTGACAAAGGGGATTACGATGCAAGGATCCGGATAACCGAAGCTATTTCAGCGGGCAAAAGAAGAAGAACGGTCGGGACTGAAGCTCAACGCTGTAAGGAAAGCGTGAACTCGGCATTTCTCAGATATAGTTGGTGATTATTAGATCGTCTCTTACACATCCAGTCAAAGAGGCAAAACTTTAAATTATAACAACTTTTCATGTTTTAAGCTAAAAATGACCGAAACAGATCTCACAAACTAGGCCAAAGCCAAACCGTAACTTTTATCTGGTAAACCTTAAATCGAGCTTCCAATACCTCGGATTCTCAGAACTGGGGGCAAGTTTTCCAGTTTACCGTAAACAACAAGACTGTTGGAGAGGTAAAGTTCCTGATCCAATCACCGTTGGAATAATCGCCGCTGCTAGGGAAGGGAAGGGAACGACGTCGCCGTGCGAGCTTGAGGCGGACATTGGTGAGTCGTGCGACGCCTTCTCGTATGCCTGCCTCCGCTGGACGGACGTCGAGCAGTACGGAGCATGGGCGGTTGCGCGCGGTCGAGGCATGACGGCTGGTCGCATGCATGCTGGATCTCGAGTATTCACGAGAGAGTACTAAAGAATATGAGTCACAATAAATTCCATTCTTACTAAAGTTTCACCAGAAAATCACTTTCTTGCTTGTTCAAGTAAGTAGTACTCAGAGTTGTTTTGACCATACCACTTTTGTGATTCTCTCTACAGTAGGAGTATATCAACCAATCGGTGCGTGTGCATGCAACGTCCGTGGCTGCTAGCTGCTACCTGCACTACGAGTTTGGGACATGCATGGGAACTTTTGGGGGTCGGGCGCCGTTTGCATGCTACACGACGAAGAGACACAGCAGTACGTAGCCACGGAGCTAGCATCGGGTCGGAGATGTTTGGACCGGAAGCGGAAGGCCACGCATGCATTGGCACATGAGAGTTGAACCGAAGGTTTTGCCTTCGTGCAGGAAATGATTTCAATTTTGTTTTAATTCAAATTACTTTGGAAAATTATTCTATTTATCACATATGTTCGACCAACTCGAATCTCACGCGAGACCAACTTCGTTTGGAATTTAAGGACCGTGGTGCCCTGGTGGGGATCGTTTCCTCCAAGAGACCGACTCGCTTGCACCGTACCCATGTAGGAAGATGGTTACCCATTCATCTCCCCCACCCGTTTCTTGTTTAGCACGGAGCTAGCTGGCCCGCAACGCAACGTCATCCCGGCCGGGTTCTCTTTTTCATTTTGCTTTTTCAACAGCCAGTGTGCTGCAGTATCAGGATTCATCAGGATCAGGTTCTGTCTGTTGCCTTGGCCCTGTATATGCAGTAGCAGCAGCCTGTCCCCCTAGGCCCCTACTGCTCTTCCTGCCTGTGCCGTACCCATGTAGTAGGAAGATAAAATAGAAGCCCAGGAGGCAAAGGACCATCCAAAGTATCCTTCGTTTGTTTGCACTCTGCAGGCTCTGCGGCGCCCGGTGGGGTTAACTTCTTTCCTTTCTTGGGCATTTTGCGTGGCGTCCTTGCCAGGCTTGCACGTACGTCGTATTAGTACCAACACAGTTATTTTATGCACCGCCAACGAAAGAAGTAATGGTAAAAGGAGGATTAATGGGTAATCGGTCTATTTACAGACTAGTAGTAGCTATTCTAGTCATCTAAAAAAAAGTAGCTATTCTTGTGGTAGGATTAATGGGTGATCCTAGGATTTCTCCCGGTACACAGAGGGAGGTGGGGAAGGGGTACACCCG
The DNA here is from genome assembly GCA_947311845.1 of Poa pratensis. Classification (NCBI taxonomy): domain Eukaryota; kingdom Viridiplantae; phylum Streptophyta; class Magnoliopsida; order Poales; family Poaceae; genus Poa; species Poa pratensis. Next base: position 26,985,747 of record CAMZMU010000112.1, read on the forward strand.
ACGCCCTTCAAGAAGGACGGCGGCGGCCGCATGCGTCCCGACCCCTAAAAAACCACTATCCGGACAAGACGTCGGCTCCACCAAGCTCGCCGCCCACCAACAAGCACCAACATAATCTTGAAGCCATCATCGACGTATCACCATGGCAAACGTTGCGAGGTTAGCCGGACCGAGAAGAAACAACCGTAGACATGGGACAACAGTACCGCATGCACGTGGGAGGGAACAACCACCACCGCCAATGGCAGTAGCAGACCGGACGCAGCAGCAGGAGCACACCAGGCCACCAGAGACCCGACCGAACCCAGATCGGGTCCGTGAAGCACCCGCTGCGCCGCGCGACAGTAGACACAACGCCATAGCCGCGACCCCCATCACGAGCTGCTTCTCTATCCAACCGGATGCGTCACGTCGGAGCTCGAACCGGCCCGCCCAGATCTAGATCGGGCCAAAGGGCCCAGATCTGAGCCTGTAGAGCCGCCACCGCCACCAACCGTCGTCTCCTCGCCGTCACCCAAACCTGAACCGGAGCGCCGCCGGCCTTGTCGCACCGCCACCAGGAAACACTCCCAAGCTGAGCTCCTGCGCATGAAGGAGCCGCCACCGTCGGACCCGCAACGGCACCACGCGGGCAACGCTCAGCGGCCGCTGTGGCGAGAGGGGAGAGGAGTGTGGGGAAGCTGTAGCGCGGCGCGGGGACGGGGCCGCCCGGTCGCCTCGCTCGGGGAGACAACGCGAGGGGCACGGTTTTGTTTCTTAGGAATATTAGTTTAGGTATACCTACTGCTCGATCCCATGATGTACATACATATATAGTGTGAGAATGTGTATTCTTTTGAAGATAAGACAACAGTCAAACTTGGGAATATAGCAACAAAAAAGTTTCGGGTAAAAAAACTCTCTACTACTCTGTTTGCGGAGTAGTAAAGTACTCACTTCGTTCCAAATTAGATGACTTCCATTTGTTCAAATGTGGATGTATATATACTTATAACATGTCTAGATACATTCATTTTTGGACAAATGGAAGTAATCTAATTTAGAAGGGAGGGAGTAGAACAAAATGGGCAAAGATCGGTCAAAAGCACTTTGTATACTGTACAGACGTCCAAAACTGCTGATGCTGCCAACGTCTGGCCGACTGCTTTGGACGCGCCTGCAACGAGTGGAGTGCTGCTGCTGCTGCGAACACACACGCATGATAGATTTTCAGTTTTCCACCTTAATTAATTGTGATAGTGTTTCGTATTTTTTTTAAACCTAATAATGTTTCGTATTTTTTTTAAAAAGCCTAATAATGTTTCGTAATTTTATGTGGCACTTGGCTTTCTTGGGTCGATCGCAATTAGGATGCTTCACAAATCTGCTTCCTTGGCACGGTTAAGCCAGCGTCTCTCTTTACCTTCCATCAGTTCCATGAAGGGCCTCCGTTTACACTCTACAATCCAGCTGGATCGATGTGTCGAGTTCTAACCGTTGAAAAAAAAATTGATAATACAAATCAAATCAGACCAGCTCGTGACGTGCGTCAGCATATATAGTGATCCTTTTCTTCAGTGGCCTTGCGAGCGGTTTGGACGCAGACTGCTTTTCAACCCCAGGGATCGCACGTTTTACCGTAACGTCCAAATTGTAACTTGAGTTTACCTAATAGCAGCGTCCATACCATTGCTTTAGCTTTTGCAGAAATGCAGAGTGCAGGCGCCCACAGCCACAGGCCTGGCCTCCTGGTGTACATTGCATGTTCCCCAGACCCAAAGACCGGTAGCGGCAACCATCCACTCCAGGAGCCGTTCATGTTCCCCGTCTCTTGTCTTCACATTCGCGCATCGCACGCTGCTCTTCCTCCATCTCCCATGGACTAAAACGATTTGGTTTACGCCCAACAACAATCCGTTGTCACGACCAAAAGTTTGGTCGACGAATCGGCCACCCTCAAAACACCCACGAACTGACTACGGCTACGTTCCACACGTCCGAACTGGGCTAACCAGGAAATGCGAAGCTAGCCAAACAATAGCCGCGGACTATTTCTCTCTCGAAAAGGGGCAGTCCCAGCCTCTGCATTAAAGCGACGTATACGGCCACTTTATATTAATTAATTGCCAAAGCTCGGCAAAATTGGCCACATTCCCTATTTTGGACACCAAATTACTACCGGCGCATGCAAAATAGATATTTGTAAGTACAAATTAGATAGATGGACGGAAACTACACTACTCATCGTCGAAGATCACTATGACTCGTCGGCTACCTCCTCATTGGCGTTGCCGGAGCAAGAGCCAGAGTGGTCGACCTCTTCCTCGTTGGTGACGCCGGAGCCGTCAGCCTCCTCGTTGGCGTGTCGGGGGTCATCTCCTCGTCCTCCTCCGATTCAGTGAAGCCAAGCGAGTCGTCGGAGTCCTCCTCTCCTCATCGACGATAGCTTCAACGGTCTGCCGCTCCAGGCAAACTGTTTCGCCACTAGGGGGTCTCCGGCGAACTAACCGACCAGGAGGCGATCCACAGCCTCGTCCGTGAACTCCTTCTCCGCCTCCAAGTAAGAGAACTGACGGAACTGATCCCTGACGACGGCCTCAGCCTCCTCCTCGCAGGTGTCCACTTCGTCGTGATCGGGGCCACGCCCATGTCCACTGTCGGGTTGGGGTCAGGCGTCGTCCTCTCTCGCGGGCGCGCATATCCACCTGCAGCTCTGTGCGATGCTACGTGCAGCATCGCGTACGTCGTTGAAAGCGGGCGAGGCATTGCAGCGCCAATGGTGGATGCAGACGAGAACATGAAGGGGAACGGTGGCAGTGCAGACGAGAAGGGGAAGAAGTGCAGATGGGGTTTAGGGACGGGGACGGTAGCCTGAGAGAAGGGCTCCAGAGGCGGAGCACCGACGAGTTGTTCCGCCACGTCCGACTGAGCAGCGGCGCCGGCGAGCCTTCCGCGTTGGACCAGGCTGTCAGTGAGAAGTTCCAGAAGCTAGCATCTGGGCGGTCTCAAATTGTTTCCACATATGGATTGGGTTTCTGATTTTCTGGACAACCCAATGGGCTGATTATTTGGGGGCCGGTTGGGTGCATGTTTTCAGTTTTGTGTCTGGGTCATGTCCGGACTGTCCGAAAATTTAAAAAATCAGCACAAACTGGATATAGTTTTTTTTTTCCCACAGATTGACCCTTTTGCTTGGCACCCTCCCTCAAGACGCCATCGTTACACTGAACCAGACCCTTGCCAAAGGCACTGTGCCTATGTTCCAACGTGGCGAGCCAAACCTACGCATGTATAAGCACGATGTATCTCGCTGGGTTACCTTACTTTGTAACCATGGCTCCCCCTGGCAGGGAGCCATGCCAAAACTAGGTTAAGTGGCCACGTTTACCCCATTCTTTTTTCTCCCTTTCTCTCATCCAGTGTATGATAGATGTCTCTTTCTTACTCAAGCCCGAAATGTTACCGCGACGTGCTTCCTCGCCAGGAGTCCAACCTCCCCTCTCTGGCCACCTTCACCTCCCACATGTACATGGCATTTTCAAGTTTCAAAAAAGTTCAAAAATGATTATGTGGATACATGTAAATGTTATGTACAAATCTACATGGTTTTTTTCGATAATACATTGTATTGTAGGGTACATAAAAATAATAAAATCATGGCTTCAAAAAAGTGAACAAAACTCATCTTACTTGCTACATGTCTTTCTTTTGTGTAGATCAAGTATGGAAATATAGTTCGCTGCAAATTTGTTCATACATACTCCCTCCGTTTTTTAATATAAGATGTTTTAGCTTTTGTCCACATACACATGCACACAAATGTATGTGGACACATTTTTGTGTGTATGTTCACTCATTTTAGTGTGGATATAGACAACATGTGTACCACCTAAAACATCTTATATTAAAAAACGGAGGGAGTAGTAGATATGCATTTGTCCATATGTATCTATATGCATTTTCGCAGATTTTTTTGAGACACAAAAGTATATTTTTCGATTTTTGGGAAAACAGGAGACGGAGCAAGAAGTGTTTTTGGATGGATTTTGCGCTAAACAGTTTTCTTGTACCCAAAGCAAAACCATGGATTAGCTAGCAGGCACGGCAGCAGCGGACGGTTTCCTTTGCTTTTTCGTACAGCTGCTACAGTGCTACTTGACCTGGGTTAGCGATAAAGTAACCTGGGTAGAAATAATCGGGCGAACTCAACTCAGTATGTTAACCATGGTTCGGGTGAACTCAACTCAGTACTCAACTCATGGTTAGTAATGTACTCCCTCCGTTCTAAATTAGATGACTTTCATTTGTGTACATTTGGATGTATCTATACATGTAACATGTCTATATACATTCGCATGTGGACAAATGGAAGTCATCTAAATTGGAACGGAGGGAGTAGTAACTATGGTTCGCGTGCTGTAGGTGTGGAGTATTAACCATGGTTAGCAAACTCAACCCAAGGCGGCACCCATCACCGGCTATAAATAGACTCTTCGTCCTTTTCCCAGTTCCCATTCCTTCCGCCAAGCGATTCAAAATCACCACTTCACCATGGCGGCGTTCCTTTCTTCCCTCCCCGTCGGCACCCACGTTTCCTTCGTAGCGCTCGACGCGGCCGCAAGGAGCGGTGCCCGCTTCGTGGTCGTGGACTCCGCTGGCGGGAGGTCCAAGGCCGTGGCGGCGGCTCTCCACGCTGCCACCAAAGGCCGAGGCCTTGTCCTCTCGTCGGCGATGGTGGCGCGGGCCGCCAAGCGCTCCGGCGGAGGGGAGGATTACCAGGGCGACGACTGCACCGGACAGGACGGCTTCCTCTTCGGCGCCAGCGAGGAGAAGGCCGAGAACCATGACAAGCTCTTCGGTCCGGGGCCGGCGAGCGCATCGGCGAGGAGGAGTTCAAGAACAACGACAAGATCTTCGTCATCGGAGCCAAAGAGGACTGCACCGGCGAGGAGGCGCTGAAGGACGGCATCAAGGCCGAAAAGGAGGTGGTCATCTTCGCATCCGGCGAGGTACGGCATGTTTTTTGATGTTCAGTACTTCAGTTGCGGTAGAGTGACTGCGAGCGCGAGGGTAGTTGGACTGAGGCCTTCCGGGGAATTTTTCGGGTTGATGCCGCCGGCGGAGAGTAGGTGCTGGGGGCGCGTACGTTTTGGGATGCGCTCGTTGCCTCGCTCATCCGCCGGCGCCGCGGTTGGGTGGAACGTCCCTCTACTTTCCTGTATGATGTCTCAGGCGAGCCGGTTCTCTGTTTGTTCGCTGTATGCCTTCTGAGTTCTGATGTTATACTATTGATTTGCAATCGACTGTTAGTCTGTAACCAATCTCTTTGTTTGCAGATCACGATGGAAGAGCTGGTGCTCATGTTCCACAAAGAGACCGCCATCATGCTCAAGAACGTCAAGCAGTTTCCCATGGACGATGACGACACCGTGCTCGACAGCCTCATCGCCTCATGCGACGCCGTCGACGACATGCTCAAGAAGGACCCGCTCCTGGACAAGGCTGAAGGACGGTGCATCGTCAACACCCTCATCGCGCTCCACCTCCGCATCGTCTCCTGTGTCGGCGAGGTGGTGCTGTTCAAGCCTGGGAGCCACCTGCCCGACATGTGGGCAGGCAACCGCCACCGGCTCCCGCGCAAGGAGAAGCTGGCCGCACTCTCATGGAGATCCTGCTATACTCCATGATGTTTGCCTCCGCTGCGCCGGGCCCCTACGTCAGCCCTCCGGTGTGGAACTTCACCGGCGGCCTCGAGGGTGCTGGCCCCGAGATCGAGGAGGCGGACTAAGCTGCTACTCTCCATGGCCTTCGATGGGCGTTCTGTTTGTTCTTGTCGTCAGACTGTCAGTTATCTTGTCAATCGTTAGTAGTAGTAGTTTGCGTTGCTTTGTGTTGTGTTTGTGTCAAATATTGTGTACGTGTTGGGTTAGGTTTGGACTTGGAGTTGTATTAGGTGTGGATAGGTACGAGTAGTGTTCGAGTCGAACTCTTGTAGCCTGAGCCTCCCATACAATGAGAGGAGCACCACACGGCGGATTGTGCCGGCGCTAGGGCGGCCAGGGTTGCGGTATCAATGGGGAGGAGCGCTCGTAGTCATGCCCCGTAGATGTAGGCGAGTTCGCCGAACTGCGTTAACAAATCTTGGTGTCGTCATCGTGCTGTGATTGCTTGTTCTCGGTGGATCGATAGTGCGCCTACGACGACAGCAATTGGTATCAGAGCGAGGTTGAAGGTGCGGATTGTTGATCCAGAGGTGTGGTGTCGCTGAAGGATGGGAGATCAGTTCGTTCGATTGCGAAGAGGATGATGGGATCCTGCATCAAGTCGGCGACATTGGGTAGCAATCGGAAAAGCATGCAGCAGCAGGTTACAATTGGTATCAGAGCAGAACACAGACGCGTGGGGAGCTAGGTGCGGGAGGTGCTCGTGGGCAGCAAGGCAATGGCGACACGATCGATCGCGAGATCGATAGCCGCCACGCAGGCGTGTGTGCGATGGTGCGAGAGCATGCGGCACGCCCCGTACTAGCTAATGGGCTGTAGGCTTAGGTGCATCCAAGGTGCAGGAGGGCCAAGGCCCAGGTGCAAGGACGCACGAGGTAGCGCTGGTGCACGTTTTGGTCGATCGGTAAGGAGCAGCTGATGGAGATTTGTTAGTTTAGAAGAAAAAAAAGAGGCCGCTCCCCTTCTCCTCTCTTCGCTACAGTGCGAGAGAGGCGATTTTTGAGATCTAGCCGTCGTCGCCGTCGTTTCCACCTTCGCCGCCGGGGAGGCGCGGGTTCCTCCACCTCCGTCAGCTGCTCCGGCAGCGGGAGGGTGGGGAAGCCCGTCTCACGGCGTGTATATAGGGTAGGTCTCGCGTGGTGGCCGGCCAGTGGTGCTTCGGAGGAGGCGGTGGTGCTGGTCGTGGTTTTGCTGTCGGCGTGGCTCTCCTCCGGCGGTGGCGCTCTGTGGAGCACCGCCGTCTCACGCGCGACTTCCGGGAGCCGGGAACTCGGTGGAGTTCCTTCGCTCCGTTCGTCTGAGCCAGATCCGGGCGCGGCGGGTCATGGCGGAAGGAGAGGAGGTTCCGAGGCGGCGCCTCTGCTGGTTCGAGGCGAGGTGGTGGAGGATCCGGGGCGTGGCCCCCGGATCTGGAGCAGGCTGAGCTCGGGGGCCTCCCCCGGCCGATGCGTCCTTGGCGGCGTTCCCAAGTCCGGCTCCCCGGAGGCGGCGACAGATGCGGCTCTTCAACGCCTGGTGGCTAGGGGTTCTTCTGCTCCACGGGTGTTCGACCTCCACGGCGGTGCTCTGCGTCGTCTCCGACGCCGTGGGGCTCGTCTGGTGGTTGTGCTAGAGGTTGTTGTTGGTGGTTGCGAGGTGTGCTGCCCTCGAATCCTTCTGATTCTCCGTGTACTTGCTTGTCTGGATCTTGTAATCCTTTGCATATGAATACAAGTTTGTGCATTATCAAAAAAAAAAAAAAAGGAAAAAAAAGATGCGTCGGATGTACTGTACATGCATGCCATCGTTGGAGCAAAAGAAAAAAAAAAGATTGATCAGGAGCTTGGAGCGTACGTGAGGAGGAGGATGGTGCATGATTTGGTTGATTGAAAGGCATGCAATTCTTTGCTAGGTGCACCCGGAAGGCACCAAAGATGTTCTTTGGGGTTTTAATTGCTCGGTACAATGTTTGTGTACGGGATGACTGCGGTAGATACAAGACGTGGAGTCGCGGGTTCACAGGAGGATTGACAAGGTTTGGTCAATGTTATTTGATCCGAGCGTTGTATGGGCGATGCTCGATGATGTAGCATGGGGACAAGTTGATCAAGATGGACTGGATGCGGCGAGTGACGACGTGCTGGAGCGTGTCATGAGGATCATGCATACACAGGGTGTCGGACAGTGCGCGGAAGGTGGACTGGGCACAGGGTGGAGCATGGGTGCAGTCGGATACATTCGGCTGGGTCGGACTGGACAATCTGACAGATCGACGGGAGGTCGGTCGGACAGAAGACGGTGAAGATCGGCGACAACGACGTAGGAGCGTGAGGGCTGATGGTGTCTGTACTCTGTGGCGTGGAAACACGCGGCACTTGGTTATGCGTGCTTCGACATGCGATGACGCGGGGTTGATTCAAGATGGTGCACACATGAGATCTTGAGGTCGACAGGGCGTGGGGTGGATTGATCATCTACCAATGAGTCATGTTGAAGGTGGAGCTGGAGTCTCTGGCGGAGATTTCACTCGGCTGATGGAGGGGCTGCGGCGTAAGTGCACGGAGAGTCGAAGCCTAGTCAGCAGGAAGGCGAGAGACACGTGGTCTGGACTGGAGCTCAGGGTCTGGAGAGATGCGTGGAACTCGGCATCAGTCAGGTATGACTGATGGTTGTCTGCAATGGGGCCTGAGGTGGTGTGGGTTAGCGACCCGGTAGATCTTGGCCAAGATTGCAGATGCTCGGCGCGGTAGTAGCGGCGAGGCGTGCGGTAAGCATGGGACACGGCGACAGACCAGGGCACAGGCGGTCAGACATGTGGTCAGATAGGTGTGCAGGGGGTGCTGAAGCAGTGTTGGCGAGTATCGGATTCAAGTTGGTGACTGGGTCTATGGAGATTGACGCGTCAGGTGATAGATAGGAGTCGACCATGGAAAATCTGAGAAAGTGTTGGAAAGTCTGAAATGTCGGAGGCTTGGAGAGTACATGGCTGTATATTCTGTGATGTTCAGTGCACATGGGAAAGTGCGGATGACTAGATACAGAAGGAGGCGGAGTGCTATAGCTGTGTGACATGTAGAAGACTATCCAGGATGAGACGACTGTGAATTTGACTCAAGGTGACTAAAATGTGACAGTGAAATTTCTTCAAGTTGAAAGCACTTTCACGCAGATCTGTGGTCGGCGTGTGATAATGTTGAACGGGAAAAAGAGACTACAGTTGCAGGTGGAGTCACGTGCAGTCTGGGAGTAGCAGTGGAGCTCATGGAGACAACTCAAGTCCGGAGTACATGGAGGTTTGACGCATTGACGAATTCAAGGTGGTGGACAATATTCGCCAAGGTGCAGTTTGTTGTGTTTGTGTCAAATATTGTGTACGTGTTGGGTTAGGTTTGGACTTGGAGTTGTATTAGATGTGGATATGTACGAGTAGTGTTCGAGTCGAACTCTTGTAGCCTGAGCCTTCCATACATTGAGGAGAACACCACACGTGTAACCCATGACGACTTGATAGCAACAGGCACGCAGGGGCAGCCGGCGGATTGTGCCGGCGCTAGGGCGACGAGGGTTGCGGTATCAATGGGGAGGAGCGCCCGTAGTCATGCCTCGTAGATGTAGGCGAGTTCGCCGAACTGCGTTAACAAATCTTGGTGTCGTTATCGTGCTGTGATTGCTTGTTCTCGGTGGATCGATAGTGCGCCTACGACAACAACACTTTGAAACTCTGCTTTGGAACAATGGCTAATCTGAGTATGGTGCTTCCCTAAATTTGTTCGGAGCTATTTGATTCTGTGCTGATTATGTTAATTTCTATCTTCAATCTTCTTTGATGTCTTCCATCAGCCCATATGGGTCTGAAAATAGTTTGATCGCTATTGGCAAATTTAACAGACTTTGTTGAATATTTTCATGGTGGAGAACGCTCAGAACTTGCAGTTTGCAGTTAGCTACTAATTTGCCTAATCCTTAACTCTCTGAAACGTGTGCAGCTAGAGCAGAAAATATTAATATGGGAAATTGTAAACCACACTTTGTTAACTATGTTCATGGTAGAGAACTGGAGATCACTCAGAATTTGTTGTTTGTAGTTAGCTAATAATTTGCCCAATCCATAACTCTCTGAAATATGTGCAGCAATGCTCCTAGAGGAGGCACCGTGGCTTTACCAAAACTCGAGACGCGAGAGTTAGAATGCAGACGAAGCATTTGTGTTCACCCTTGTCCTACTCCTATGCGATCTGAATCTTTTTATCCTGAAACTGATCTGATTAACACCCAATCACCAACAATTGCTACATTATGCAAAGAAGAAGGCTTAATCTTCGCCCAACCTTGAAACTGAAATCTTGCATTTTCAGGGCTGTCATTCCAGCTCAGTACTTTTGTCGGAACCTTTGCTAACCCTAATATATTTTCCTTTAACATGTGAAAATTATGCTTTTGTTCTTTGACATTCTGCTGGTCACGGTGACCTTTGCTGTTCTTGGTTTCCTTTCTCCAACAAACCAAGGAGGATTGATGACTGCACTGCAATGCTTCTCGTCTGGGTCCTGCAAGCTGATGGGGCTGCTTGCTGGTTATTCTTCGTCATGTCTCTACAAGATGTTCAAGGGTTCAGAGTGGAAGCAGATAACCCTGCGCACAGCTTTCCTTTTGCCGAGGATCGCTTTTGTTATTTTCTTCATCTTGAATGCCCTTATCTGGCCGGACAAGTCATCTGGTGCTGTTTCATTCACCACCCGAATGGATAGAGATCTTGTGAGCAAAACTTAAAGAGTGCCAAGTATTTGTGAAACATACAGTATATAAAGTTGAACCTATCATCACAATTCCATTTGGCTCTTCGATTTTTGTGTCGGTGATGGATTTTGCTGTCCCTGTTTTATCATTGACATTTATCTAACGGTTTTTTTCTTCCACGGGAAGTGCAGGATTAAAAAGGCCCTTTATGTGGTAATGGTGAAACTTGGATAATCTATCTATACTTCTTATAAAGCAAAACCACACTAAGTGTAATTAATATTTTTCTATCTCAACATGCAAGCCATCCACATCACTTTCACTTTTAGCCAATCAATTGTCCACATCATCCCACTAACATCATTACTTATTGTCTATATCTACATGCAAGTATCCACATCATCATTTTCTTTGACCATCAAGATGTCTACATCAAGTGATTATTTTGCCAAGATTTTCAATAATGAAAATCGTAGAACCAACATTCGAAACTATGTGCTCTTCTACATGTAACCGCTCAAAAAGTTTTTAGACATATTATGCAGCAATTTACATGACATCTTCATGCAAGCCATCCACATCATCAGTTTCTTCAACCCGCTGATTTCACTTTATCTACATCAATCAACATCAATCAGGTACACCCTGAACCATAACGAACTTTGAAATATTAATTACTCATACATTTCATGTCTATTAAATTAAATTTAGCCTCTCAACTTCAAGAGTTTATATGTTTTACTAGGTTTCTTAAAAGATACCCGCTGCCACACGCGGGGTACAACTTCAGAAGTTTATATGTTTTACTAGGTTTCTTAAGAGATACCCGCTGCCACGCGCGGGGTACAACTTCAGGAGTTTATATGTTTTACTAGGTTTCTTAAGAGATACTCGCTGCAACGCGCGGGGTATCGTTCTAATATATTTTCATGCTTATTTCCATATTATGATTATGTTCTCTCTGTAGTAGGCCAGAGGCATGGATTGTTTTCATACCCCACCAATAATTTTTCACCTGGATCTAAGATAAGCAAACTTGATGGTTGATGATAATTGAGTTGTTACTGCATCTACCTACTTTCAGGAACAAAAGCATGACCTCTTATTAATTTGATGTTTCTGGATAGCTGTTACTACTGGCTAAAAAGCACATAGACATTGTTCTGTGATTTTGTACTAAATCACTATACATTTTTGGCTTCAAAATCTGCTTCTGGGACTATAAGAACATGACCATCAGATTGTGGAATGACTTAAGGATTTTAATTGTTACAGAAACATAAATTTTCCTGTAGCAAATATTGTCGTCTCCCCTTCTTATACCAGTCTGAGTGGATGGCACCAGAGGTTTTGCGTAACGAGCAGTCGTAGGAGAAGTAAGTGACTTTCGATTATCACTTTCACATGTTCTTATTTTTCAGATTTAGTTTTTTACAAATTTTATCTACACAGCTTCAAGTTAATATACTTTAATTTCAGTTTCACCTAAATAAGCTTAAGGTACAATTTTAAGAGAGCGGGTTATTCTTTCCTTAATGTAAACGCGAAATACTCACAACTCTGGGACAAAATCACCTCTGACAGTACAATGGATAGAAGGTGCGCTCTGCAAGCCTGCTCAGTCACTGCTGATGGATCATGTTCTCATAGCAATGGAGGCATGGAGCCGCGCGACAGGGGCGAGCTGCTGCGAATACCCGTGGTACTGAAGGTCTGAAGCCAGTGTCAGAGGTATCCGCTGGAGGAGCTGGGCGACCAACTCCCACACCATGCACCAGCGGACCAGTTTGTTTTCTGTATAGGGAGCGAGTGGCGATGCTGAAAACACCTATTGATGCTGAAAGTCCTTCTGCAGCGAGAGTAGATTTTTGGAACCGGGCTAGATGGAGCTCGTTTTTTGAAAAAAATTGAAAATGACATTTTTTAGTTTCAAAAAATCATGAAAAAAAATCACAGATGTAGATAGTGTCGAGATCTGCAAGAATGCAAAATTGTACCTTAAAATTCGTTGTATTTTTTGCTGTACAAAAATGACAAATCGGAGAAATTTCAAAATTTTGAAACTGTGTATTGTTCACCACCCAAATCCACCCATTTATGTTTTTTACAGCCCAAAATACAACGAATTTGGAGTTGAAAATTTGCACGATTATAGATCTCGAAAATTACCTCCGGGATTTTTTTCTCGATTTTTGAAAACTTAAAAATGTCGATTTCATATTTCTGAAAAAACAGTCACCATGTAGCTGACCTCCATTTTAGGTTTTCGTTCTGCAGCACCCAAGTAAATAACATACCGAACCTTTGTCCTACGAAATTCCTCCGTGCTCCTTTGCCATATTGACGACACCCAAACATTCAATCCCAAAGATTGGGATATTCTGTCATATATGTTTATGTAAATTAATGAAATTATAATTCAGGAATAATTTTCAATTTTTTGGTAGAGTTAGCATAGCCCTCCACCATGATTATTAAATATTTGTAGGAGTAACTAAATGAGTTTATAACTAATAAATCAACTGCACCGGTGGTTTAATATTCAACCCTCAGATGCAAAACCCGTAAAACTGGCAGAAGAAACCAGTGAACTCTCAAAACCATTTACCACTCTTGAAGAACCGTGGTGTATTTTCGGATGACATGGCCGCATATCTGTCTAATTTCTATTCCTGTTAGTCCACATGGACAAACGTCATGGAGTCATTTTCATCAAATATTTCATGACAGAGTAATCAGATTAATTTTTAGAAATCGAGGGGAATGTCTGAATGTTAGATAAATTACCAGAATAAAAACTTGGTTAATCTTGTTACCTGAACATTTTGTATATTTTCATTTTTATGAACTTTTCTATTCAAAAGGGGAAAAGTTATAAAACTCAAAGTAACTACGCACATGCATTATATTTTTCTATTTATATTTTACTATGTATTTGTAAATATTCCACATTCCTATAATACTTATTTTTATTTATCGTTATTCTGAAGTATTTCTGAATTGCAGAGTAGAGAGTGTGCTCGTTGGTGCCGCCTAGTCACTTTTAATGGGGCCACCAGCGCCCCTGAAAATTGTGTTCGGTACCTCAAAACGAATACTGTTGTGGGGGCGCCAGAATATTTGTCCTAGCCCCAAGCCCCCATTATTTGAAGGAATGACACATATTTTATTCAAATTTTATCAAATTTAAAACGTAAATTAAACTAACATCAATCTAAAAACTTAAACACAAAACCTAATCTAGGTCGACGGTGCGGTGTCGATCGGACGCAACACAAGCGCCCACTCACCGGTGAGGAGAATTCGACAAAAACACGTTGGAATGTCAAATTTTAGCATGAAAACACTTGTATAACTTTTGATAACTTTTGTAAGCATAAAATTTCGTTGGAAAAACGGGTAAACCACTGGTGCTCTAAGACTAGCAAGGGAGACTTTCAAGTCAGTGACACGGATCCTACGGTGCTGCAAAACAGCGATGAGTTTTTCACGCTGACCTGGTTAATAACATCAACTTGCTGACAAGTGACAACAATCACTGTATGTCGTATCTACCAATTGACACTCGCTCTTTCACTCACATGCATGCACGAAGCGTGTTGTATATTTATTTTTCTTTCCTAGTCTTTTGCAGCAGATCTCAAGCAGTCCAACGTGATAAATGTGACCCCTGTTACTTTTACAACTATTTTGCATATACTAGCCCAAGAGATGCAATGTGACCGACATATCAAAACTAGCTACTAACTCTGATCCAAAAGAAATGTCGCAGTTTTGAATTGACAGTTTAAAATGTGACACTTATTTTGGATCAAGGAGTAACAATTTTTCCTACGGTGTCCAACAATAAAATTCATGTTTCAACGACATGGCGAAAGTTGTATGTATCTCGTATGGAGCATTATTGCGTATGGCATGACATGCAGCGGCCTTTGGAGGCTCTTCTTCTTCCTACCCCCACGAGAGACCTCTCCCACCTTCTTCATATGTCTCCATGTTGACACTTTCATCCTCCCATTATCATTTAATTTTTTTAATCCACTCCTAATCACAAGATCCTCACTTTAGATATCGTCAAGTTAGGTCGTATTGTGCCCTAATGAAGCGTGCCTCTAAGTCCGTTGGGAGCTCATTTTTTGTCATCGTCGACATTGTGGTCACCACCCTTCACCTAGTATCGATTCTTCGCATTCATCTGCGGAGTGGCGGTGGATGATTCGATATAGTGTAGAATCTATCGTTAAAGTCGCAACATCATGAATTGAGTGGTTTTTTTATGGCGATTTGAAAAACAATTAGCATCCTAATCACTTTGTCTTGTAGTTTGTCTTCTTCTAGAAGTTTCTAGGTCCATCATCTCTGTTGGTCCGCGAAAGTGGTAGGAGTAGCTAGATATTTTTATTTTAAATCGATTAAATAACAGTAATTAAATAAATTGATATGGGATGATTTAACACACACCCAATGATAAAAGTAATGATTATAAAAAACGATGATTAGTAGAAACTAATTATTCACCTATAAAAAAACTAATTATTCAATAATTCCTCCTCCTAATACAAAAAATCCAATAATTCCTCTTCCCAGCCTCGCTGTATACCCACCACCCCCACTCCGCCTCTCGTTTTGTTTCGGTTTCCTCCGTCTCCCCACCTCCTCCTCCCTCCGTCGCGTCCACCGCCGACGAATCCGGAAGACTCAAATCCAATCCGAGGTACGCCCAATTTCGCCCGCGCCGATCATCCGGCCCCGATCCCGCGCTTCGGTCTACTCGTTCCTCCGTTCCCTCGCCTACCGACTGATCCCCGTCTCGGCTGGATCTCGGCCGCGTGGTTGGTGCAGGATCCGCGGCGGCGTCGGTTTCTGTTGCTGTCCTGCCACACATGGCGCACCGGGTGGACAACGAGTACGACTACCTCTTCAAGATCGTGCTCATCGGCGACTCCGGCGTCGGCAAGTCCAACATCCTCTCCCGCTTCACCCGCAACGAGTTCTGCCTCGAGTCCAAGTCCACCATCGGCGTTGAGTTCGCCACCCGCACCCTCCAGGTATGTACCCTTCTGTCCTTCTCGCCATCACGATCTAGCCTAGGGATTCTTCTTAGCACCCTGTCATGCGTTTTGCATGTTGTTATGGTAGGTTCGCGATAGACCTGTTTTTTTTTAAATATAGATCGTTCCAAATTAAGCTAATTTCTGAAGAATAAGACGGGAACGATCATGCAATCTCTCATGGTCTTTTTGCATGTGTCATCTAAGTTTTGATCAGGAGAACCTCGAATTGTAGGCGAAAAATGGACCGAGTTCATTTAACTGCAATGCTTGGTAGCAATGTAAACCAGATCCGAATCTCTTTTTTCATGTGCGTATTTAATTGATCAATACGAACTGAAAATTTCTATGTATAGTTTTGCAGATAGTATGTCACCCATAATTAGTGCCGTATTTTTATGCAGTACCTATAAGTCAAATAATTCTTCCTATCTTGGCTCTTTTGCAACTAGAGTTATAACAGAGAGCAGCTATACAAATATGACGAGTTCCTTGCAGAAAGATTTGTGTCTTTTCTTCATATAAGTCAGTTGAGTTGTTGTCCAGCTACTTTCAGAAAGCTTAAAGGCGAAAGTTGTTGACCTTGAAGATGCTAATTTAACCTTGCAACTGCAAGTTGACTAGTCTTGTTAATTTTTAGTGTTTGGAAATTTTGTACTGCTTTCATTGAAGTATTAATAATATAGATAGTGTAATTTAACAATCACATTGACGCACATACTTTGGAGTCCCTTCAGTAAACTGTTAGTCTTTTCAGCATCCACGCACGTATATTATGTTACACATCATTTTTTTTGTTTGCCTCTGAAATATTAGTTGTCTGGTTTCCACCTTTTTGTGTTTATTATACCTTGACATGTGATTTATATGTATCATTTTCATACATACTAGTAATATTTTGAATTGTACATCTGTTGCTGGTTGTCTAAACCACCGTCCTTTGTACTATTTTTATACGATCGATTTCAGTGGAACAAATGCTTATAAACTGACACATTAATTTAGTTATGCATGCCATTTGATTTTCTCCATTACTTAAATAATGTTGATGGCTGATGCATTTACAGAGCGGCAACTGTATGTATCATCTTTTTCTGAATCAGGCATTCTAATATTCATGTTTGGAAACATGGTCTGTTTATATAGATGTAGTCTTTGTCATGTTGCACTGATTATTTTTCTGTGGTAATTCATCTACCAATTGCTTATGTCTCTGTAACCATGCCTGGAAGCATGATATGTTTATGTAGATTTTTTTTATCAATTCATTACATCCTAAAGAGCACGTTGACTTGTGAAGTTTAGCACTTCATTAATTTTACCCTAACTGGTACTCATGTTACGGCACTAGTGCACACATAGCCTTTCGTGTTGTTGCACTGATTTTTGGTGATAATTCATCTACCATGTGCTTGTTTCTCTGTTGATATTTTAGCAAGCGAATTTCCAAATTGAATTTCGGTGACATACTGTGGGAATTACCAAGTTCTGATCGTGTTTGAAATTATGATCACAGATAGAAGGAAAGACGATTAAAGCTCAGATATGGGATACTGCTGGTCAAGAGAGGTACCGTGCAATCACAAGTGCTTACTACAGAGGAGCTGTGGGAGCACTGCTTGTCTATGACATAACAAAGAAGCAGACATTTGAAAACATAAATAGGTGGCTTCGGGAGCTTCGTGACCATGCTGACTCCAACATCGTCATTATGATGGTTGGTAACAAATCTGACCTGAACCATCTGAGGTCAGTACAAGAGGAAGAGGGTCAGTCATTAGCAGAGAAGGAAGGGCTATCCTTCCTCGAGACCTCAGCACTGGAAGCCTTGAATGTCGAGAAGGCATTTCAGACTATTCTTTCTGACATTCATCAGATCATAAGCAAGAAGGCGCTTGCTGCGCAAGAGGCAGCAGGCAGTGGACCTCCGATTCAAGGAACTACCATCAACGTTGCTGATTCATCTGGTAACACGAAGAGAGGGTGCTGTTCTACCTAGGTGCGAACAGGGAGCTGGTGATTCTGCAAAAGGATGTTCATATGGATCTTACGACACTCTAGGTGTTAGGTCACTTTGACTCCTTTTGCCTTGTAATTCTGGTGGGGTTGTAATCACAATTCATACTGCTAGAAAGAAAATTCTCCTTGGTAGATACCATGTGTAGTTGCAAATTTTTGGTAGAGACCATTGTTTGGCGGACTTACAACAGCTTCAGTGCAATATCATGTTTTCTTTCAGTGTATTCTTGCCCTAAACCATTCTATGCCCGGATTTACCGAACAGCAAGAATGGGATATATCTCTTGTATTTTATGCGAATTGCTGGTGTTATCCAAAATCTTTGTGAGAAAATCTGAAGCATCTCCATGCACCAACAATGTTCTTGCAAACAGAGGGGCGGCTCATCTGTTCCTCTTTGCATGGTTTTCCGCCTTTTTGATGACCTGCTGGAACATTCTCTTGTTGCTTGAACTACACTGTATTCCATTCTGATCGGACGGGTTCGTGTAAGGTGTCCTCTTCAGTTTTGTGCGTGTAATGTATATTGATTTCAGTTCGTTGCATTGTGTTGGAAACTGGTCCTGTTCTGCTTTAGCATATAATCCGCTTTGCATTGTCAGTACAGTGTGCTGAGTCCATGCAAAGCTCGTGCTTCTATTCAACCTTAATCTCCTTTAAACTTTCAGTCCACTCATTTCTCCCTTTATACCGTCTTTTCATTCTCGTCCGGTTCATTCTGCGACAGTTTATGGCTTCTTTCGGAAGATTGGAAAAGATAATTCAGATGCTCAGTCTTTCAGAGTTTAGACATGGACTGATAAGTGATAACCACTGCAAGATTTGAACAGCACTGTTTGACTGTTTGTCGAACCTTCAGAGACAAGGCTTGCCAGCAAATACCAGTCGATTCAACTTCTCGTGACTTCGCGATCTCGGTCTGTTCATCTGGAAGAAGAATATGTTCTCTCTCGCCGTAAATATCAGTCAAAATACCTTCAGCTAACCGGGATGGGGGTGGTTGACCAGATGCTCGCAAGTAGCTTTCTCAACTGCAGAGTCTCCTCCGAAATTCTGAAGGATTCCACCATCAGTTGACACAACGTTTGCCGAATCCTGTTCCGTTCACTTCAGAGAATCTGCCGACCTATACCTTTCGTGCTTTGTCCGCTTCCTTCTTTGCAGGCAATATCTGTTTTGCGATCCAAATCTAGTGCATCCTTCCATGTCCCATGATCATCTGCCCTCTGCATATATGATTATCGATCATATGTTTACAAGTCCTACCCTTGGGAAAAGAAAATTAAAGGAGTACAACTTGAAACATAATATAACAGATAAGCCTGAAAAGTGGACGCTGGGGATCACGTATCATCGATTAAAATGTTCCATACGATCTTTGATGGTATGGAACAATTCAAGTTTTATATGTTTTATGTTCCGTCTCCTTTATCTTAATGCTCAGTGTCCTGCATTTTGTGGCTAAGCAAGTACAGATGCTTCAGTTCAATTTCCAAGTCAAAAGAGATTTATGAAAGTACAAAAAAGAAAACAAGGTTTATTCTCTTGTGTCCCGCAGTAAATTAGTATTAGTAGTTGGTTATCAACAAGACAAGTGCAACTATTAACCAAAGCTAAAGTTCACCACTGATGATGGCATGCGCACTCTGGGGAACAATTTCAGTGTGAGATACCCAAAGCAATATGTGCTCTTCCTCTCCTACCAAGGTTAGCTAATTGGTACTCCAACTGTGAGTATATTAATTTGATGTTGTTGAATGTTAAATATTCTCATTAATGTGTCGATGCACCACCTTGCCTATCATGGAAAAGAAGGTTCATCCCACAATCTATATGCCTGTCCTAATCAATGTTGAACCTGCAGGCTAATGCTGGAATAATGTGTAATAGAATACATGTGGCTAAGTATGCCAGCTAGTACCAGTTAGGGTAATTTAGTAGTACTACTACTAGCTCACAAGGAAAAAGTACTTCTACTACTCCAAGCTAGTGTTCCAATTCCTCAAATAATTAATGTAGGCTGCGTCGAACAGGAGTTTACCCACTTTGTTTAGAGCTAATCATTCTGTGTCCCATCATGAAGCTGTGGCTGGAAATTGCATGCTACCCACAGCCACATGCCACACAACTCAAGACACAAGGAATTGATTCCCTTTAATATAGATATGCATATGCAGTTAGCATTAATCTTCTACTTCTAGCAACAGAAGATCCAAACCAATCTACATACATCTACCTTCTGCCCAAAGCTGCACTAAACTAGTGTTCCAGAAGAAAACAATATGTGCTTTCCTCCTTCTTCAGCAACAATATAAATGATGTGCAAAACTCATAAACTTAAATCCAGGGCTAATAATCGATAGAAAACATTGGTGTGGAGCATGTCAAAGGGTGGTAGAAGCACTGTACACGTTCTCTGTTTCTGGCCCATCTCAACACTGAAATTCTTTGCAAGAATGCATATATTTTTTTGCCAAAGAATAAAAACACGATTTTGTCATGATCTTGATCGAGTGAGTGGAATTCGGTATGGACACCATCTGTACCTGCTCTGCATCTTTGAGTGGCATTGCATTTCCCATCCATCATACAACGTATCTTCAGCACGTTGGGTTATGCCGAAATGCCAATCCAAATCCAGCAACAGTATCCATGGATTTGACTTGGGGGGATCTAGACCTACCTGAGTGTAGCATTTGGACATGACATGACCTACCACGGATTACTTTGCAGATAAGCATGGAAACACATATTAGGGAGTACTATATATAAGGGATTATGTTGGTCTAGAAATCGCAGCTCATCATGAGCCATCAGATGACGGTTCTGAGAATCCTTACCCGTTCAATCCTCGACGTGCGGCATGCATATTTGTGTTTAAACATGCATGCATTTTTTTATGCAGAGGCCACATGTGAATTCGTTCCGCCTATATCGTCTTTGTGCATCGTTATAAGCCAATAAAAACTCTCTTTGTAAAAAAAAAACAATGTTTCAGTTTTAGTGCACGGGAGAGAGCTAATGAAACCACACCGGCGGTCGACAGGTGGATCTACACCTCTTTATCCACACAGAAATTAGTGAGGAACCATCACAATCCGGATCACTGCAGATCTATTAGTCAAACGCGTATCCATGTCACAGTGACAATAGTTCGAGTGTGTGTTGGTGATGATACTCATGTCATGATGTGTGTGTGCGCGCAATCTTTGGTTGGATTGCAACACCCACCTGCTGCTACGTCTAGCTCCCACATACCCGGGGTCAATCCTTCAAAAGTTTTTTATTCATTTGTATTGTGTTTTGTAAACAAAGTATTTTACTCGTGAGCTGTTTGCGCACTTATAAAAAATGTGCAGTTAGAATGTCAGAAAACATAGCTACAGGTTCTGAAAGATTTGGGGTGTGTAGAGAGGTAGACACATATACATATAGATTTTGCTGAGACATATAGTCATGTACGAGCTGGAGATAAATCAAAAATTAAATTGCCATAGGGTTCTCCACATAACTTGGTATAAATGTAACTATAAGTTAGAGTATTATAGAAAAATAATTAAGGCAATATTCCTCAAAATTTAACACGTGTTTCTACTCATCCCTTGGCCGCACAAAAAAAGCACAATCATTTGATTTATCGTGAAATTTATTATTGGGTTTTATGAACCTGAGATAAGAGTTGAATTTGTCATGTAGTCGCTAGCTTTTCGCAGACTTGAGCTTTTTTGATTCACATGATTCTTTCTTCCAAGACAGAGTAAGAAAATCTCGAATCCAAAGAATCGAAATATATTTTTACGAAAAAATCCTTAGAATTCATATTCTCTAGAATCGTATTACTTTTATTTGAATTAATAAAGGAGCCCTCAAACTTAGTGGGTTGTCTACCCACTTGGAGGTCAACCAAATAATCTATTTTAGATGGATCTAGATAGAGCCAAGTCCAAAAACGCTGCTAGGTGTAACAGCGGGGGTTTGATTTATCAGTGCCGATCGATCGGCGGATCTTATCGACGGCGCCTGCAATTTCGACCGGCCGTGTCTACACGTGAGTGACAAATATATATATTATCTATTTTGTGAGCACCTGAAGCACTTCTGGCAGCCGAAGGTCTGCATGCGCTGTGCCACTGTCACCCACTAACTGTAAGTGCTGATGCTAGCTAAGTACGAGCTATATTAGGCGTGTCAATCTTCTGCCAATTTTTCGCATGTGCTAAATTTGGTTAGTTGGAAGCACTACTTTGTAAAGCAAAATCTAAAGTTGTGGCCTCCATCCATCCATCCATGATCCATCAGACCATCACCGATTGCGTCCAACTTGATCCTGTCGGATACTTGATATGCATCGCTAGCTGGTTATAAACTTATAATCACTCATCGCTGACCAATCTTAAAATCTTGATCATTACTCATTAGTCAGTAAATCCCATCGGTTGTGCACTTTGACTCGGATCGAAACAATGAGTGCATACCTTTTCTGTCAGTCCCATAGTTGGAACGAGCGTCATTTTGTTGTCAGAAGAAAGGCAGCCTGGGAAATTGTCGGCTTAATTAGACGATCCACTCCCTGATCTGCTTAGCGAAAAATACAGATTCAGGACCAAATTTTGTAGCACAGTGATTCCACTGTTCTTGGCAATAGAATAATGTAATAATTTCAGCACCACTGCTTATAGATGATGATTACACCCAGTACAGAGCCGATTATCAGCTCTTGGTCAGATTAATGCCAACCACAAAATGGTATTTCAGGTGCTGGCACTTGTCGTAACACAGTAAAACCAAGAATTATTTTCCCCTGGATATGGGCTACCTAGGAGATCTAATCCTGGAATAAGACTGCCGGCGGCTGCCCCTGATTATTCGATCAGGTGCTTGTTTTATATTATAACTAATGGTGTAGGCACTCCGCACCCCGTGGTTAACCCTTTTGTTTTATATTCCCACGAGTTTTCACCACCTCACGTAATATGCATTTTACATTCCTCTATTCTATTACATAGGCGTGCTTTATTTTTTAAAGTCATTGTGTACGATTTGACTATGATGTATAAATTTATAGTATATGTATTAGTTGGAAATCATGATATAAACATAGTTTGCAAGACTAATGTAACAATGGTATTCTTGCTTATAATTTTTTATAAATTATTCCCTAAAGTTTTAAAAACATCTTCTGTACTTATATTCATGTGTCTTGTATTTTGGAATGGATGGAATACTCTCTTAAGTGCTCGGAAGTTGTTGTTGTTATGGACATAAACCTGACCTATCATGACCACTAATTCAGATGTCGTCCAAGGAAACCGAGGTCTGCGACTGTGTCGAGGTAATACGTACCATCTCATGTAGTTTCTCTCAGTCATGTGTGAAAATAATAAAGGGATTGACATGTAGTGTAAGATCTAGGCTCATCTGTCGCTAGGAGTTAGATTTAGTACATGGATTCACTGTTTGTTGCTTGGCTAAACTCGAGAGAAACTCGTGAGGCTCTGCATTGGTCTTGCTCTTATGTTTTTTTACCACAACCATTTGTTAATTATATTCACATTACACTACAGGTGGAATACACTACAATGGCATAGGTGCTGAAGGATAGAGCCGAGGCTCGAGATGGTGTGCCTGGACTGCTGCGGCAAGGCGACGACGGTTTGGGTGGTGCTTCCAGTCGGTAGTGGCCTTTATTTGCGAAAGGACAATAGCTGATATGTTCATCATTTTGTATTTTGAACCATGTGTGTTGGTATATTTTTTACATGTGTGTCTTGCGCAAGAGGATAATTTGGTATGCATTTGATAAATTTTTGTGCACCATTGAATTCTTCCGCTAGCTGGTGGCTAAAACTGGTTTTATGAAAAAACGTTGGTTAGATGTGCTTTACCCAAGACGTTGAGGAAAACAAATTTATGAAAGTTGGATATGAAGGAGTTGTTGATGCAGAATTTTGTGATAAAAATCTTTGCTGGGGCAGGCAAGCCACCACTTGATCATATCTTGTCCTATTATTTTTATATGCATGTTTTACTTATATTTCAAATGCATATTTTTGTTATAAGTGAGTATGTGGCACTTAACTATGCTAGGAAGCCACTCTTACAATATTTGGATGTACCTATACTGAAGGTACCATCAAGAAAATTAAAGCTTTGCGCACTCTCTAGTGCTCAAGAAAATCAAGAAAATCAAACTATAGGTTGGGTGGGCCTTTTTTATATACATGTCCCTTCACGTAAAAGTTCAAAATATTTGTTGCCTGTGAGCTGGTTCACATCAGTGATCAAGATCGGACAATATATGGTTTTTGCGTCACCAATGAGGGTTTTGACCCGGCACGTTAAGGCCGTCTGTACTAGTGGCCCTCTTCCCATGTTGGAGTACTTGTGGGCTTGACACGAGAGGCAGAGCAATGTACATATTGGGGCACATGCAGGTATGGAGGCAAATGATGGAAAAAACTCATCAGCGCAAGTAAAATGTTTATGAATCTTTGTTTGGCTGTAAAAAAAACTAGTGCACGTCATGAGTTGCAAGGTGTCTCATATACACCTTTGGTCGGTAGTGTTATGATTTTCTTATTCTTAGGGAATGAGTATTGTCCCGCCCAGGGTAGAGGTGCCCGAATCACCAAATGCTAACGGCTGAGATAATCCCGAGACACGCACATGTTACAAACGATAGCAAAGAAACAATGAAGAAAGCGGAAGATCAAACCAACGGGGACACGAGATTTAACGTGGAAAACCCTCCCAACAATGGGAGAAAAAAAACCACGGGCGCCAGCCAGCAAAACTTTACTATATCGGGTGTGGTTACAAACGCCGGGGATTTACAACGTGCGACTTATCTCAACCGGAAGCTTACAAGATGTATTTATATGGAGGCAGAACTCTAAGTCGGCAGCAGTCCAACTCGGAAACGATCTGTACCGTACAGCGGGGGCATCTCCGCGTTGGTATGCATGTGTCTCCATGCCTTGTACATCGATGTTTCTAAAGAATAGTTCCATCTATGATGACATAATTTCGAGCGATCAGAGATCAAACAC
This sequence comes from Poa pratensis, assembly GCA_947311845.1. Lineage (NCBI taxonomy): Eukaryota > Viridiplantae > Streptophyta > Magnoliopsida > Poales > Poaceae > Poa > Poa pratensis. The sequence goes on from CAMZMU010000112.1 coordinate 27,010,284, forward strand.
AAGGTTGGTTAAGATCATCCATGTTCTTTACACTTAAATTGGACATTAGGCTGAAAACATTATACTTGTCTATCTATTCCCCTTTTAATGTGTCCATATTCCTTAGTACCATGCTCCTATATATAGATGATAAGTTAACACTTATCTTTTGGACAAAACAACTAATAAACACATAGGCTACTTTAAAGTAATTACTTAGCTTAGTATTGGATGCTCAATTTAATTGTGCCTCAAATTCTAGCCGAAACCCCTTTTTTAGCATTGGTGTTAGTTTTTTAACAAGCTGTCGCTTTTGCACCTAGCTAGAGACGTGGACTCTTCGGCGCCAGTCCTGGCAATGCAAATGTTAGAGAGTAAAATGCACCCACGGTCATAGAATTTATTAGCTATGTATGAGACGGTTCTTGAACTCAGAAAGATGATCTCATATTGTCCCTAAACTCGCTGAATATGTTCACACAAGGTCTAAAACTGGATTCACCCCATTTTGCTGAAGTGTTGCAGTATAAATTTGAAACATGAAATGTTTGAAACTAAAATAAATTTTTATTTTGTTTATCCAAAATTTACAAATTGTACCTTTCTAAAAACTGTTGGAAGGCTAGAATACATTGACACCCTTACTTTCCAATTTTACTAATTTAAAATCATTCGAATTTCAAATTTGGAATATGAATATACTTTATCATATCTTCAATGTTATGAATCGTTTACACTTAGTTATTTTACAACATCTTATATTGTGGAATATGAATATACTTTATCATATCTGCGTACATAACTACTTCCTCCGTTCCTAAATATAAGATGTTTTAACTTTTGTCCACATTCACATGTATCCAGATGTATGTGGACATGTTTTAATGTGTATGTACACTCATTTGAGTTTGTACCTACTCAACATGTGAGTTAGCTAGAACATCTTATATTGTGAAACGGAGGGAGTACATATATACGCAATGCAGTTCTCGTGTGTATGTAATTATGTTATGCACAACATCTACATTCTTGCAAGTTTGCGGAAAGTTTCTACTACCCGCTCCGTGTACTAGATGTCAAATTAGATTGGACAGAAATAAAAAAAGGAGAAGTCTTAAAACCTGTCCGCAACTAGCCACGAAATGGAGGCAAAATGAGCTAGTTCATGCATGCATTGATGCACACGCAGTGCATACGTCTGCGGCTTGTCACGGTACTTGGTTCATGCTCATGCATGCAATGCCCCGGTGATGAGCTGAATGCGTCAGCGGGTTCCAAACTTGATTGACCCGTATTTTGCTCAAGAAAAAATTACTGAGGACTTACAAAAAATATTTCCTTCTCATATGTATATTTGAAAAGACATTTTAGTTTATAAATGGATTACAGGCAGGCTTGAAACGCGGCTTAACCAAATAGGGACGTGGAGAACCTGTCTGTGGTAGGTTGGTTATCAAGCTGGTAGTATCCTAGCCCATTAGAGTTCAAACACCAGGTTTGACGTTGTTGTTTCTCATTTAGGCGGAATATTCTTCAGTGGGAGGCGACGTTCTCGTCGACAGCGAGGCGTCCGTGGTGACTTCAGCAATCTTAAGACCTGATCCGCCGGCTCAAGTCTCTCGGAGGTGCTCATAGGGGTAGAGTGTGCGTGCGCGCGTTCACAGGAGTGAGTGTATGCGCGTGTATGTGAGCGTATGTGCTGTACCGTGTTTCGCATAAAAAAACTAAATAGGGACATGGACGTATTGCGCAAGATTAGGGGCCACGTTAGATCATTTTCTAAACCCTTTCAGACATAGTGTTATAGAACCATAGGATTCATTTGACTCAATGTTAGACAACCAAGTCCAGATCGACTCTCGCCGATGTTGGGCTTAAAGATCCCGAAATACCAAACGGTGCTAGCACAGTCGGCTAAATAATATTCTCTCCGTTCCAAATTAGATGATTTTCATTTGTTCAAATGTGGATATATCTATACTTACAACATGTTTAGATACATATACATGTGGACAAATAAAAATCATCTAATTTAAAAAAAATGACTACGTGAAAGCAAACGCACCGGTATTCGGCGCGAACCGTCAAATGCACACATCAGGCCACCTGAATTTGCACTTCCATCACAGCTCCATCGCGTCATCTTCTCTCATCAGGACAAGTGGATCCGCAAGAGGACGCACCGTCGATCCGGTGGCTGATGGCACACGGAGACCTGGGCGTGACCGCTCGATCGTGCACGCGAGACCATACTGACCGTTCGATGTGGACCTGCCGAATTGAGCAAGACAGGCGCGCGTGGAACACGTGCTCCGTTCCGCCGCACAGCGCTCGCCTCGCCTGCTTATACAAAAGTCAAACCCAGCTTTCTTTCTGATAAAGTCAATGCCACCTACTCCTGCATATCGATCTCTTGATTAATTTCGTTTCTGGAAATGCAAATTAATTTGTCCCTGCATGCATGCGTGTGTATCTCGACAGGGAAGAAAAAGATATGTGTTCTAGATGGACAGAGAGGAGTGTATATATACAAGATATATTTTCCATGTGCTGGCGTTGGCGTCCGTTGTGATTAAATTCTGCATACTATGGCTGTACCTACTGGCAGTGAATTAATGCATATACGTTACTCTTATTTTCCGGAGCGTATATACTCCCTCCGTTCAAAAATAATGTCTCAAGTTTACACAAAAATGGATATATCTAGACATGTTTCATGTATAGATACACCTATTTTTTGGCAAACTTGAGACACTTATTTTTGGATGGAGGGAGTACATCACTAGTCCCATTGTCACATGCATGCAGAAGTCAAAATGAGGCTAAGTGCTTAATGGCAAAGCATGCATGACGTAACGTATGATTCTTCTACTTTTCGTCCCAACTGAGTGTCGATATCGATCGATATATGAACGTATATAAACATTATTGATATTGGCGGAAAAAACTGTAATTGTTGGGGGCACAAAGCAACATTTAACTCATTATCGTATTTGACATGTGAAATCAAAGTTTTGAGGGTTGTATCATGTCCATAAATCGTTACTACCCTACTCAATGAATGGAGCATTGTATCCACATGCTTATATGCTCAGTAATTCCCCATTTCTAAAAAAAATATGCTCAGTAATAAACTAATAACTCACTATCACACATTGACACCGAACCAGAGGAGGAGTATTTTTATTGCGGGTTTGAGTTTTATGAACTCTGTGTGTCTTGGTTACAAGAGGTTGGATAGGTCAATATAACTTCTCGGTGACTCTAAGGCCTGTGCCAATGTAGATTTCTTAGCGTTATGTCGTAAGAGTGAGGCAAGCTATATTTTACGGAAAAAACGACACTTAGAAACGGTCCCGAGGCAGCGTAATAAGTGTATCACCCGTGCAATTAATCTCTCCCAAAAATCTTCTTTGACCTGTTTTTTCTCCGTGAGCACCGAGCATGCTGAGGGCACTCGATTCACCGCTTCCTGACCTACCCTAAGCCGCAGGCACCCTCCCCAGAATTTTTGGTGGAGCTTACTGCATGACAAGCCCTTCCCAGAATTTTTGGTTAAGTTCCACCATTGTTCTGCATATCGACTTTAATTTACTCATTGGCTCGGTGGATGGAGTATTATTGTGCTGCTACGTAGAGTGCGGCGTTATGGAGCACGGAGCACATTTTAAATTAAAAACGACATTTGTAAATTTCATTAAAAATCTGGAAAAATCCAATAGGTAGAAAATGTTGAACTCTACTAGTGTGCGAAAATCAATAAGAAATAATCTGTTTTCTACCTGAGCAAAAAATGACAAATATCTAGATCTAGTGCGGTGAATAGTGCGCATTTTAAATCTTCAAATTTGTCGAATTTATCTTTTTGTCTTGCCTATAATGTAAATAATTTTTTCAATGAGATTTTGCACACTGCAAGAGTTCAACATTATCATCTAGTAATTTCTTTCCGAATTTTCTAAAACTTACAAATGCCGTTTGTTGTTTTTTTTCAAGAAAAAGGCTTCTTGGAGCTTGGGCTCCCTCTGGGATTTCGGCAGTAAAAAATGCGCTACCCGCTATGCTTTGACAGCTTGACTAACACACATTTGGAAAGAAATAAACAGAAATCAGATCATTACTACTACTAATCTATTCATTCCAACCGATTCGCTCGCCGTCTCACAAAACAATTTAGAGAAAACGAGGTGCTCCTTTCCTGGATTCGGTTCACGCGTGCGCACACGGCCTATATATCTCCTCAACAGCGACGGCCCCTTTCACCCCCATTCTTCCCTGCCTGCCCTCCGTCCATGTCAGCTGCCCCGCGGCGCGCGCCTATATAACTCGAGTTCAGGACCCCCTTTCTTCCCAGCCTCACACCAAGAACCCACAGATCAGTCGAGCACGTCGAAAGTGTAACCGGTTCCTGTCTTGCGGCGAATTGTTTAAAAGAAAGAGGTGATTCGGTCGGTTTGGGGATTTAGGTGGCGATGAGGAAGGAGCAGCAGCAGGGTTTAAGCGGCCATGGCGTCGTTGGCGAGGAGGTGGAGGGGGAGAAGTGGGTGGACGACTCCTCGGTCGACCACTGCGGCCGGCCACCCCTCCGCGCCGCCACCGGCTCCTGGAAGGCCGCCATGTTCATCATCAGTAAGCTTTAAACTGCCAGACCATCTGCTTTCTGTCTCTGTTCGTTTGGTCAAAGTCAGTGTGTAAATGTTTTCTTCTTGCATGGGTTCAGTGATCGAGTTCAGCGAGCGGTTGAGCTACTTCGGCATCGCGACGAGCCTGATGATCTACCTCACCAAGGTGCTGCACCAGGACATGAAGGTGGCCGCCGAGAACGCGCAGTACTGGATGAGCGTCACCACCCTCATGCCCCTCCTCGGCGGCTTCCTCGCCGACGCCTACCTCGGCCGCTTCGCCACCGTGCTCCTCTCCACCGCCGTATACCTCGTCGGTCTGGTTCTGCTAGCCACGGCGCAGCTGGCGCCGGGCCTGAGCCCGACCAGTACGCCGGGAGTCCACGGGACGCTCTTCTTCGTGGGGATCTACCTCGTGTCGGTCGGCACTGGCGGCCACAAGCCGGCGCTCGAGAGCTTCGGCGCCGACCAGTTCGACGACGGCCACGCGGGGGAGCGGCGCCAGAAGATGTCATTCTTCAATTGGTGGAATTGCGCTCTCTGCTCCGGGGTTCTACTCGGGGTCACCGTCGTCGTCTACGTCCAGGACCGCGTGGGATGGGGTGCCGCCACCGTCCTGATCGCCGCCGTCATGGGCTGCTCCCTCGTTGTGTTCCTCGCCGGCTGGCGGACGTACCGGTACAGGGTGCCGGGGGGCAGTCCGCTCACGCCGCTCGTGCGTGTCGCCGTGGCCGCCGTAAGGAAGCGGCGTCTAGATTTCCCCACAAACGCCAGCGAGCTGTACGAGGTTGCCGGGACGGCGCAGGGTGGTGCCAAGAAGAGGCTTCTCTGCCACACCGACCAGCTCCGATTCCTAGACAAGGCGGCGATTGTGGAGCGCGGCGGCGAGCGCGGGGCGTGGCGGCTGGTGACGGTGACACAGGTGGAGGAGACGAAGCTGGTGGTGTCGATGGTGCCCATCTGGCTGGCCACGCTCCCATTCGGCATCACGGCGGCACAGGTGTCAACCTTCTTCATCAAGCAGGGAAGCGTCATGGACCGCCGCCTCGGCCCGCACTTCGTGCTCCCGCCGGCCTCCATCTTCGCGCTTGCTGCCGTGGCCATGATCGCCACTGTGGCTGTCTACGACAAGGTGCTCGAGCCGTGCCTGCGGCGCGCGACGGGCAACGAGCGCGGGATCAGCGTCCTGAGGCGCATTGGCATCGGAATGGGGGTCGCCGTCGTCGCCATGGCCGCGGCCGCTGTCGTCGAGCGGCGCCGGCTCGACTCCGCCACCACCATGTCGGTGTTCTGGCTCGTGCCGCAGTTCGCGCTGATGGGCGTCGCCGATGGATTCGCGCTGGTGGGGCTCCAGGAGTACTTCTACGACCAGGTCCCCGACACCATGCGCAGCCTCGGCATCGGGCTGTACCTGAGCGTGATCGGGGCCGGGAGCTTCCTGAGCAGCCTGGTGATCGCAGCGGCGGACCACGTGAGCTCGCACGGTGGCCGGAGGGACGGGTGGTTCGGAAAAGACCTGAGCCGAAGCAGGCTGGACCTTTTCTATTGGCTGCTCGCCGGCATCTGCGCCGCCAACCTCGTGTTCTACGTGCTCGTCGCCACCCGGTACTCATACAAGCAGAAACATACCGTCAAGGCCACCAGGGTTGGCGCCGAGAAGGATGCCGCGGGAGACATCGAGTGCGCTGCTTAATCAAGTACTCCGTATTAGATGAGTATATATTTGGACATGGGCTATCTAGAGAAGAATGTGATCGACGACGCCAATGGCATCATCGTTCCTTAAAAATTAAGGGATTATAAGATGTATGTGTTTGCTTGGGATCGATCCTTGTGTCGTAGATTGTTCATGTCGCGGGGTTAAATGCACGTTGTAAAATCTTACAATAATGCAGCGCCTTCAACTGACCCAACACCACCAACAACAAGGGTACAATTATATGAGCATTTTTCTCTTTGCTTGAAATACTGGACAACAGCTCACTCGTCCGCAATTTTTTTAGCACAATCTCATGTGTGTCTTATGATGACCATAGAAAGCCCGAACTTCATGGGTGGAGCCATAGTCGGCAACATCGTCAACTTTGATGTTCACGGAACTATGTACAAGATACATGCCAGGAAAGAAAGGTACAAGACCTACTTCTACGGGGACCATTTGGCGGAGCTCATTGCCACGGACAACCTGAGCGGAGGTGATCTCCTTCATTTTACTATGGCTAGACCACAACCTCGGATCAAGCTTGTCTACTTTGGCAATGATAGTTCCGATGATGTTGTGAGTATGGAGGAGGATGACGAGAGTGTCGAGGACGCTGGCGAGAGTGCCGAGGAGAGTGACGAGAAGGATGACCCACTGAAGCATGTCGTCATCGCCCAAAGAGTCACTCTGAGTGACCGTGAGAGGGAGCGTCTTCTTCAGAGACTACCTCCCCGAGATAGCTACATCGGAGTGCCTTTTGTGCAGCGTCTCACGAGCACTAATCTCAATAGAAATCTCATGGTACGTATGTTTCTAAAATCTCTCATATTCCTATACTTGGTTATGTTACAATGTAGTTTGTTGTGGGTACGTGTGACTTAGTTGTTTTCTTATTTCATGTGATCAATGATATATGTTCTTGCAGAAAATACCTAGGGTGATAGCGGAAAACGTTGGCATTCCGCCTACCGGTACTCTTGGTGTACGCTTTGGAGAGGCAGGAAGGGTCACCGCCGTTCCGTACACCACGGACAGTAACGGTCGCATTGTCTTGAACTCTTAGGCGCGGAGGGAGTTCCGTTCGCCACGTAATTTGGAGGTTGGAAAGCTATCTTCATGAGTCTGAGGACCAGCCACACCCATAACTATCTATAGCATTGAGATCGACAATAGTTTGAAAGTTCATTTGCACTATGGAGTCTAGCTAAACTACTCATTTAACTATGTTGAATAGCGCAACTACTGGCGTGGATATTTCTTGGAATAATTCTATTTCTGTTAATTTTGCTGATTATTGTCGTTCAATATGCAGTCATTCGTTATATTTTTTATTCTGACAAAAACACCATCGGCGTGCCCGCCCTCGCCGGTGGTACAAAATATCACTGGACTGACCTCGCACACGCCGGTGATTCCAAAAGATCACCGGCGTGGCCTCGCACACGCCGGTGATCCCAAATAGCACTGTCGTGAGATTACCGGCGTGGCCATTTCTCGCCGGTGATGTCAAAATTGCCACGCCGGTGATTAGCTGTTTCCTGGTAGTGTAATGTGGAAGGGAAAAAATCAGTCGTGCCGGAGAAGAGGGTTGACACGAAGATTATTGAGCGAAGATTAATTTTTGGTTAGAACGTTTGCTTAATGATGCTGCACCCACCATAGCTTCATCGTTTTTCTTGTTTCGAAGGAGCAAGCATGGATCTGTCGCTGCTAAGCTTCATGATAGTCATTGATGAGATCTATCAGGCCTAGACTTTACAAAAATTACACTAATATTTTTTTGTAAAATATACACAAGTATGTGAACACCAATGTTTTGTGGCGGAACAGTCTCAGATGAACAGATAGAGTCAATGAACATGCTGGCTTTGATGTAACTCCTCGCCTAAAGCATTGGGACATACAGTAATTTCTTTCGGCTTAGGCCGTGGGTGTGCTTATGGTCCAGCTCTTTCACGTGGGCCTCCCCCGCGCAGCGGCCCTATCTGCTGCTCACTAGCGCAGGTTCGGTCTGCGGCCCGATCTGCCCACCAGCGCAGCTTCTGCCGCTTGGCCCGTGATTAGCCCACCTACAGCTGGCTCTTGTTTCATTGTTCTAAAAAAAACTCTTGTTTCACATCTTCCCTCAAAATCCACTAAAAAAATATCTTCCCTTAAAAAAACTCTTGTTTCAGATCGATTTAGCCCAAACCTATCTCGCCGTTTCTGCTGAGTCATGCTCCCGACCTACTTTCGTAAAGCTTATTGCAAGCCAAGATTACATGCTATCTTGTGTGTACGTGTATATACACCCTGCAGCTGCGAAGCCTCCACGCTCCCCAGCAACCACCACCACGGCGTCTGACGCTCGTCGGAGCGACGGCTCCGTGCCCCGTTTCTTCCTCGAGACGTTGAAGCTTATCTTGGCAAACTGCAGGTCCATGATGAACGCATCGTCATATCAGCAGCTGCTGCCTAACCTTGCCGCCGTTCCGTGGGGTCAGAAGAAACCCCAGCTTACCGCCGTCCTTGACACCAGCCGCTGGCATCACCGGAGGCGTCGTCTCGATGCACCCAAGGCCCAGCTGACGACCGGAAGTGCAAACGATGACAAGTTCAGGGGTACCGTTAAGCCATGGTACAGCCTTCTGGGGATGTCCCTGGCTGATGTCCACAAGGAGTTCCCTGACACCATGTGGAACGTTTTGGGGGACTCCCTCGAGACTCTTAGAAACAAGGTACGCATTGTCGATACTTCTCGCCATGCTTGATAAATGTTAATCTGTTAAGAATCTATGTATATATACGCCTTCGAATTTAATTTTTGTAAGGATCGGGAGCCCAGTCAGAGTAGATGGAGCACCGACGCGGACTTCGATAGTGGCTTCGCGGACTCAATTGTGTTTGACAAGGACCTCTACAAGTATGGGATTTTGGGCTGCAAGACCAACTTGGATAAAATCATGAATGGGGTACTTCTCACCATGGATAATAATTAATGTTTCTGACTCGTCTTTATTCTATTTTTAGATCTGGCATGTGATGACAAAGTATGCGCCTAGTCCGCGTTGTCGTCGCCTAAAACTTACCGTTTCGCCACCGACTACAAGCCGCTTTGAGTAATCCAGCTGCACACCACACCGGTCCTCGCTTGACAGAAACTGGATGAAGAAGTCCGCCAGCGGGAATGTAACTTCAACCTCGGTAGACTTCTTCATCCGGTTCAAGTCAAGCGAGGACTGCCGTCGTGTGCATCTGGGTTCTCTTGGCTGCTCGTAGCTGATGGTGAAAGGGTAATTTTTAGGTGATGGCAACGCGGACTAGGGCTTGGTCATCACTGCCATTTATTATGAAGTTGATTTCAAATTTATGTTTGTTCTCTTTTTAAATAATTCCAATGGATTCATTCCTCTGTCTTTTAGGCCTTGTACACTATGTCTTCTCTTACGCCAAACTTTGCATTTGCGTAGGCTGCCATATCTGCTTGCGACAGAGATAAAATTATCCATTGTCTTGAAAGTATACAAGGTGACATCGAGTTAGGAATGTTTAAGTGGAAAGATGGGGCAGATGTATATACTAATATTGTGGAAGCACTTGATGATAAGCTTGGAGACATATCGAAGGATCTTGTCATAACTAACAAATATGACAGCTGCCTCACGATCCTGGAAAATGTGGTGTAAGAGCTACATCGATCAAATTAGGACACATATGAATCAACTTCAGGTTCTTCATTCATCTACTTTAGGTCCCCATATTTCATTGCTGAATTGAGCTTACTTAAGCTTAATTCAATTGGCTGACGATCTTACGTACGACGTTGATTGCAGGTTGCTTTAGTACTCTTCGCACTAAGAATTGATTGTTTGGTCCATTGTGGTTGTACACAAGTTCAGGACAACACGTTGTTAGAGAGTCTTGTTTTACCAAGTCTTGAAGCGGTAAATATTTTTATCTTCCTGTACATATATTAGAATTTTCAGTATTGGTACAATTTACTAAACTATATGGGTAAAGGCACAAAAACCTTTTTATTCCAAGCTGCACTGATAAAACTTAGGATGCGTAGGAGGATGTACTATTTCTGCTAGACCAAAAAGGCGAAATTTGACCTTTTCTTCTTCTCATGTATACAGCTAGAGCATGATGCATCAGATCTTCGTGCCTTCCTTGGTTTTATTTATTCATCGAGTGATGGTGTCATTAATTTGAGGAACAGGTTTTCTCTCTTTTTATTACGTTTTGTTTAACAAAATATAAATTAACTTCCCTAATATGAATGTATACTTATACATTATTTGATTGGTCAAATATTAATGTTATTTCTTGGAATGCACTAATCCTTTTTTAGTCATGCAATGGTAATATTTTCCATTTGGTTGTACTTTTCCTATCTATAACTATTATAGCCTTAGTTTAAATGTTTACATTAAAAAGTCAGCTTGTCACCACCTAATTTCAAAACATGTTCAAACAAATGAGAGGCATGGACCTTACTTTTTTTTCACATTTGTAGAGAAGAATGTTTTTGTAATGTTTTGCTTAGTTTTAAAGCATTATTCTTGTATTTTAGCCTATAAAATTAGATATTTGATTGGTGTTTATTTCCCTTTTAAATTTGCAGATTACCAGAAGAATTCTCGCTTTCCAAACGTTCAACCATCGCTGATTTTGCAAGATCAATCAATTATTGCATTCCTGACCATCTAGTACAATTACTTGGGAAGTTTATTTCATCGATTGATTTGTTATTTATCAGACCAAATGGTGAAGCGGTAAAGGATTGGGAAATGCTCCAAAAATTCACCGAAGGTGAACATATGAGGGAACGGGAACACAGACACTTAGCTTTGTCAAAATGTCTAAACATTGGAGTAGGTGAATTACCTCAAGATTGTGACATCCAGGTATAATGATTATATTATCACAGTGCATCATCATACTTGGTGACCATATTTTATTCACGACATCAGACAAGGTGCATGGTAGCATCTGGCTTTAACAACTGTACATGTGTTTTCTTGGAACAGGACGCGAAGTACCATTTGTTTTCTAGTGTCAATGTTGTGCTAGAAATTATCAATTTGTCCATAAAGTGTGTGGAAATTGTGTCCATCGATCTGATGAAGGTCCGAGTTCCCCATCCAAGAGGCTACGATGATGTTATGGCGTTTGCACATTTCCTCACTAGCAAGGTGAACTCCTAATCCAATTTTATACTCGCACGAGTTTAAGAAATAACTGAGACTTTAATGGGTTATATAAGAGGGACTTCTTTTATTCAGCTTTCTTATACCTTCTTTCGACTTCTTTTGTTAATTCAGCTTTGCTATACCTGCTTCTGAAACACTGTCGATTCAGCTGTTGGATTTATGTACTTATGCGTGACATAAGCCATCTTTGCTTACTGCACGGCCACTAGACTAATTGTGTTTTGTGTACATACCGTAAAGCCGTTTTATATTGTATTTGCAAGGTTTTGATTTTCTTATATAATTTCATTGAGTCACGCATTGTGCATTTGCACTTCTTTTGGGTGCAACAACACCTTTTTTTTTTGTCTACTAGCGAGATGTGCGATTGGTGTGCAGTTGCACCTATTTTTGTTCATGAATCTTGGTTGATCGGAATAGAGAGCCCTCCGAGACTCAGACATATATTTGTGTGTATAATTTCAGATTTATAAGAAAGTGAATGGTTTCAATTAAAACTAGTTCCGATTAGCATTTGTATAGCAACATTTATGACGTTATAAGTTTGTATTTATTAAGAACAACCCGTTAATTATAGAGGGTAATTTAACTAAGGATCCATCCTTGCAAATGCTTCAGGGAATTGCTTTGGAAACTGCATACGCCGTGGTTCACTTGTGCCTGGAGAAAAAGTTCCAACCTTCAGAGCTCACGTTGGAGGAACTAGCACAGATTGATTTCCCCTGCGAGCGTGCTCGTGTCCTGTTGCATGATAAGCAGAGTGTCTTCGGCAAATCCAACCGCCAAGATAGATTCGTGCAAGAAGTTGATCAAATGGTGCTGCAAGCTTCGCATCAGTCCTGAAACTATTTTCCCACGATACATTATTTATTTCTAGTCGTGCATGATCACGTACGTTGAACAGTCCAAATTTAAGATTTAAATGCCTATTCGAGCTGGTTTATTTTTATATATTTCTCTCAAGTTGGCTTTTCGACAAATGAAAGCAAACACAAGCCGTCCCACGGCGTCGGACGAGCCGTCCCACCCCTCGCACATCTCGGTCTACATGCCACCCGTCGATATGCAGCAGTTCGCTCACCTTGGGTTTGCCTACGTGGACCCCGAGGCCACCTCGCCGGGTCCCATTGTTCAGGCGGCGCTCTTCGATCAGGTCCCGGAGGGCATGGAGGCACTGCCGCTCTCCGGGCCGGAGGGCTCCCACCTCGTCATCTTCCGCTCCGCGTCGAGCCGGGAGTTCGCCGTCGACGAAAGCCCCTTCGAAGTCCAGGAGCATTCCGTTTACTTCGAGAGGCATGAGGAGGCCCCCAACCGTCGCCGCTTCGTTCACGCAGGGTTCGCGGCGCTCTCGCTCGTCGGCTACCCGCTGGAGCATTGGAATCGCGCTCATATCCGGTGCTCCGTCTCCGGGATGGGGAACGCCATGGAGGTGTCGAGCATCACCATGTCCGGGCGCGTCTTCATCTCCGTCATGGTCGTCTGCAAGTACGAGAGCGCGGCCCGCATCCGCGCCGAGCTGGACGTGAAGAACGCGGACGGCCTCGCGACGCTGGTGGAGGTCCGCCGCGTCCGCCAATGGCCCCTTACTGGCCCCGCGCCGCCTCCTCCTCCGTTCGGCCCCGGCGGTGGCGGCCATGGTGGAGGTGGCCCCGGCGGCCCCGGCGGCGGTGGTCCAGGAGGTGGTGGTGGCCCCCGTGGCGGAGGCCCTCATGGCGGCGACCACCGTGGCGGAGGTGGTGGTCATGGCGGTGGTGACAGCGGCGCTGGGCCGTCACGCCAGCCCCCTCTCTACCGCCGGCTCTCTCGCGAGTTCCGCTCGCTCCCGTACGAGCTCCACCCAGCCTGCACGCCTGACGCGGCCCCGGCCGCTGACGTGCCGCTCGACGCCGCGTACGTCCTGGACGTCTGCATGGCCGCGCCGTCGCCTGGTGTCGCCGTGCGCGCCTTCTCCGCTATCACCCCGGGCGGTGTGCCGCGCCCTGCGGACATGCAGCTCGCGACGTGCCCCACGTTCTTTCATCTCATGTTGCTTGGGGACAAAGGCGAGGCTGGCTACTTCCGTGTGCCGCGTGCTCTGGCCGGCTCCGGCGAGCCCGGGCCGCGTGGGATGCCGCACATCAACCTCGACACCGGGACCATCGGCGTCATCGACAACATTGTGCAGGTCCGCGGCATTGCGTCTACTGTTTCTGTGCAGGTGTTGGCCGTTGCCGTTGAGTGCGCTGACCCCTTCCGGTTCGTCCCGCCACACTGCGACTCGGCTCCTGTCATGCCGCCCCCGGAAGTTGCTGCTGCGGATGCTGTGCCGGCCCAGCCGCCGCCCGTCCGTCGCCGGAAGCGCGGGCCCGAGGACGCTTCAGGTCCTGCCCGCGCCAGTGCTCGCCTGCGCAGCAAGGCGGGGCCGCTGTTCGAGAGTGTGCTCGACCGAGCCGTGCGCCTGCGTGCTGAGAAGTCAGGTGGGGCGTCGACCTCGACCACTTCCGCCCCACCGCCGTTCAGTTGCTCCGAGCTGCTGGCTATGGCGGAGGCGTGCAACCTGCCGCCCGATGATGTCCGCCAGCTGGTGGCGGCTACCTTGGTGCCGGAAGGTGCACCATGAAGTGCAGCTACCTCATGCCGGGAGGCCCAGGTCGTGGCAGTTTTGTTTTCCGCGCGCGTTGCGCCGCGCGGGTCCGCGGCCTCCTCCAGTTGATCCCCAGTCTGATGCTTCGTAGCTCCCTTGTCCAGGATGTGGTTTTGTGCCTCCCCGGTGTAGCTGCCGATCTTAGCCTGGCCTATGTATGCCTATCTACCTCCTGTAGCGTGTGCGTGTTGTCTAGTTGGGTCAGTGTGAGTGTGCTCGTGCATGTTCATATGCGCCTGCGTGCGCCCGGTCCATGTTGCTCTGTCAGTGTTCCATGGCTGTAAACCATCTGAAGCAACTCCTTGTTAGCTCGTGGAACACGAGAGGACTGAATGACCCTGTCAAGTGCACGGACGTGAAGATGAATTTGTCGGCCCAGCCGCTGCATGTCATCTGCCTCCAGGAGTCCAAACTCACGTCTGTCGCCCCGGCCAAAGCGGCGTCCTTCCTTCCCACCGGCTTCACCGCCCTCTCTGCTGTCCCGTCCGTGGGCGCGTCGGGCGGAATCATCACTGCGTGGGACACGCGCGTCGTCTCCCGCGTCTCCGATCACCCCTTGGAGCACTCTCTCACCACCACTTTCGAGCTTGCTGCTGACGGCATGCGGTTCGCCGTGACGAACGTGTACGCTCCGTGTGACCGGGCGCGTCGCGATGCGTTCCTTGACGAACTCCGCACCCTCGCCGGCACCATCGCCTCTCCGTGGCTGATCATTGGAGACTTCAACGTTGCTTGCTGTCCTGAGGATCGGAACAACGATAACTTTGACGCGCGCTCCGCCGACGAGCTGCTCGGCCTTGTTGACGAATTGGAGCTCCAAGATCTCCCCTTGCTGGACCGGAGGTTCACGTGGTCGAATGGGCGCGCCGACCCCACACTGGTCCGCCTCGACCGTGCGCTGATCAACCTCGCTTGGGGAGAGCAGTTGTTCAACACCACGCTGACGTCCCTGCTGAGAAATACTTCCGATCATGTCCCCTTGCTGCTGAGTGCCTCCTCGCGCGCCCCAGTAAGCCAGGTTTTCAGGTTCGAACGCTGCTGGGCTGCCTCTCAAGATTACCGATCCTTGATCTCCTCCGTCTGGGCTCGACACCAGAACCGGTCGCGCAGGTGTGCGGCATCACGCTTGACCAACTCCCTTAAATGGGCTCGGGCCGCTTCAAAAAAATGGGCCCGGTTGCGTCGACGACCTGCTGAGCTGGTTTCGAATTGTCGAAAAGTCATTGATGTGCTGGACACCGTGGAGGAGTTCCGCGCGCTGTTCCCTCCCGAGCGCTTGCTTCGCGACCTTGTTCGTGCGCGCCTCTCAGAAGAATACAAGAAGTTGAGCCTGTATTGGCGGCAGCGCTTCACCTTTCGCCTCTGCCGGCTCGGGGAGGAGAACACCAAGTTCTTTCATGCATGTGCCTCCGCGCGCCTCCGCGGTAACCAGATCAAGGTATTGCATGACAACGGCAGGGTGCTCGTCAATCACTCGGACAAGGCGGAGGTCCTGCATCGGTTTTACTCTGATCTCCTTGGTGCCTCGCAGCCACCGGTGTGGGACTTCGACCTCCGGTGTGTCCTCCCGCGTGTGCCCGGACTTGGCGCCCTTGAGTCCACCTTCACCGAGCAGGAGGTGAGAGACGGGCTATGGGCGATGCGGATGGATAGCAGCCCCGGCCCCGATGGCTTCGGTCCGGCATTCTACCGGGCGTTTTGGCCTCTCGTCCGCCCCGATGTTATGGCCTTCCTCGCTGATTTCCACGCCGGCAACGCGCGTTTGGACGGCGTGAACCGTGCCTTCATCACCCTGCTGCCCAAGAAGGCGGACGTGGTCACCGCTGATGGCTTCAGGCCCATCTCTCTGCAGAACTGCGTCGTGAAGCTCATCACCCGTATCCTGACGACCAGGTTGCAGCCCTATATCGAGCGCCTGGTGGCTTTTGAGCAGTCTGGGTTTATCAAGGGGCGTGTCCTTACGGACAACTTCCTCTACGCCATCGACCTCGTTCAGAGTTGCCATGCCCGCAGAGTCGCCGCCGTGGTCCTCAAGTTGGACTTTAGGAAAGCTTTCGACTCCGTCAACTGGACCGCCTTGGACCTCATCCTGGAGGCGCGTGGTTTCGGTCCCACCTTCCGGGGGTGGATTTCTGCTATCCTCTCCTTTGGAAAAGCAGCTATCTTGCTAAATGGGGTGCCACGGAGATGGATTAACTGCAAGAATGGCCTGCGCCAAGGTGACCCGTTGTCCCCGTACCTCTTCCTCGCCGTCGGTGAGCTGCTTCGTGCGCTTCTCGTCGAGGACGTGGGTGATGACCGTCTCTGCCATCCTCTTGTGGATGACCTCCCCGTTCCTGTCATTCAGTACGCCGACGACACGCTGATCATCCTTCGTGCAGACCCCCGCCAGATTATGAGGTTGCGTGGTGTGCTGGACTCGTTCTCTCGCGCGACTGGCCTGCATATCAACTACCACAAGAGCACGTTCGTGCCCGTGCACATGTCGGCCACCCGCGCTGCCGATCTTGCAGCCCTCCTGGGGTGCCCCGTGTCATCCTTTCCCCAGACGTATCTTGGCCTGCCCCTGTCAGATCAGAAACTCCCGGCGTCGGCATTGGAGTTCCTCGCCACCAGGATCGCGCAGCAGATTCCGGGTTGGCGCACCTCACTGATCCCCATTGGGGGGCGCCTTACGCTTGCCACGGCGGTTCTCTCGGCGATACCTATACTTGCTATGTCGGTGCTCCCGCTGTCGAAAGGGACTATCGCCAAGATGGATAAACCGCGCCGCGCGATGCTGTGGAAGGCGGCCGCCGCGTGCTCTGGTGGGGATTGTCAGGTGGCGTGGGACTTTGTTTGTCGGCTGAAGTCAGAAGGGGGGCTTGGTGTAGTTGATCTTGAACTCCAGAACACCTGCTTGCTTCTGAAGAATCTGCATGGGCTTTTCGACGGTCGTGACACCCCGTGGACGCGTTGGGTCCGGCGTAGCTACCTGTGTCCGTGCCCTGAGCCATCCACGCCGTCTTGGAGGCATTTTGCCTCCTTGATCCCTCTGTACCGCACCATCACTCGTGTGGTGCCGGGAGACGGTGTCTCGACCTCGCTATGGCACGACTCATGGACCTCACTTGGGCCGCTCTCCCTGGCTCTGCCAGCCGCTTTCTCTCACTGCCTCTCCCCCGATGCGAGGCTTACGGATGCTTATGGGGGGATGGGTCCGTGCGTTGCGGTGCAGCCGCGTATCTCCGAGCAGGCCGGTGCGGAGCTAGCCTACCTTCACGCGCAGTTGCGAGCCGTCCGACTCGCGCCTCTCCCTGACCGTCGCGTCGTCTCCTTTGGGTGCTCTGACAGGTTTCGGACCGGTGACGTCTACCGTGCGCTGCGCTCGTCTGGCGTGGTCGTCCCGTTCCAAGACGTCAACTGGGAGAACTTTGCCCCCCCCGAAGGTGCGAGTTTTCTTCTGGATCCTGCGCCTCGGCAAGACTAGGACCCGCGCGCGTCTCTTCCGACATGGCTGCGTCCCCTCGTCGCATTGCCCGTTCTGCCCGGCCGCGATGAGGACCTGCTTCATCTGTTTGTGCGATGCCCACGTCTTGGTGAGGTGTGGTCGCGTGCCGCGCCGGGCCTGCGGCTACTGCCCGATGCCGACATGGCGACGCTCTTGAGCGAGCTGGGCGGCCACCTCCCCCGCTGGCACCCGTATGCTGTTAACACTGCGCTGCTTGCGATCGTGTGGTGCGTTTGGAAATCGAGGAATCGTATGGTGTTTGACTCGGACAATCTCACCACCGCCCGTGTGCTCGCCATGATTTCGGATCACTTGCGGCTCTGGATGGTGCGCGCGCCCCGGCGAGTCGACCTCAGCGACTTCCAAGCCTGGTGTGATGCCTTGGTGTAACTTCTCTCGCGCTGGAGCATAGCCCCCTGTAGTCCTCTCCACTCTCTCTCTCCCCTCCCCTTGTATCCTCACTCGAGGGTGGTATGCCGCCCCGCGCGCGTCGCGCACCCTCCTGTTTTGTGTGCGACGCTGCTACCCTGTACCTTTTGGACTTATAAATTGAAAAACCGTTCAGGTGGGCGATCGCCCCCCGTTGAGCTCTCAAAAAAAAAGCAAACACAAGAAGTAGAAGATACATTTAGATGAGATTCAGCTCCTAGACTGTTGGACCGCAAATGTGGCGTGGAGGCCCTTGAATCTGTAGTGCCGCAGCTGCTCTCTTAAACTTTGCAATATTTGGAATCTACAAGCAGGATTTATTTCGTAATTTTTGGACTTACAAATATTGCAAAGTTTTAGAATGTAGATTCCGATGTATCCAAAAATCAGCCACTGAACCGCGATGTGTGGTCCATTAGCTGATAATTTGATTCAACGAACATGGCTACTTCCAAAAGTCCGCTCTAGCTTCTTGCTTGATAATTCGTACTCGTTTGAAAACGAGAAAATGAATCTTGTACACTGAAAAATGGGGCCTGACAGGGCATGCTCAATGGCGGTGGCCTTGCTCTCTCTATATAGATGCAGCTTTGCAGGTTAAGGACGCACACAATTCTCCGTCTTCGACTGATCCTTAGTTAATTAACTCCCATCAATTAATCAGCTGAGATTGAGGAGTCAATATGGCAGCAGCAGAGGGCAAGCTGAGTCCAGAGGCCAACGCTCATTGCGACGCCATCAGCACCAAGGACTACCTAGACCCTCCTCCGACGCCGCTGTTTGACGCCGGCGAGCTCGGCAAGTGGTCCCTATACCGCGCCATCATCGCCGAGTTCACCGCCACGCTCCTTTTCGTCTACGTTACCGTGGCCACCGTCATCGGACACAAGCGCCAGAGCGAGGAGGCGGCGTGCAGTGGCGCTGGCGTGCTCGGCATCGCGTGGGCCTTCGGCGGCATGATCGCCGTCCTCGTGTACTGCACCGCCGACATCTCCGGCGGCCACATCAACCCCGCGGTAACGTTCGCGCTGCTGCTGGCGAGGAAGGTGTCCCTTCCCCGCGCATTCCTCTACATGGCGGCGCAGTGCCTCGGTGGCATCTGCGGCGCGGCGCTGGTCAGGGCAGTCCACGGCGGGAAAAACTACACGCTCTACGGTGGAGGCGCAAACGAGCTGGCCCCTGGGATCTCGCCTGCGGCGGGGCTGCTGGCTGAGGCGCTGGGCACCGCCGTGCTGGTGTACACCGTCTTCTCGGCGACCGACCCGAAGCGCATCGCCCGAGACTCTCACATGCCGGTTCTGGCGCCGCTGCTCATCGGGTTCGCGGTGCTGATGGCGCACCTGGCCACCATCCCCGTCACGGGCACCGGAATCAACCCGGCAAGAAGCCTCGGCCCCGCCGTGGTGTACAATGGCCAGAAGGCGTGGGACGAGCTGTGGATCTTCTGGGTTGGCCCGTTCGTCGGCGCCGCCGTCGCCATGGTGTACCACCAGCACGTCCTCAGGGACGGCGCTGCCAAGCCATTGCGCTCCAAACACGACGACGTCGAAGCCTAGGCTGGCTGGCTCCATCGTTCATCAGCCAGATGATCGGTATTACCGATGTTGTAGCTCCAAATACGTGTGTATGCTGTCAACTGTCGACTGTCGTGTACCTCGTACGTTGTTGTTCTCGCCTGCAGTAAGTGTTGCTCCAAAAACCCGGCCTGTTCCACTGCCGCACTGATCGATCGACGACCTGGCCTTGTGTGGGGTAATACCAGTAATCTTTTTTACAAATTATAGAACGATTATAGAATTGTATTCATATGATGAATGGTTTCTGCAAATTTACACTGAAGTTTCTGCATAAGTGTACCGTACCCATTCAAATGGGGAGCGCCAACTTTCAGATATTGGTGAATGCTTTGCTATGATGGCAACTTCTTCCTTTGCTCTTCCGAAGCATTGCTACTTCGGAAAGCACCGAGTGTTGACTGAATAATATTTTTTTTTTTTTTTGCGAAACACAGTACAACGCATATACTCACATACACACACGCGCATACCCTCACCCTATGAACGCACGCAAACACACTCTATCACTATAAGCACCTCCGAGAGACAGAGCCGACGGATAAGGTCTTGAGATTGACGAAGTCACCACAGGCGCCTCGCTATCGACGGGAACGCCACTTCCCACTAATAATATTCCGTCTAAATGAGAAACACCAGCGTCAAACCTGGGGTTTGAATTCTGGTGGGCTGGGGGTACAACCACCCTTCTAACCATCCTACCACAGGTAGGTTCTCTAATGCTCCATATTTTTGTTACGCAGTTTACTCGTGTTTTCATTGCTTAAAATGCCCAACGCTCATACATGACCTTGCGAGATATGAAAGGAAAGGATCACAAGCTAGGGTCTTCAACAACCAGCTGCTCGCTGGTGCGAAAAAACTATCAGCGATTATTGGCTAGATCCGTTATGTAGACTCTCTTTTTCATGTTTGGCTTTGGCCGGGTTGTCCTTTGCTCCTAAAGGCAAACCTTTTTGTTTCGATAAAACTGGTGCTTTCATTGCGGTTTACATATGACTGAATTATACGCATACTAACTGAATTATAATGTAAGTGAATTATGTATCATCCAAACTGAATTATGTATCATAAATTTATAGGAAAAAACTTCCATGGATTTGGGCCGGACGCACTTTCATAAATCGCACATCTTACAAGGTACAAAAAGCTTTGATGGAGGTGAATCTCAACATGGCGTACGATGAGGATGAACCAGATGATGGAACAACGATGATGCTCTAATGATGAAACTGTGACAAGGTTAAAGGTCGTTTCTTAGTGTATTTTGCAGTTCAAAAGAAACCCTGCATTTACTTGGTTACATGAACTAAGCCCTTTTTGCTTAGTGCATAGCCATTAGACTAGATTGTGTTTTGTGTGCATATAGTAAAGCTGTTATCTATTGTATCTGTAAGGATTTTGATTTTGTTACTTATATAACTTCTTTCAGTCTTGGTTGAGCATTTGGACTTTGTTGGGTGCACTTTGAGGGTTGTATTCATGTCTAAAACGTTACTACCCTACTCAATGAATGGAGCATTGTATCTATGTGCTTATATGCTGAGTAATAGGTCACTACCACACATGGACACCAATCACTGTAATTCAGCGGAAAAAACTATTGCAATTCAGAGTTTCCTGATGTTGTGTGTCTACTTTTATTTATTTTGCATACTTATGTATACTGGCACGCCCGTAATATATTTTTGTTCACAACTTCGCCATTAGGAAAACCCCTCTGAGTGTTTCTTTTTCGCGAAACAGAAAGTAACTTCTCGATGACTTGAAATCAGTGACGAAGCTTAGTGCGTGCCAGGGGAGGCCATTGCCCCCCTCCCCTCCCTGAAAGTTTTGGTCAAGTTTCGCCACCGCTCTAAATCATTTCGATTTTACTCTACTCGCTGACTCGGTGGATGGATCATTATTGTGTTACTACATAGAGCCACGGCGTTTTGGAGTACGAGTTCAAGGGGTCCAATTTTTTGCTTTTTCTTAAAATGGCATTTGTAAGTTTCAGAAATTCAGATGAAAAGAATCTTTAATGTAGATACTGATAAAGTCTAGGTGCAAAATCAAAATGTATCCAAGTAGAATATTGCATAAACCTAATTAAATCGTACGTAGTGTGGCTCTGGGGAGCACCTAAGGGGGAGGACGTAGCCCCTGTTCTGGAGGCGGCGCCTGCAGACCAGGAGCGCCTCCACGGGGTAGTACTCGTTCACCACCACGTCAGTCGACGGGGTGCCCGAAAGAGTTGGAACGAGGGTTCTCATCCCTGCACAAATGAGAAAAATTGCCGCGTTAAAAACACAAGTGTACAGAGTTGCTTAAAACACAAGATATAGTGAACACAAGAACAAAAAAAAGTGAGGCTTGGTACCATATGCATCCGTGTGAAAAAAGAAGATCCACAATCTAGCACTTTCCATAGCCACAATCTTAAAAGTGTATTAGGGAGTCTTAGGAAGCATGTACAAATAACGTAGGAGGCTAGATCCGAGGATTGCGCTACTAGATAGAGCCGCGGCGTTGGAGCCGAGTTCAAGGAGGCCTCTTTTTTTGAAATTTTTGAAAATGGCATTTCTATGTTTTAAAAAATTCAGAATTAACGAATCTTAAATGTAGATACTCATGAACTCTACGTGCAAAATAATAGTACTCATACAAAAATAATTTATATTTTATGTCGATTAATACTGAAAATGTGTAGATCTACTGGCTCTGTTACTAATTATAACATGTTTTGTCAGAGTTGGGGCTTCAGCTAGCTTAGGATCGCAAAACGTAATTTGCACGGAGTTGGTCTAGAGACTCGATAATATCTTCCTTTCGATCCCTGTCGATAACGAGTACAAAACCAAATTGAAGAGATCAAAAAAGAGTGAGAGAGAGAGGGGAAAACCGTGGCGATCATGTCGTAGTCCGTAGCCGCAACATGTGCAAGAACAATCTTCAGTTTCCATCTCTGATTAGATCGATATACACTCGAATGTGCATAGCTAGAATCGAATGTCCTCGAATTTCCTAGACAAACAAAGGGGAACCACAAATATCCATGAAACCTGACTCAATGCATGTTGTTGTGTTGTCCGGGCGCATCAAAACTCCTCTCACGGTCTGGTTCGACTCATGCTGCCAATCAATGATGCAAAGGAAATGTGTATCATTAAGTGCACATCAAGCTACGACTCCTTAACTCGAGAATTAATCACATGCTTAGTGCGTTCCAGAGGAGGCCATCGCCCCCCTCCCCTCCCCGGAAATGATGGTCAAATTTCGCCATCGCTCTAAATCACGTCGATTTTACTCTACTCGTTGACTCGGTGGATGGAGTATTATTGTGCTACTACAAAGAGCCTTGGCGCTTTAGAGCCCGAGCTCAAGGGGCTCTCTTTTTTGAAATTTTTGAAAATGGCATTTGTAAGTTTCAGGAAATTCAGATAAAAGAATCTTAAATGTAGATACTCATGAACTCTACGTGCAAAATAATAGTACTCCTACAAAATAATTTATATTTTATGCTGATTAAAAATGAAAATGTGTAGATCTACTGGCTCCATTACTAATTATAACATGTTTTTGTCAGAGTTGGGGCTGGGGCTTCAGCTAGCCTAGGATCGCGAAAAGAAATTTGAGTTGGTCTAGAGACTCGATGATTTCTGCCTTGCGATTTCTGTCGATGACGAGTACAAAACCGAATAGGAGAAGAGATGAAAAAGAGAGTGAGAGAGAGAGGGAAAAACCCGGGAATGCACTTCCACATGTAAGTTGGCCCCAAAGGACTATCTCAACCGTTCATTGTTCTGAGATGCGCACCAAAAGTCAGCAGTCACGCATTTGCATTTTAGCCCTCAAAACAATCACGAATCAACCCGTCGTTCGTTGTTTGTTTCAAATAGTTTCATAGTATAAGATTTCCGTTGGAGCTTTTTTCAATGAATATCTTTTCCCAGAAAATATTCAACAATACAAAAATATTACTGGACTGGTTCGATTCAAATTCCATCAAAATTTATGATTCCTTATCAGAGAAGATTCATATAGATATTTTCTTTGAATTTTCAATTCACAGATAATTCAACCTTTTTCTTTCACAGAAATTTTAGTTCCACAATTGATTCAAATTCTGAATACTTTCAATAATATTCAACTTTTTCACAGAATTTTCACTATAATTATAAATATCTTTTCACAGAATTTTTAGTTCCACATTTGTTTCACAATTTTAGTTCCACAATTGAGTCACAAAAATTTAGTGCCACAATAGATCCACAATTCATTCACAATTTCCACAACACAAATTGCATTAACGAAAGACTGGATTTGACAGATCATGCATGTCAAACATCAAACAATCGAAAAACAGATTTGTTGCATTGTACAGATCGTTCCACAATTGATTCACAGAAATTTTAGTGCCACAATAGTTCCACAATAAATTCATAGAAATCATTATAATTTACACAGAAAAACGAATCTCCAAATGAATCACAGATCCAAAGTATGGACCCCGGTTGCGTTACGTCCACGTGCCTCCTCCCTCTTGATGCTGCTCTCGGTGCTTCTGCAAAGATCTATATCGAAAGTAAAAAAACATAATCAATAAGAGATAGACGGGAAAAATTCGAGATCCAAAATGTTTTCGGCCAGATCTAAGAACTGCAATATATTTTTCACAGGATCTGCAATATATCTTTTACAGTAAGATGCATATTTCGCACATCTAATTATACAAGATTTTTCAAATACACAGATTCATATAGGAATTTCTGCAACCAAATATCTACAAAAAACTATGAGGCACATCCATGAATATTCGATGGAATTAGATCCAATCATTACAGAAAATTCAAAGAGACAATTAATTGGATTCCATGCGCAGATCCGGTCGTCAATGCATTATTTGTTAAATATTTCAGATTAGTTTCACAAATATTTCAACAGGAAATCGGATCCCAATCAAAAATTCAAAACAGAAAAAGGAATAAAAACACATAAAAGGAGGAGTTTCACAAAGAATTTGCAAAAAACAAGTAATCTTCACGAGACCAGATCCAAAAAGACTATGCAAAAAACAATCTTCATTTGGAGACGATATCAAGGACAAGACCGGGTCAGATCCAAAAAAAAATCAATCTCCATTGGCCGGATACAGGGCCGCCATCCCGAGATCTGGTGGCTCCAGGCAGCCGCCGGTCGCCAGATTAATCTTTACAGAAAAAAGATCAAATCGAAGCCCAATGAAACGAGATTAAATCCCCATAGATCCAAAAATCGAGAAAAAGGAAATACAAAAATCAGAAAACTCAAATCCTTCTATTCAATGCTCAGATCTAAACCAAGAACGTGGATCAGGTATGTTTTTGCCCAGATCTGACAAAACTAAAAAATTCTTCACACAAATGTCTCAGATCCAAACGAGAGAAAAAAAAGAAAAGAGCCACGGGCGGGCCAAGGGAGGACATGAAGGCCAAGATCTAGGCTTCCAGGCGCGTGACCCAGGGAGTGGCGGCCAGCTCATGACCGTGGCCACCTGCGCCACCGCGTGACAACCCGGTCTCGACCACCACCAACGACACCTTGCTCGAGGACGGACGGTGACGGGAGGGCGCCGTCGGTTACTCCATCGAGGTGCAGCGGGAGGAGGGGTGGCGCTGGGGACAGACGCCGGCGGCGGCATGGTGGCACGGCGGCCTGGGAGGAAGGATGGCGACGCGTATCTGGCCGCCGCCATGAAAGAGGTGGTCGGGAGGCGCTGGTTGAGACGCAGAGGTGGCTCGGGTTGAAATGGGGTAGGGTTAGGGTTGGATGGTCCGGGTGGGGTAGTCCGCTGATTGGGATGAGACAAGAGGACGAAGGTTTTGGTTGTGTCCCAACTATTGTAGGGACAAGGAAGAACCCAAGTCCGCTTATGACCGTCCCAAGGTATGTGTCCTCCTTACGCATGACAAATTACGTATATTTGTGTTTTAATTGCTAATGCGTATTGTCTCTTTTGTAGTCACCGCCGCCCCTTTGTCCCTACTTCAAATGGATAGACTTGGTCCAAGATAGCTACTTCAAGAATGAAGTCGAATGGGAGCGTCGAGCTGCAGAACGGTGCATATTGGAAAGGAAACAAGAAGAGGAGAGGAAAGAGAAGTTGAGGTTGAAGAAGGAGAAGGAACGTAAGGAGAAAGCGAAGAAGAAGCGTGAAGAGGCCAAGACTCGTGAGGCCGAGCGGGAAGTCAAACGTGGAATAGCTCGTCGTGCTATGGAGGATGAAGCATCGGGAAAGCGCAAGGGAAAATATCCGCGTTGGACCCAATAGAGCCTTCAACATCTATGTCTTAGAGATTGTGGACATTGGCTGTGTCTGATGGATCTATCTATGTATTTCATGAACTTGTAATGGATTTTAGTTATCTATTTCGTGAATGTGTCATGGACCTATCTATGTATTTCATGAACTTGTAATGGATTTTAGTTATCTATTTCGTGAATGTGTCATGGACCTATCTATGTATTTCATGAACTTGTAATGGATTTTAGTTATCTATTTCGTGAATGTGTCATGGACCTATCTATGTATTTCATGAACTTGTAATGGATTTTAGTTATCTATTTCGTGATTGTGGACTCTTGTTTACATTTTGGTCTGTCGAATAGTTCTAAATATTTTGGCTCTCCTTGTTATCCAATTCAATTTCAGTTGAATGGCTTGTTAGTTCCATTGATTTAGTTCCAGGCGATACCGCCAGCTAGCTCGGCGGTACCGTACCGAGCCGTACCGCCCCGTACTTGCAACCAACAGAAGCTGGGCCATCCCGAGGTCGTACCGCCAGCTAGCTCGGCGGTACCGTCCCGCACGGTACCGCCCCGTATATGCCACCAACAGAAGGTGGGCCGTCCCGCCCAGGTCATACCGCCGGGGTACCAGGCGGTACCATGGCAGAATATACCGCCGCATGTACTGGCGGTACGGTCCTGATATGTTTCACAAAATCAAATTTAGGGCGATGACAATTCAGCAACAGCAACAATATATCACATAGGGCATACATATCAGCAACAGAATTACACAGGGCATACATATCACATAAGTTCATGACAATATTTAGTAGAACATATCACATAGTCGACTCAAACGACATAAGCTTCACAAACGACATAAACGAGCGGGAAGTCACATAGTTCGACACAAACACGACATACGGCAATTTTTCATGTTATCACTTTTTCCTTCCCCTCTTGGCTGGCAACTTACGGCGGGGTGGGACTCTTTGCCCTTCTGGACTGAACAGTTTCTTCTGCTTTCGGTGCCTCACGGGCGGTTGGCTCGGCTGACTTGGTTGTGGTGCATCCTTTAACTGTGACAATGGCATCTCCTCCCAGCTCGGGTCCTCTTCCTCCGACTGCTCCTCCTGCTCTTCCTCCGATTGCTCCTGCTCCTCTTGCTCCTCTTGCTCCTCCTCCTCCGACTGCTCCTCCTCCTCCTCTTGCTCCTCCTCCTCGCTCTCATCGTCTTCGTCCTCCTCGTCGTGCGCTTCGGTTGCCTTGGCACCGTGGCAGGCAAGCATAGCCGCCAGCCGACGAGACCGCTCCATGAACCTCTGCAAGAGAAAGAAATTTGTGCATGCATTAATATCACTACCACAAGGCACACCACCCGGAATCATGGATATGTACAATTGCATACCGTCATGCCGTCCCTAAGAGCCGTCTCGGACTCCACCGTACCGGGCGTAAGCGAAAGATAATATGATGCCTCGTTAACGCTCCGAGTAAGCTCCAAGCCCTAAAAACATGGAAGAAAACTTTAAGTCACAAATAGACATGACACATTAAATTTAAGCTCAACTTGTGTCTTGTGTCTTACCACACGGTTGAAAACGGGTGCGTAGTCCTTGGATGTTCCCGCACTCTCCTTAACCGCCAAGTTATATTCATTGTCACCATCTTCGGTGCCCAAATCCAAACAATCTTGTGTGGTCCATGTGGGCTTTAGCTTAAGGCGGTGTTGTTCTTCATGCCAAGCAAGGTGCGCCACATAATCACTCTCCCGCCAAATTGTCATGTCCATCTCACGGTACTTATCTCTCTCATTCCACATCTCAACCCACTGGATGTGTTTACGATCCCATTCCTTCTCTTTAGGGCACCTCTTCCGATCAATCCTATGCACAAATACCAAACATATCAGCAAAAATTGATATTGACAAGTTAAATATATACCCGGTCTTTCCAACACAAACCTATGAAGAGCAACACTTGTGCTCTGGATTGCCGGCGGGGTCCGTTGCCTCATTCCAAATTGTGCTGCAACTCGTTGTGGGAGGTGCCACTCGACGGCGTAGAAACATATCAGCGGACACCTAATGCGCCATAGGTCCTGGTCACGCATACACATCGGGTTGAGACGGAAACCCCTATCCCGTTGGTACGGCCTCCATGTGACCTGCAAAACAAAAATCATTAGTTCCAATGCTAGATGTCACAAAAGTGTCAAATTTAACGTTACCAAAGCATACCAAGTTGAAAGACAACGTGTCAAGCTCGTTGGTATAGCTCTTGTAACGGCCCATGGACAAGTCTTTGTACGCCTCCACTCTATCCCATGTGTACGCGACAGTTGGCAGCCGCCATTCGTCATCACCATCAAGGTCATAATCCCAGGGAGTTGGTGGGAGTTTGCGAGGACGTCCAACCGGAATCCGCTCCCACATCCAAATCGTGAGGGGCCAGGCAGCGCCGTTTAACGAGGCTCCCTTTCCCTTCTTACGACATGCATGGTCCAGCTGCACGATAACAATCATGTCAAATGCCAGATGAAGCTAACATACACAAGAAAGTTATGCAAGAAGGTAACATACACAAGAAACTACCTGACGGTAAAGAAAGGCTAGACCCGCCGACCCCCAGCTGTACTTGACGTTCCAATCACGTAATGCGTCAAGCCACATCCACGAGGCCGTGTCCCCTGACCCATCTGGAAAGATCACCCGGGCTAACACATACCACATGTATGCCCGGGCATACTGCTGCACCATCGGTGCCTCCGCATCCTCCGGGCATGGCCCAAACTGTCGAAGCCACGAATACGAGACACCCGCTGACCTAGTATCTTTCACTCCTTCCGGCGGCACCGGTGGTAATCTGCCGGTGAGACCAAGAACCCGCTGGCGCCACCCGACAAGATCCACCCTCCCAGTCAGAGCGTCTCCGTCGATCGGAAGAGCCGTGATCATGGCAAAATCCTCAAGAGTGACCGTCATCTCTCCACACGGCAAATGGAAACTGTGGGTCTCGGGTCTCCAACGATCAATAAGGGCGGTAATGGCCGTGTGGTTGAACGCCGGAGGCTTACGCCTGAACTGAAGGACAAATGGGAGAAGACCAGCCGCCTCAAAGTATGGCTCGTACCGAACATCGTAGGGCATGTCCTCCGCACTATGGCCCCTCATGCGCATAGGACCGATAGGCTGCGAAAGAAACAAACATGATGTGCTCACTATCTTTGTAATTGCAACAACAAAAAAATGGAGAACATTAAGCCATACCTTCTCAGCTAAGTCCATATCTCCCCTCTCGATAAGCCGGGCACGATGTTCCCTCTCGTACACCAAATCAAGCCCGGGGTAATAACGTTCCGGCGGGTCATCCATCCTAATGCAAAACATTCTCGTAAATGACCACAAAGAATTGCTCAAGAAACTAGATCAAATAAAACATCATCTACAGAAAATCATCTACATTTTGGCTTCATTTCATCTACAAGCATATCATCTTGAGCATTACACATCATCTACACCAAAACATCAAGTGCATCTAGCGTTTGAACAAATTTAGCATGAGAGTGTAATGATAATGTTGACATTTCTGTTGCCCCAAAACATCATCTACACCAAAACATCAAAACATCAAAATTTAGCATCAAGTGCATCTAGCATTACACATCATTCACCAAAACATCAAGTATATGTCTAGCATTACACATCATCTACACCAAAACACAAACACAGTGGCTTTTGGCCAGTACATCTACCTCTGTTATCACAAGTTATTTCGATGTGCATCGCATTAACATTGCTAGCTCAAATCAAGGAAACAAAATACTGCAGCAATCATCTACATTTTCCTAGATTAATCTAGGGTTTCAACAATCATCTAGATTAGGCCTAATGTATGGACGAAATTGAGAGAGCTAAGGGAGGGGAGGCTTACCTGACGGGAGAGAGGCCTCGCGCCGCGCCGCCGCCGTCTGTTCACACCGCCACTGCCGCCGCCGAACGGAGAGGGGAGAGGGGAAAGCTCGCGCCGCCGCCGCCGTCTGTTCTTGGGGCAAGGTGGATTACGGGAGAGCTCGCGCCGCGCCGCCGCCGTCCGTTCAAGCCGCCGCCGGAAGGTCGCGCCGGAGGGGAGAGGGGACAGTAAGGTCGCGCCGCCGCCGCCGTCTGTGGAAGAGGAAGAAGGGAAGAAGCGGGCGGGCGGGCTGGGTTAGGGCGCTCGAGCCACTTAACCGTATCCAATGCGTACCGCCAGCACGATCGGCGGTACGGTGCTGGACGGTACCGCCGGGCTAGTGGGCGGTACCACTAAAATCTACCGCCGCTGAAATCGGCGGTATCGCCACGTCAGCGCAGTCAACCGGCCCGAGCGGACCGTGGACCAGGATCCGTACCGCGAGGGTCTTTGGCGGTACCCCGTGTAGTCTACCGCCAGTATGTTGAGCGGTACGAAAAAGGGTCAGATCCGGCTAAATTTTCAAAGTTGGTTCATTTTGTGCTGAACTTTCGTGTCAGGGTCAGAACAGTGAATTTTGCCTCTATTCGAGCTTTCTTGAGGGTCTAAAATAAAAATGGTCCCGAATCTTGACTGGTGGACCTTCTGCTCGCATCTGAAATCAACCAACGGCAGGGATAGTGCCAGGGGCCCAAACTACATGTGGAAAATCCTATTGGGAAAAACCGTGTCTCGATCATGCCGTAGCCGCAACATACGCAAGAACAATCTCTGATTAGATCGATGGCAAGGCCGTGACGAGCCAAACTGCTGCAGTTTGTCTTGCATGTCTGTGTCTGGTTTTGTAAAGTTGGCAGCATTCTATGGCCGGTGTTCAGTAGAGGGACAGAAACGCAAGCATGCAAAACGGACAATGGTGCCTCCTGCCCTTTGTTCCTGGCACGCCCCGGCGGTGTGCACGGCACGGCGCCGGCGTCGGTACAAAAACTCGCGGCGTTTAGTGGGTTCTGCCAGTTCATACCAGTTGCAAAGCTAATTTAGTTAGCACTAGATCCTACTCCCTCCGTTTTTTAATATAAAATGTTTTAGCTGTTTTACATGTTGTCTATATGCACATTAAAATGAGTGAACATGCACATTAAAATGTGTCTACATGCATTTGTACACATGTGTATGTGGACAATTGGTAAAACATCTTATAATAAAAAACGGAGGGAGTAGCTGTGATACTAGTATACTGTATACTACTACTGCTAGTTGAGACGCTGTTTGGGGATTTATGCGGCGATGACGAAGCATCAGCAGCAGCAGGGTTTAAGCGGCCATGGCGTCGTCGGCGTGGAGGAGGAGGAGGAGGAGAAGTGGGTGGACGACTCGACCGTCGACCACCGTGGCCGGCCTCCCCTCCGGGCCGCCACGGGCTCCTGGAAGGCCGCCATGTTCATCATCAGTAAGCTCGAACCGCCAGACCGTCTTTCTGCGAATCGCTTGGTCGATGTGTCGGTGTGTAAACGTTTTCTTCTTGTATGGTATCAGTGTGTGGTTTCAGCGAGCGGCTGAGCTACTTCGGAATAGCGACGAGCCTGATGATCTACCTCACCAAAGGTGCTGCACCACGACATGAAGGTGGCAGCCGAGAACGCGCAGTACTGGATGAGCGTCACCACGCTCATGCCACTCCTCGGCGGCTTCCTCACCGACGCCTACCTCGGCCGCTTCGCCACCGTGATCCTCTCCACCGCCATCTACCTCCTCGGCCTGGTCCTGCTGGCCACGGCGCAGCTGGCGCCGGGCCTGAGGCCCACGGTCGCGCCGGCGGCCCGGCAGTTCACGAGACGCTCTTCTTCGTGGGGATCTACCTAGTGTCGGCGGGAACGGTGGGCACAAGCCGGCGCTCGAGAGCTTCGGCGCCGACCAGTTCGACCACGGCCACGCGGGGGAGCGGCGGCAGAAGATGTCATACTTTAACTTGTGGAACTGCGCTCTCTGCTCCGGGGTGCTACTCGGGGTCACCGTCGTCGTCTACATCCAGGAGCGCGTGGGATGGGGCGCCGCCACCGTCCTGCTCGCGGCCGTCATGAGCTGCTCCCTCGTGGTGTTCCTCGCAGGCTGGCGAACGTACCGGTACAGGGTGCCAGGGGGCAGCCCGCTCACGCCGCTCGTGCGTGTCGCCGTGGCCGCCACCAAGAAGCGGCGTCTTGATCTCCCCGCACACGCCAGCGAGCTGTACGAGGTTGCCGCGATGGCGCAGTGCGGCGGCAAGAAGAGGCCGCTCTGCCACACAGACCAGCTCCTGTTCCTCGACAAGGCAGCGATCATGGATCACGGCGGCGAGCGCGGGGCGTGGCGGCTGGCGACGGTGATCCAGGGCAGCGACATGGACCGACGCCTCGGTGTCAGATCCCGCTAGTCGGAATCTGACTATGAACTCCCGATGCGGAGACCTCTCTATGAATTGAGGGATTTTGCTACGGTAATTAAGCTAAAACAGCTAAGAACAGAGAGGAAATAAACTAGGGTTTGCTTCAGGCAATATTCATCTTCGATTACCGTCTCCAGACGCTCAACTGAGTATATAGCAACGCACACGACATGGGCTTAAAGCCCGCCACACACGATACAAGGCCCAAGGCCCATACACAGGCACAGCCCGGTAACAGGAGGACACGACAATTCCTCCCCCTCGAGAGCACACTTGTCCTCAAGTGTTATCTTCCTGTTGATCCGGTGTCGTTTGTGATTTGTTGGTAACCTCTTGTGGTAGATCATGGAATTCTTCCTCTTCCTGTTCTTGGGGACTATCTGTTGTCATTACATTCAATGACTTGTATTGCTGGCAGCGATGTCCGAAGAACCACTTCTGACCACAGTACTTACATTTCCCCGGCTCATTGAATTTAGCTTCAGGTCTAGGCCTTGGGTTGTCAAAATCCTTCTTAGGATTGTTGTCAGGACTGGATGTTGGCCGAGGGTGAATTGGGGCAGTGAAATTGGATTCGTTTGCTGCAGTCAATCTTCTGTTATGACTTTGAACTGTTGCTTGCATGCCCAGTTCCATATCTTTTGCATAAGCTACAGCTTCATACAAAGAAGCAGGTTTAAGGGGTTTCATATAATGCTTGATTTCACCTCTGAGGCCATTGATGTAGCATTTGATGTAATATGCTTCTTTGACATCAGGATTTTCTTTCCGATAGTTTGCCATGCGTTCTTCAAACTTATCTGTGTAATCAGCGACAGTGCCATAGCCTTGCTTTACAGAATTGAAGTCCTCCACTGCCTCATAAGAGCTAGTTGTGGAAAAGAGCTGAACCAGTGCATCGCAGAACTGTTTCCAAGTGAGGTTTTCTTCCAGAACCCCCGAATTCCTGAGCCAGGTGTCTGCCTTCCCAACAATATACATTTGGGCATAATCAAATTTGGCATCTTCAGGTACATATACCATACCAAAGTACTTTTGAGTGCGTCTGAGCCATTCCTCAGGATTGTTGCCATCAAATTTAGGGAAATCCATTTTAGGAGCTTTGGCAATAGACCTATAAAACTGAGCATCTCGGTCATTGTCTTGATACCTCTGTCCTCTATGATGATTCCCTCTATCAGGTGGGTCACCCTGTCTCGGACAGTGTTGCTGCTCATGCTGCTGGTTGTTGGGTGGTAGGTGCTGTGGTTGATTGTGTGGAGTGTTTAGGGGTGGAGGGAATGGTTGTTGGTTTGGTGGTGGCTGGGGTGTTGGTTGGATATAGAAATGCTGCCAGTTGGGTAGGGTATTGGGATAGTGGTGTGGATTATATGGGTTGTATGGGTCAGGGTATTGTGGAATTTGATAAGGGTGGGTGTAGTTGTGTTGAGGGGTGGGAAATTGGTTCCATTGTTGCTGGAATTGAGGCTGTGGTGGAAAATGGGAGGGTGGGATGTAGTGGTTCTGATAACCTGCAGAAGGGTGGGGTTGCTGCTGCTGGAGGTTCTGGTGTGTATGGTGAGGGTGTTCATCGCCAGAGCATTGCAGTTCCTCATAATACTGATCCATCTCCACACTATCCTGCTGATACTGATCACCACAATTCTCAGTAGCTGGGTATGCATACCTTGGTGGATCTTGAGCATCGGAACGCCTACGCCAGTGTGGCGGTCTGGAGTGTCCACGACCACGCTCGTTCTCAGCTTGTTGCTGACGCTGCTGAGCTGCTGCAGTTGCTTGTGCTTGGGCTTCAGCTTGTTGCTGTTTGTGCTGCTCAGCTGCGGCTGCTTTCTCGCGCTCAACCTCGTTCTGTTGCTCAGACTCAGCTGTCCTCCGCTGTTCTCGATCGGCCAGTAACAGGGTTTCAAGGCGAGAGAATTTGGCAGATAAAGCTGATACCTTGTCCTCGATACCATCGACTTTCAAGCCGATCTCTTCAGTGCGGGTGTTGACGAGCTCCAGGTCGAGCTTCAGCGCTGCAACCTCCTGAGCATCCGCGCGCTCTTCCGTGGTCTTCGACTTCCCCATCTGAATCCTCGCAAAAGCTCTGGAAATTTACCACGGATCTTGTCCTTGAACCTTTGCTCGTGCGAGAATCCCTGCCGCCACCAGCACACCTCTCCTCCGAAAGGCACACGATCAAGTTCCTCGCCGGAATTTTACCGCCAGGGGAGATATTCCCCAGCAACCACGAGTTCCTCTCGATCTGGCCCGAACTATGCCACCGCCACCAAGCCGCCGCCGTCGATCAACTCCCCGACGCCGCGAAAAGGGTGAGGTGGGTGGGATTTGGTGAGATCTCTCAACTCCCACACTCTGATTCGAATCACCTCCTGGAGATAGCAAGAAGAACTGCTCTCTCCGATCTAGTGGATGGAAAAAATTTGGCCGAAGAACAGCCTGCTCTGATACCACTTTGTCAGATCCCGCTAGTCGGAATCTGACTATGAACTCCCGATGCGGAGACCTCTCTATGAATTGAGGGATTTTGCTACGGTAATTAAGCTAAAACAGCTAAGAACAGAGAGGAAATAAACTAGGGTTTGCTTCAGGCAATATTCATCTTCGATTACCGTCTCCAGACGCTCAACTGAGTATATAGCAACGCACATGACATGGGCTTAAAGCCCGCCACACACGATACAAGGCCCAAGGCCCATACACAGGCACAGCCCGGTAACAGGAGGACACGACACTTGGCCCGCACTTCGTGATCCCGCCGGCGTCCATCTTCGCGCGGCGCGCGACGGGCACCACCGTGTCGGTGTTTTGGCTAATGCCGCAGTTTACGCTGATGGGCGTCGCCGACGGGTTCACGCTGGTGGGGCTCAGGAGTACTTCTACGACCAGGTGCCAGACACCATGCGCAGCCTCGTCATGGGGCTCTACATGAGCGTGATCGGGGCCAGGACATTCCTAAGCAGCCTGCTGATCGCAGCGGCGGACCACGTGAGCTCGCACGGCGGCCAAAGGGACGGGTGGTTCGGAGAAGACCTCAGCCGAAGCAGGCTGGACCTTTTCTATTGGCTGCTCGCCGGCATCTGTGCCGCCAACCGGGTCCGGAAATTTCACAAGTAGGTTGGCCCCTCCGGACTATCTTCACCGTCCGTTCAGTCAACTGGTCAAAATTTGGTCATTTTGCATTTTAATCCTCGTAGAAAATCGAAATCAACCCGCAGTCCCACACCCACTATATATAGACGCAAACCCTAACCAAATCCTGGAATCCACCCCGCCCCAGCCGCTCCCGCCGCCCACCTCGCCCCCGTTTCGCCTCCCCCACCCATTGCTCTCTCGCCTTCCGCCCGCACCCCGCCGTTGGTGCCGGCCCCGGCCATCTACACCGCTGCTCTCTCGCTGAGGGCGCGACGGCGCCGGCGTCTTGGAGGGAGGGTGCGACGGAGTCGGCGGCTAGGAGGGAGGGCGCTGCTGCATGCGGAGGCTCCGGAACTGGGACTGGATCTCCCGTGCGTCGGCCGAGCTCCGTCGCCGGATTTTGACATGGTGACGAGTGGGCGGGAGGGGCAGAGATCTGGCTCTCTTTCCCCTATTTTGTTTCTTGATTTTTTTCTTCCTTTAACTTTCCCGGCCACGTTTCTTGATATTTTTCCCTTTGATTCGTGTGATTTTCTCGCAAGATTTGTTCTCTTCGTTAATCCGTGCAAGCACGAGCTGCAACCTTTCCACTCTCACTTTTTTTTTGCTAAAAGCTCATGGATCTTGATGAACGCGGACAGGGACGCAGGATGGTTCATGTATACAGATGGGGATTGAGGTGGTTTCCGGATCAATTCTTCCTCTTCTCCCTGATTTGGGGGGAAAATTTGTTCATGGTCTATTTTGTCTCCATTCTGTTCATGGTTTGGACATCTTCACACCTCTAAACGAATTTGGTCAGATGCATGGTGTTCTTGGTCAGATGCAAAAGAAATATTCATTATTACTTCAAAACGAATTTGGATTCATCTTTTTCGAGTTTTCCACTCTCTCTCTCTGCTGGATCTAGATGGGGACGCGCGACCTGCCTCTTCTCAATTTCTTCTTGTTCCAATTTCTCCATCTCTCGTTTCCTCTGGTTAAAGGTCCAGTATTCGGGTCATGACTGAAATCCCCATGTTTTTATCCAAAAATCATTAATTTGTTCTTGATTGTTGCAGAATTTCCTGGGCCCCTACATCAATGCGTGTGCTCGGCTAGGCTTTCCGGCCGATGGGAACTCCAGATCCGTTCTTGATTGTTGCAGAATTTTTTCTTGTATAAATTTCTTAGAACCTGATCTTATTTTTTCTGCTTCAAAAATGTGTTTTTATTTGGTGCTGTTTTTTTCAGATTGCTAAACAGATCCTGCAACCACGGTGTCAATCCGTGATGGAACTGAGCATGCATCAATTTGTATGGATCTTATGAAATGTGATACTGAACACTGTTGTAAATACTCTTATGTTTCTTTACGTGTACTCTTTGATTCGAGAACGCAGTAGCAGATTGTTTTGTGTTTCACTGCAGTTTCTCACATGATTTACAAGATTTATTGCAGGTTCTGTGAATATTAGTTGCAGAATTTATATGTGGTTGTGACAATCTAGTGTGGATATTGAAAAACATGAATCTTGTGTGCTCCTTGGATGATTCTGTGACAATATTGATTCCTGTTTCACTGCAGTTTCCTGAACGATAATATTTTTCATTATAACTACGGGTAAAAAATGCATGAATGTGTGATCTGTGGTGACAAATTAATGTTGAATAATGTGAATTGTCTATGAAAATTGTATGAATATTATCTGAAAATGTTCTCTAAAATTTGTGCACGGGAAAATGTATTTATATTTGTTGAATCCTTATTTTCCTGTCTAAATCAATTGTGGATATGTGCCCTAAGGAGAATTTCTCTTGACATTTTTGTAAATATGTGCAGCCGAAATGTATTTATAATTTTCGGTGTGAATCAGTGAATGAGTATATGCAGTTGTGACGAACTTGTGTGGATGTTCTGTTAATTGAAATTTTTGTGGACTATGTAATATTGAAAACATTGTGAAATTTGTTGAATTTTTCTTCTAAAGATATATATGAGTACTAATTCTGTGAAATTTATGTGTCCAGAATTCGCAATCTTCTTTTTCGAGATCCAAAATTCGAAATCTTGAAACACTATTGGCATAGATAAAAGAAAATTGAAAAAACAGAAAAATTCGAAAATCTGGGATGGAACATGAACGAAATATATGAAAAACCCACACTTCTGAAACTTGAGAAAGATCTTGTGAAATATCAAAGCGAAACAATATTGAATTGTTTTGAAACGAAATTATAAGACATTATTTAGAAAACAAATTGTTGAATATTCTCGCTAAAAATCTATGTGATATTTTTTGTGAACAAAACGAAACTTTGTTAAATCTATAATGGTTTTAAAATTCTGTGAAATTTTTGTTTAATCTTATGTGAATTGAAAATTTATGTTTAATCTTCTATGAAACACTATTTGAAACTTCTCTAAAAATTGTTAAATATTCTTGAAAAAAATATATATTTCATATTGTTGAATATTTTTTGGTAAGAAATATTCTCTGAAAAAGTCTCCAAAATATACAATTTATTTTTGTGATTCAAAATCTGGGTGATCGAATTTGTGAAAAGCTGGAAAGGTATGGACTGTTCTGCAAAAATCGAGTCCAAAATTTGACCAAATGGCTGCCGTCGGATCCTCACCGAATGGACGGTTGAGATAACCCGTCCAAACTACGTGTGGAACTGCATTTTTCGCCGCCAACCTGGTGTTCTACGTGCTTGTTACCACCAGTTACTCATACAAGCAGAAACATAACGTCAACGGCGAGAAGGATGCCGCGGGCGACATCGAGTGTGCCACCACCGCCGCTGCTTAATCGACTACAGTATTAGTAGATAAGTATTTGGGCATGGGTTGGCGGCTAGGTACCGAAGATGTGATCCATTACCTGATAATTTGATACAACAAACATGGCTTAGTTTCAGAAGTCCGCTCTAGCTTCTTGATGATAATTCTCTTTTTTCTTGCGGGGTCTTGTAATTCGTGAAGGGGAAATGGGAATCCTTACAAATACTAAGCTCCCTATAATCCTTGCTCTCTCCTTACTCCACATGTTCTTCAATGGGTAGTGACCAAGGAAAAAAATAGCGCGCTACAGAAAAATAGCATCGGCCTTAAAATATGCTATTAGCGTGCTATTTCGCGCTATAGCGTGCTATTAGCGAGATATTGTACACTGATCTATTTATCGGGATCATTTACATGACGCTATAGCGTGCTATTAGCGAAGCTATATCACGCTATTTTTTTCAATGGTAGTGACACCACATCACGATGGACACCACTCAGATCTCACTTTATAGTTCACATCTACATAAAAATATTGTTTGATACGTAGATATCGCTTTATAGTTCACACCTACGCAAAAAAAATGTTGGGTAATGTTTTTGCCAAAGTTTTGGAGAAAATATTGGTATTCAGACCATACACTATGTGTATGCGGTTCATGAAAAAGATTGATTCGGTGGTGTTTCGCTACTATGTGTAATATCGACTCAAGGCCAGAGATGGGACCCATCCAACAAATATAAAAATGTTTTCCTCTACCGTCTGGTTATAGGTGTTCTCCGCTGATTAGCTTTGCATGTGCATGTCAGATTAGAAATCTTATTTTACTATAGGAAATTGAATACGAATCGAACCATGTTTGTGGTTCGCTTCTCTGCGCTAAATCGTAGCATCGATGCTGTGCTATGTATCGAACCGGTTCCGAGAGGCTTTTGGTTCGCTTTTTCATCACATAGTGGATGGTCTCAAAGCTACAGAAAAAAGAAAATTATGGTGTAAAAAAATTCAATTTCCCACTCAAAATTTCTCAATTTTGTGTAGCCCAAAATACAAGATATTCTTATTACAAAACTTTTATAGCACGGACAATACGTACATATAGTTGTATGCTTTATTTGTACTGGTAGGAGCAGTAGTGTTTTTTTTTTCGAGGGTACACCGTCGTCCCGTTGTGCAGCTATCAATTGGCTGTGTGAAAAACGAAAAAAACTGTGAGTAATATATTGTCCTCGGTGAATCTATGAGCATCAGTCTGCTGAGGAGGAACGACATCTCTCTTTTCAGCAGAAAAAAAGTTTTACCGCCATACATCTTCTGAACATAAAGTGTGTTATCCAAAAGAACTCCCCGTTGGTGCGATGTCGACTGAGCGCCTCAGGTGATATTACTACTCCCGTGGAAAACAAAATCAACCGCCCCTTTGCCAGGTGCTGCAAGCCCTTTATTTTCCTTGTGAGATGCTGCAAGCCCAATGTGAATTCTGAGCTCTTCGAGATAGTCGTTGTTCGCCTTGATTTTCGTCGCACTAATTATTTGACGTGGTTTTCTACTTTTTTATTTTAGAAAAGGGGGTGTCCTAGCCTCTGCATCGATTGATGCACACGGCTTTTTATTGCAGCGTCGAAAGATATTCAGAGTTTACATCTCAAACAAAAGTTCATGAAAAGGGAAATAAAAGTCTTAAAGACTAAAAAGACAGCTCCTCAGGACGTCTAATCTTCTTAAACATCTTGAATTCTTCTAGACAGTCGCCAGGTAGCCCGGGAATAGATATCCAAATCGACCGCCTCCAGCCAGGTGCATCCATAATCCGTATGCGCACGTTGCGGCTCTGGGACCAGGAAAGCCCACTCGTTGATCCAGTGGGTAGCCATTCGTATGACCTGTAGAAAGTTAGCATGACGAGCATTGTTAAAAATAATATCATTTCGGCATCGCCAAATAGATCATAATAAAGCACAAGCTCCCACACGGATTTGTGCTTTCAAATCCTTTTCCACCCCATCTAGCCAATTCCCGAACATATTCGTGCTATTAGCCGGAGTGACGATGTTGAAAGTATATTGCACAATTGTCCATAAAAAATGCGCAAACGGGCATGTAAAAAATAGATGATCTATGGACTCCTCCGAATCACAGAACACACATTTCTTACACCCATTCCAATTACGTCTAGCAAGGTTATCTTTCGTTAGTATAACTTTGGTATATAAGAACCACATAAAAATCTTAATCTTTAATGGTACTTTAAGTTTCCAAATCTGTTTGCGCAAATTTACAGTGTGCCCATTTAAATAATCCTCATATAGTGATTTAACAGTGTACAAACCGGTCGAAGTAAGTTTCCAAATAAAATTGTCCTCCTCATTCGTTAAAGGATGTGCAATTAGCCTTTGTAGCATATGCAGCCACGCATTCCATTTGTTACCCGTCAAGTTTCGTCTAAACTCGATGTGCACCGACGAGTTTGCTAATGCATCGGCCACCAACATATTCTTATGTCGAGCTACACTGTAAAGCGTTGGGTATTGAGCAGCCAGAGGGACTTCTCCCAACCAATTGTCCTCCCAAAAACTAGTTTTTTGACCATTGGCTACAACAAATTTTCCTTTACTGAAGAAATTTTCTTTTACCCCATAAGACCCTTCCAAAATTGAGAGTCAGTCGGTTTAGCACTAGCAGTCACTTGTGACAAACTACTGTTTTGTAAATATTTGTTCTTTAATAGCTCTTGCCATACTCCTTCCTCATTAATAAGTTTATAAAGCCATTTGCTTAATAAGCACTTATTTTTTATATCTAGAACCTCGATACCTAGACCTCCTTGGTCTTTTGGTCTACAAACAATATTCCATTTTGTGAGCCTATATTTCTGTTTATTTTGATCACTTTGCCAGAAGAAACGCGACCTATAAAAGTCTAACCTTTTCAATACCCCTTTAGGTATCTCTAGAAAGGATAGCATAAACATAGGAAGACTCGTAAGAACGTGGCTTTCTACTAACTTGCACCAAGGCGAAGTTGGCAGGCATCATACTAACTTGCACCCGTTTGGCTTGCTACCATAATTTGGCACAGGAAACAATTTATACCTTTTTCTAGCGAAGCTGTAAGTTTTTTTTCAGGAGGATTATATTACTCAATCACTGTTGGGCTCAATTTGCTTGTATGTCCCGCTTTGACCAGTGGTTGCGTCAGCAGAACAAAATGGGCCTCACCTGACCAGCCGAGCCGGCAGAAGTTGGAAGGCACTGAGTATTGACTCAATGTACTCCACTATTGGCACGTCATGGTAAAGGTGGAGCACGATTGACGCCTCCACAACCTCCCCGACCTTCAAGGGTTGCGAGCCGCCCGACGAGTGGTTCATCGGGTGATGAGGTGCAGATGCAGTCTGACAACGCTAACGCTGCAGAGAAGTCTAATGAAATGTACGTGCGGCAGTTGGGTAAAGTGGGTGGCCCAACACTGGAGGAGGTGCTTAGGGACATGGCAGGGCAGTGGATCGGCATGCAGGCGCAGATCGAAACGTCCCTGGCGTCGCCACCACCTTCACCGCCAGATCGGAGCCAAATGTGCTGCTATATTTAGGGTTTACTTTCAATTTCGTTTAAATTTGTAAAATTCTTTCTTAGTTTTAATAAAAAAAATAATGATTCATTTAAATGCATGTTTCAAATTCCATTTTAAAAAACGTATTTGGCGTCACTGGTCGGATTAGCAGTGGCGGAGCTCGAAATAAATCCATGGGCAGGCCTTAGTCGTGGTTCTGTTGATGTTGTTCCAATCTGATGATGGGCAAAGAATTATTTGCTAGTGTTGAAGGATCTTCAGTTTCAATTCTCTCATCACTTGTTATTTCAAGAAAAAATCAATTCATTTCTAAGCGACCTTTCCTGTTTCCCATGGTTGTTGGTCGTTGCAATTTGGAAAATTGATGAAAAAATTCACAATGCAGTGAACAATAGAGCCTACGCAAACTAAGATTCGGGAGAAAGAAAGAAGATAATCTTGGAAGGGTAAATTGGAGACGAGAAAGCCGAAGGGGATCGATTCGGTCGCAGCAGTCCCTAGGTGGCATCGTCTGCTAGAATTCACGCCGGCTCCGTGCCTGCAGGATGAGGTCGAGGGAGACGAGACGAATGAGTCACGGAAGGACAGCGTTACAGGGAGAGGCAATGCGTGCTGGTGGGCTTGGGCCACGGATGCCTAGGAGTTAATTATTTTCGTTCATAAAACATGGGCGGGCCATGGCCCAGCTAGGCCCCAACGGAGCTCCGCCAATGCGGATCAGCCCATCCAAATAGGGCGACAACATGTGTCGTTGCTGTAAATAGGGCCCATCTGACACATAGAGCCGCAGAACGGTTGCGGACGAAAGGTAGCGAGGGCGAGCGGCTGGGCGACCAGGCGATGACGGGCCACCGGCTGCGCGGCTAGCAGGGCTAAGCGACGAGCGACTAAGGAGAAGTCGTTTTAATGTCCATTTGGAAATTGATTGCTAATCTTTAGAAGTTAATGGCAGGTTTGGTTGTTGATTTGGATGATATTTCGTTGATGATTGCGAGTCGACATTTTTCTACCAACCAAATATAGGAACGGAACCGACTCAATCCTCAGAATAGATTTGGTTCGCCAAGCAAACACATCCTGAATGATTTGGTGCATACACCGAATGGGCGCATTGTTCGATCACCGATCTGATGCTGGCATATCCTATCCTGACTTATCTGTCCGATCAAAATGGCCATACTCGTGAACAAATCTAGATCTTTGCCGCCATAGCCCATAGGAGGGTCCAGGTCCCATCAGCCTTGTAACGCGTGGAGTGTAGGTGCCATACCCAAAGTATGGGCCTTGCAGCGTAGCCTCGTGGGCATGTTTGTACTTCCAATTTCTTATTGGCCGGATCGATGTGGTTTCTTGACGTAGCCTCGTGGGCGCCTATGATCGACCTCGTGGGCATGGATGCTATAGGTTTATACTTCCAACGAGTGCTCCAGCGACACAAACATCCTATACAAGCGTGAGAACAACAGAATAAAGACATGGAAGAAAACTTTTCTACCATAAGAAAAGGACAGGTAATTCGGTTATTGTTTTGGCAGCCTACTGCTTGTGATTAACACTAGTGTTTTGACAACTCTACCCAGCCTAGTTGTGAAAATGCAGTGGAGCACACGACGACACTCCCTGAAATCTCACCAACCCTTTTCTTTGCTCCACCTACCGCATGTCTTCCTTCTATACTGTATTTTTTCTGTACTAGGTTCGTATTACTGTAATTTTTCTGTACTAAGTTCGTATTTCTCCGGTATAACTGCCCACGGCCCCCCATGGGTCATGAAATGCGTGTGGGTTCCATTAATTGAACTCCCCTCCCTCCAATCAATGGTAAACAAGAGCACATGCCGTTTAGCTTATTTTATCCACATAAAGTTTCACTGCTTAATACAAACCTCATACAAATGTTTTATACTTTTGGATAAAAGCAAGAATTGTATCTCCCAAAGAATATATGCAAATGGCAAACGGGTTTTTTTTGGCTCTCTGTCGCCAGCCAACCTCTTCTTGCTTAACGTGACAATTCTCCTTTCTGATGAAAACGAGAAAGAAATATGTCAACTACTGAATGTGTTGCTTTGTGAATTTACCACAAATAATTTAGTAATTTTAGAAAGAAGTAGAAAAATGTCAAATTTATTTTGACGAATTAAAGAAGATCAAGGATATAGCGGTCTCTCGTCAATATTTTTGATCCATGAAACAATACAAGTCATCCCAGCGCGAATTTTTATACTAGTCCCAACAAAGGATATATAATTTTCTAACTTTTGAGAATTACTAAAAAGGAATTTGCATACACGGTGCACTGGTACCCGAGTATTCCTCGCGCACTACCGTTCCTATACACGCAAAAAAAATTATTTCATAAAAATATAAAAGAATATTCAAATCTTTTTTGGAATCAACCATGATCAAGTGTTGTACTCGTATAAAAAATAATTCACTCATGAAATTATATTCATTGCGTACTGCGTCAAAGATTTGCCTTCGTTAATTAGGTGGGTATACAAGCAGGAATACACCGCCGAATTAACAACTACTCCCTCTGTTTTTTAATATAAGATGTTTTAGCATTTGTCCACATTCATACATATACAAATGTATGTAGACATGTTTTAGTGTGCATATTCACTCACTTTAGTATGCATGTAGACAACATGTGCAATAGCTAAAACATCTTA
This sequence comes from Poa pratensis, assembly GCA_947311845.1. Taxonomy (NCBI): domain Eukaryota; kingdom Viridiplantae; phylum Streptophyta; class Magnoliopsida; order Poales; family Poaceae; genus Poa; species Poa pratensis. The sequence continues at coordinate 27,054,674 of CAMZMU010000112.1, forward strand.
TATTAAAAAACGGAGGGAGTAACTAATAAAAATCCAACACTTCTGAAATCTTTGATGCAGTGTATTCATGCTTCTATACACACGTACTCTCATAATTGACACCTATTTAATACAAAAATCTGAATTAACGCCTAATTAATGCTACTTTAACACCTACTCTCTCCATTTTTATATATAAGATGTTTTAGCCCTTTTCGAGATTCATATGTATTTACATGTATCTAAAGTTCTAGATACAAAGTTTGCATCTAATCAACATGTGAAATGCCTAAAATATCTTACATTTAGAAAGTGAGAGATAATTACCTCTTCCGAAATCGGTCAGCAGTCTCTTTATTTCCGAATCACGATTCTACTCTAGCCACACGATTCTCTCATCACTTGTTTTCATGTGCCAAAAATCCGCGTCGTTATTTATATAAGGAGGCCCCTAGTCATTCTTCCACGCAAAGCATCTAGCGTTATGGCACTTGCGGAGCAGCTGCGTGCCATGGAGGAATGGCCAAGCTTGTGTCTCATAGCCCTATCCACGCTGTTGGCGATTTGGTTTCTCAAGCTGCTCTCCGTTCGCGAGAACAAGCCCAAGCAAAGGCTGCCCCCTGGGCCATGGACTCTTCCCATCATCGGCAGCCTCCACCACGTCGTCAGCGTCCTCCCACACCGCACTATGGCTGAGCTGGCTCGTCGTCACGGGCCGCTGATATACCTCAGGCTGGGCGAGGTCCCCACCCTGGTGGTATCCAACGCCGAGGCGGCGGCGGAGGTCATGAAGACCAACGACCTCGCCTTCGCGGGCCGGCCGCGCAGCGCGACGCAGGAGATCTTCGGCTCTCGCGGGATGGACATCGCCTTCGCCCCTACGGCGAGCAGTGGCGCCAGATGCGCAAGGTCTGCGTCATGGAGCTCCTCGGCGCCAAGCAGGTGAGGCGCTCGGAGGAAATCAAGGCCGAGGAGGTGGGCAACCTCGTACGCTCTATCGCCGCCGCCGCCTCCAGCGGCGCCACCGTCAACGTCAGCGCGACGGTGACGGCGCTGAGCAACGACGTCGTGTCGCGGGCCGCTTTCGGCGGCAAGTTCACACGGCAGGAGGAGTTCATCCGTGAGTTGCATGTGGCGATGGAGCTGGTGGCAGGCTTCTGCCTCGTCGACCTCTTCCCGTCGTCACGGCTGGCGCGGTGGCTTAGCAACGGCGAGAGACGTCTGAGGAGGAGCCACGGTCGCATCCAGGGCATCATCGCCGACATAATTGACGAGCGCAAAGCTTCCCGCGGTGGCAACTGCAGCAGCACCGACGACGAGGACCTGCTGGGAGTGCTGCTCAGGCTGCAGCAAGAGGATTCGTTGGAATTCCCTCTAACCACAGAGATCATAGGCGCCGTCTTGTTCGTGAGTACTTTCCACCCCTTTTTCTTTCGGATATATACTAGGACAACAATGGTATTAGCATGACTTGGTTATTACAGATTTCTTTCACCGTATATACTGTTCCTATCGGATCAAAACTAATATGCCTTGATCCAAGATTCCTGGCCACATTTACTCATTTAGCTCCTGGTCACACGGACGTGCTAACGTGGTTTTGGTTACCGGTCAGGAAATCTGATTACCGGTCGGTAACCTGATATCCCGAGCACCGTCGGAAAATGGTCATATCGGACAAAAATCCTGAAATTTTGAATTTTAAGAAAACTTCCGATAAATAGTTAAGCTGGTAACCAAAAAAATTAATTTTTTTAATTTCAGATTTTAAAATTTGTCCGATAACCGGTGGTGATTTTTCGTTAACCGCGGTAACCAGAAATCCCGACCACTCTCGGGAATTTTTTTTTACCGGTAACCAAAACCTTGCGTGCTAACTCGTCAAGTGATGTCTGCATCATACTCCTGTAAATAGAAGATTGTGTGATCCTCACAAAAAGAAATTTACTACTATCATACCCAGTATATTTGACTTTTTTTTTGCGATACAGTATATTTGACTTAATAGACTTTTTATTTTCATTTTTTCTTTGTCTTTCCTTGACTTTATATAAACATCAAAATCAGGATGAATATCTTAGCATACTTGGATAAGTAGACGAAGACGAGGCGAAAGCATTAACAAATGTCAAACTAGTTATATATACTATGTGCGGCATACCACTAGACAAAATAGATGTGCGACAAAAGTAGCTTTTACAGTCATGGTCACCAGGCAAAGCTATTAGAAAATTTTAGGATTTGCAGTTTCCGTACAGGCCTATACATTATATGTTATACTATTATAAAATATCACTTCAATAAATATGATGTATAACTAGGGATACCATATCATCAATTCCAGGACGTGTTTGCTGGTGGCACGATTACCACAGCAACAATTTTAGAGTGGGCTATGTCAGAGCTCGTGAACAATCCTAAAGCTCTCGCCAAGGCACAACAAGAGATTCGGGAGGTGCTTGGTGAAGGACGGTCTATCATTACTAATGGTGACATTGCTGAACTCTCATACTTGCGGATGGTCATCAAGGAGGCTTTCAGATTGCATCCACCCTTTCCTCTAGTCCCCCGCAGGAGCAGAGAGGATTGTACAGTTATGGGTTATGACATGCTTAAAGATACCAATGTATTAGTTAACTAGAAGGATACCCCGCGCGTTGCAGCGGGAATTTCTTAAGAACTATATTGTGTGAACGAAAACAAATAGGACACATGAAAATTGGAAGTTGTTTTTAAGAATATGAAAAATCCAATTGGTCTAAATTTAATCCACGTGAAATGATTGTCACACATTGAAGCGGAACTCTGTTACAAATAAATTCTCATAGTATTAAGAGATGAAAAATAGATATCGGGTGCTTATGTCCTCTTTGGTAAAAGAAAGTGACCTTAACTTGTTATACAGAGATCTGACCGGTAAATACTATGGCAAGTAACTAATTTCATGATGAATATTCTGACAAATTTCACAATTCATATACTGGTTGGCGAAATACAACAAATTTGTTCACAAAAGTTAGTATTGAAACTGACGAAAAACTTCTCTTCAAACAAATTGTAAATCATTCCTCTATCAATAATCAATACACTACTTTTGGATACTTGAGCTGATCAACTTGGTGTTGGAACTTCAGTGACTCTTTTCATAAGCTTGACTACAATGACTTCATAACTGGATAAGCAGTACTGAAGTAGTTCTACCGAATTCAGTGCATACATGGACAACTGCACACCAAAGAGCCATCTCCGTCCATGTATATCTGCACAATTACAGAAAAAAGTACAGATCTTATTTATTCACAAGCTTTATGGCCACAACGTGAGGCCTTTTGGAGATGATCTGCATCCGTACCTGACGTAACATAAGCCTTGATTAACTGATAAGATTTAACGGAAACCCCATCGATTGGATCTAAGTTGTAACTCCTTTTTTTCCTAGTCACTGAATACCAAGTGTCTGCTCTCGAGGATCAAATAAGCGAGAACACTATAAGAAAATACCAGTGTCGTTCTCTCGAGGAAAATGTTTAGGAGCAGAATATTAGGCTTCAGTTTGTAGACATGATACCATCCACCAACAAACTTTTGACAGACTGCTGGGATATGTAACATCTGTGTTGAATGCTAGCAAAAATTCAGAGAGATAGCGAGAAAAATCCAGTAAACGAACCTGTAGAATAATATGACGGTAAAGAAGCAAGACACCGGAGGAGGATTCAGATAGGGAAATAAGGAAGTAACTTGCACACATATTATCCGCAATGTACCTACAAATCTGCATTAAGAGATAGTTAGAGAACAGTTCCACTGAACGAACCCTGCACAAAAAATCTTCCAGGACTGAAGGAAATACTGGAGTAAAAGGAACCAAAGAGTAACGGCGAACCAACCTGGCGACGCGGGCTATGTAGGTACCAGGGGCAAGGTGGACGCGTAGCAGCGTAGGGGAAGAGTGCGGATGCTGGCGGAGAGGCGCCGCTGAGCTCGCCGGCGAGATAGTTGTGGCTGCCATGGGTGACGTCTTGCGGCATGGGAGCAGCGGCGACGGGGGAGTTCTGGCTGAGACCGGCGGTGAGCTATGCTGAAGCCAGAGGCTACCCACGGGGTAATTGGATGGAGGGATAGGGGAAGAGGGTGGACGGAAGAGGCATGAGCAATCTTTGCCGGCGGCGCGCCATGGATGGCCTTTTCTTGGGAAGATTTTTTTTCTATATGGCGAAGAAGATACATAGGACTGCACGCAAACTTGTATACGTTGGTCGGCTTGCATCATCATGATGAAAAGAGTACAATGGACGGTTCAAGATGGGAATCGAATGGCTCTGGTTAACTGATGACGTGGATGGGCTGCATGTGAAGATAGAAAAATCATAATTGAACTTAGTGGGGTTTTGCTTTATAAGAGGTATAGATATCTTTGCAATTGCCAGAGATCCAAGATGCTGGAAAAATCCCGAAGAGTTTTACCCCGAGAGATTTGAGAACAACGATATGGATTATTATGGGACGTACTTTGAACTTATTCCCTTCGGGTCCGGCAGACGGCAGTGCCCTGGGATGTTGTTCAGCACGTCGACCGTGCACATCGCATTGGCAAACCTGTTGTATCACTTTGATTGGGTGCTTCCTGATGGAGCCAACCTCGGTTCATTTGACATGTCTGAGAAGTTTGGCTTGACAGTAAACAGAAGAAATAACCTTCAGCTTAGAGCTATTCCACACATGGGCTTCAAAGCTACACCGTCAAAGTGATACAGCGAAAATATATATGTACGTGGAAATGTATGTTCATATATCCGCTTCTTCGTCATGTCTTTATAGCCTTGTACAATATATGCATTAGAATAAGGAGAAGCTCATTGATTTTTTTGTTTGTGTAATGGTATAATTGCATGTATTAGTATGCATCCTAAAAAAGGTTATGTAGTACTACATGAGCACATAGAAGATGACTGTATTAGTTCTATGTTTGTGAACGTTTGAATGAGATAGTTGTTATTAATTGTATGTGATACGTGGAACACAGCTGATCTTGTATGTGGTCATGCCGCAATTCGCCTCCTGTTTAGTCTAGGCTCGGTCAGTGCGGGTTGAGGCCCATTCTGCAACCACTGGTCAAAGCGGGGCATACAAGCAAATTGGGCCCAACAGTATTTGAGTAATATAATCTCCTGGCAAAAAACAAAAGAAGAGAGTGCTAATTAGTATGATCCTTGGCATACAAGCATTGTTGCCAACTTTCGCATCCGTGCAAGTTACTGTAGTAGAAAACCAAGTGAAATGCTTAGTGCGGCGAAGATCAATGCGATATCGACCATCCTTGAGGAACTCACACTGGGTATGTGATATCACAGGGAAACGCCGTGAGATGCACCTGACAAAACGGCGTCTCATTTTGTTTTCCGCATATGGCGTAATATCACCTGAAGTGCAGCAACAGGTAGGTCTTTCGCATAATAAGATTCACAGTTTGTATTCAGATGTGTGGTGGTAAACATTTTTTTTCTTCTGAATATAGAGCTGTTGTGTGCCCTCTTCAGCAGACCGATGCTCACAGATTCACCGAGAGCAATGCATTACTCACTGTTATTCTTTTTGAGTTTTACACACGACCAATTAATAGTAGCGCAACGGGACAACAGTACCCTCCAAAATACTACGACTCCTACTACAGTATCAAACACTTGACAAAAATTTAAATTAGAGATTTCCAAATGCACTATAAATGATATATTGGCGGGATCCCCCGCTTGCATCACTATAAATTGCTTTTGTGCAGAGGAAAAACTATTTGATGAGTTCATTCGTTTGGTTGTTTCGGAAATACATAATCCAAACATATAGACTCTGACATATGTACACACACCTCGTTGGTGGTCAGCAATCATGGATGGGTATATCGGTGAGCAAACACACTGCACGTAAGCAGAGTGCCACGACTTCACTCTGCTTCCACTCATAAAACTGAACCAAAGGATCGGTGCACTCGGCAACGCATCGACAGTTCGAAGCTACAAAGATCCATGGCCTCCGACCACCGCCTCCGCATGCTCAAGGTTTTCGACGACACAAGGGCCGGCGTCAAAGGTCTCGTCGACGCGGGCGTCACGGCCGTCCCCTCCATCTTCCACCACCCACCCGAATCCCTACTCCCCATCAAACACGTCGAGGACGCGCCTCATCATCATTTCACCATCCCGGTCATCGACCTCGCATCTGACTCGCGAGCCGAGCTGGTCGCCCAGGTGAAGTCAGCGGCCGAGACGCTGGGCTTCTTCCAGGTGGTGAACCACGGCGTGCCGGCAACCCTCCTCGCCGACACGCTCGCGTGCGTGCGCCGCTTCCACGAGTCGCCCGCGGACGCCAAGGCGCCGTACTACACCCGACACGCTTGCTGACTACGTTTATCTGCTCATGTAAAGAAGATGCCCCAAATTGCCCAGTGGTTGGAGAAGATGCATAACTGAAAGATTGGTCTGGAACAAGCTACGAATTCTTCACTTTAATAATGATAAATTGATAACGCAATATACATTCAGAAATATCAAGACGCCTCTCTCTTCTCAAGACAGTTAACACTGAGATCTGCAGGATTCAGAACTCGAAGCTACAAAAAACAGTAGGTCAAACAACAGCATTCACATCAGCAAGAAGTTACTTTCCTAGAGCCTAGAGGCGAGAACTAATCGTGTGTCATCTCCGATATCTTTTAGGACCATCGATCAGAAGGACGGGAAGAACTTGTTGAGGTTGAACGGCAGGGAGTAGAACTCCTCGCTTCGCGGGTCAGTCTTGAAAGACCTGAACCTGTCCCAGAAATGGTGACCCCGGTCCCTCCTGGCGGTGCTGTCATGCCTGTGCAGGGTGCAGTCCAGGAGAAGGGCAACGGTGCCTCCGACAAACGCTTTCGACGAGAACACCACGTTGATCATGTCATTGAACTGGACATGTGCAAATGAGAAACATCGGGTGTCAGTTTGTAACTGTGTCAGTTGGTAGCTCTTCAGTATGTACAAGGGCTATAAACTTAGGAGTTAAACAACATTAAAAAAAAGCTCCCAGATAGATATAAATACTAAAGTGTCACTAATCATCTCACTTGGCATGAAACCTGTATATTGAGTGTTACCACCAGGATCATGTGACTGAACATACTATTTAGTTATCACTGAGCCAATTATATGGTAGCACCTGATTACTGCACTAGATGTTTATGAGCTATTATAGTTCTGAATATTGCATTTTACTCAGCAAACTACTATGTCGAATGGTCCATGGCACGAGCGTGTCAATTAGTTATCACTAAAATTGAAGATATTGACAATTGATCTGTACTGTATCTTACCCATCTTGCATGCGTGTGTACCGGCCCAAAGCCCGCGACAGAGGTGTACTCGTTGAAATACTGAGGAACTGATATGCCCATGAACAAGGAGAATCCCAGGATGAATTTTGTTCGGAAGCTATTGAGGTTGCAGAACTGAAGGAGCCCAATCCCTGCCATACCTGTTTGTGCACAAGCAACACGTTGCATTTAAAATCAACAATCATGAAGAAATGTAAGATCCACTGTCTAATGCCTATGATGAGCTTGAAAATACATACCAACATATGCAAACAGAAGGCAATATATAGCTGCAATTATGGGGGTTGGAATTGATGCAAAAACAGCTCCAAATTTCCCTGCAAGCGCACCACATAAACAGTATCATCATATACAGTGCATGGTTATTGTGACTAGCACAGGAGCTTAAATTAGTACAAAAAAATGGAACAATGTGATAACACTTGACTAGTAATATATTTTTTATATTGTACCACGACCTAGTATCACTTCAGTCAAATAGGTTTTGTCATTATATAACCACATTTCCTGCTATGTTCTAAGGCTTCTGGCTAACTACCCATGTGCTAGTTATTTATAAGATGCATTGCCATACCTAATACTTTATTTCTCTTGAATTACTCATGCAATATTGCAACTATCAGTAACTTCCCCTAGAACATTACGGAAAAATACTTGCTCAGACCATGGATAACAGTCTGGACCATCACCTTATGGGCACCTTCGAAACTTGACAGATATTCAGTTGCATAACACAAGAGTATGTTGGGCAGCATGAGGTTCGGAAAAAAATGAGGCTTACCAAGAATAGAGAAGAATATCATAAATCCAGCAGAAATCTGAATTACACGCCGGCTACCAACACGTGTCAAACCAAGCAACCCAGCATTTTCTCTGTTTCAGATCAGTGCAAAATAATATTCAGTATTCAGATCACACTATACAAATTCACATAAACACTATAAGAAACAATCGTCTGGAATCTACTTACACAGACACAGAGGATCCACTAGCTGTTCCAAATAAGCCACCCAGCAAAATACCAACCCCCTACCACAAAGCGCGCAAACAAATGAAGGTAAGATGCTTAAATGTCTTCAATATTCAGATATACTAAAAGCAAATGCAATGGAGTTTAGATGATACCTGCCAACCAATGCCACGACTCATAATAGAAGGAGGGCATGGTGTTGCACTGGCATACCGTGAAACTGCTATGAAAGCACCAGTAGACTGCATTTACAAAACAGGGAGTAATATTTCGTCAATGCTCGATTCCTTCTGAAGTAGCAATGCTGCCTATCTATCTAAACATCATCAATTATCCACTACAGTACCTCCACAAGAGCAACAAAAGCAGCTGCCATCATGGCGAAACATTCACCGGCATCGAAAGTCGGTGCTCCCCACTGGAATGGGTACGGTACACTTATCCTGCAAATTGTAAAGCAATGATCAACTCAATAGCTAAACTTCAGTGCAAATTTGCAGAAACCATTCATAACATGAATACAACTCGACAATGGTCCCCAATAATATGTGAAAAGATGCCTTGTATTATTACCAGGAAGCACCACCAACAAGGCCAGATCGATCAGTGCGGCAGTGGAATTGGGTTTTTGGAGCAGCACCCTTATACGCCCCACCAACGGTCAGGAAGAAGGCGTAAAGCCACACGACGGCGACCGACATTATGACGGCGAACCGCTCGAATGCAGTCCCCAGCAAAGGCACCAGGCTGGGTATGTACTGCAGACAAAATTGCACACCAATCATAAGGCTTCAGATATCGTTTTAGAAAAGAAAATCACATAACAGTCAGCCTGATGAGATATGCAAGTACCTGGGAAATAGCCACCAGCAGTATGATCTGTGGAAGACCAATCTCGATGCATTTCGCAACCTACGCAGGAATTTCATACCGTTACGTTATGTTATCCCCACTGCTGTAAAAAATACAGATAGCATAATGCAGAAGTGCAGATTCGTGTATACAGAAACATGAGGCTTACACTTGGGAATCCAAGCTCGTAGAGACCGAATCCGGCGAGCGCGACGAGGGGCGCCGCCGACAGCGGGCTCAGCAGCCTGCAGCAGCATTACATGCGACACAAATCAGCACAAAGAATCGGGACCAGAAACCGCAGAAGGTACACAAAAATTGAGTTCAACAAGACTGAAGCTGTAACCTGACGACGATGCGCCAGAGGCCACTGAATCCCATGATGATCTGGAGCGTGGACGCGACGATGAGCGCGCCCTGTGTGCCCCGCATGGTGCGCAGGAACCTCTCGTGCGGGTCGGCGATCCCGGCGTAGCGCGCGGCGAGGACGATGGAAATGGTGGGGGCGACGAAGGTGTATGAGCCCCCGATGACGGCGGGGAGGCGCGTGCCGAGGAAGCTCTGCAGCAGCGTGTTGATTCCGGCGACGAAGAGCAGCGTCTGCACCACCCGCGCCTTCTCCTCCTGAAACGAGAGAGTGTCAGGGGAGTGGAGCAGAGTGGGGAGAGGGGAGGGGAAGAGGGGAGGGGAGGAGGGGCGTACGTTGCCGCCGCCCATCTGGGGGACGAGGGCGGTGGGGATGATGACGGTGGTGCCGAGCATGACGAGGTAGTGCTGGAACCCGAGCAGGATGGCCTCCGCTGCATTAACGGAAACATCTCAGTTGCGCGGAGTGGAGATCCGAATTAAATCGAACTCAACGGCAACAATTCGAAACTAAACGCAACGGCCGGCCGGCAGCGGCGCAACGGCTGAAAGCGAGCAATGCGGGGGGTGGACAGAGCACTCACGCCACGGGGGAGGGCTGGTGAGGCAGTAGGAGACGGCGGGCAGCTGGTCCCTGACGGCGTGCGGCTGCAGCTCCTCCTGCTTCGGCGCCGGCGCGGCCATCGCACTACCCAAGTCGCTCGGTGCCAGTCACGGTGTTTGCGTGGGTGGGAAGACCAGCTGTGCGCAGATGTGCAGCGCAAGGGAAGTGGAGCGGAAAGGCGAGCGACTGAGGTGTGTGAGAGAGATGGAGGGAGCAGGTGGCCTCGGGAGTCGAGATGGGGGTGGTGATTTGTAGGCGGCGAGGGAGGGATCGCCGGGAGTGGGGAGGCGCACGCGCTGCAGGCACGCGAAACAACGGTCACCCAGTCCACTAGTCCAGTCCTTTTTTTTTTACACTCACTAGTCCAGTTCACTAGTCGCAGTGCTGCTACAGCGAGAAACAAGCTGGGAAAAAAATCTTGGTAACCTTTTCAAATGAAATCTTTGTTTTTTAGACAATATATTTATAGGAGAAAAAGTACATGGTACATATACATGACCTGACTAGAGTAATTACAACATAATAAAGTATAAAGACCAAATTTTTGATCTTCAAACTTTTTCTTATTTCATGACACAATGTTGTACTTTTTCGAAGGCAGCCGTAGAAACATGAGATATCACCATAGATCTGTAAACACCAACAAGGGTTATCTCATAATTTAAATTTCGGGCGCAATACCAAGACTCCTTGCACGCACACAGCCATTCTAATGATCAACCAAAATCGACAAGAGTTCTGACATCAGTATTTGAGGAAAACGCAACTGAGCAGTATGGTCGACGTCGTTGAGAGCCGAGAGTACGAAACAATGTTGTCGCAGGCAGTTTAAATATTGCGAGAACATTCTCTGTGTGGCAGCCATGCATGAGAAAACAACCAAAATCGATCTGGCGAATCAAGAACTGAAAGGTCATACACAGACAAGTTTAATCTTCCAACGTCACCATTTTTGTCGGGAACGAGATCATGTTGCCAAGCTGTGGGCGGAAAGATCGCCTTATTGCAGACGATACCGCCTCCATTGACGAGGAAGATGGCTGTCAAAACCCTAAGCACTAGTTGTATTGAAAACATAACTCATAGATCGGGTAACCTTTAAAAAAAAAGAATTCTTAGTATCATCGTTGATTTATTACTAGTATGCTACATCAAAATGTGGGAAAACTAGTCCTGTGTTTCGAACATCAAATTCCTTGCGACCTACGGAAGCTCATTTCAGCGTCTCCCCGTGAAACCTCCGGGTAATTTCCTGTGCCCCACCGACCACCGGCCGCGGCGCGTACGCGCTGCCACCCTTGCTCGCACCTGCTGCAGTGTGTGACTCCGCTCCGACTCGACAAAACCAGCCCACACGTCGGAAGAAGAACAGCAGCAGCAAAGGTTTAGCCGTTAAGGTAAACCGGAAAGGGCAATGGAGGAGGAAAACCCCTTTTCCCCTCGCACATGGCGATGCCGGAGTCACCGACGCGGCGACGACGACGACCAGGAGGAGGTCTTGACTCATAATCACATTCACGCATCCTTCCTCGCCGCCGCCTTTATTACTTACTGTCCTCGGTTATATTCGTACCTGCCGTTCGCCGGTGGCCTTAACTCCTCGCTGCTGTTTCACCGCGGGAAATGTGACCCATGTGTGCTAGGAGTACTCCGTACGTAGGTGCAGGCAGCAGCAGCAGCCCGTCCCGGCACGCGGGGCACATGCTGCGCACAGGGCGACGAGATGAGAATTCATTAGCCATGATCCCATTTGACCGTGCCGTACAAGCAGGGGACAAGGTGAGTAATGAAGATTTCTGGGAGGACGGTTAACTATGTACTGTGTGTGTGAGTCAGCAGGGGTCCCCACACGGAGACCTGGACTTGGACCCCATCCAAACGAAATCATCCTCCGCTCCCCCACATGGACTTGAAAGTATGGTACACGCACGGCGCAAGCAAAGGATCCCCCAGGGAAAGAAAGAAAGAACAACCTTCTGTTTTTGTTTCGCTCTCCTTTAATCATTATTATCCCTCCAGGAACAACTTTCGCCGCAAAGAATCATCAGCCGACCGACACATACGTGCTTTTAATTGCATGCATCATCCCAGTTTTAAATTTAAACTTGGTTTTGTTTATTGGTGAGGCAAATCTCATGGTACACTCATCAAGGATCATGGTGGAGTAGCAGTGCAGGCACTCGCCGTCGTCGTCAGTAGGCGGAAAGACGTTGGCAGTAGTGGCACCTGAAAATACCAGAGGAACCACCGTCTCCACGTCCCTAATTTTCTCTACTCATTACTTTACCTTTTAGGAAGACCGTGGACTGGAGCACATGCAGGATGCATCATCCAGGGGTACAAAAACATAATGTATTTTACTACAGTGCAACTTTTTCCACGTCTCTCTGATCCAAGCTGTTGTAAAACTGCGCAGCAAAAATAGATCAAATAAAGAACTAGAACACAGATTTTTACGTGGAAAATCCTTACGGGAAAAAATCACGGAACGCATGAAGGCGTATCACTATAATCGAGAGGAGTATTACAATGCACGAGAGGACAAACCCTTCTCGTGCTATGGATCTGGTGGATCTCTCTCAATCTCACGATCTATTCTATGACTACCTCTAACTATATATGGAGGGCAAACAACTCTCTTTCTTGGCGGACACGAAACAGAGTTGTAGACATGCCTTATTCCGGTAGGACTCCATATATGGTACAACGGGATTAGGATTCGGAGCACAACAAAACAACACTCCACCTTGAGACGAATCCTCTATAACAGTCATAGATAGCATCAACTCCTCAATTAAAGTCAGCACAAGTAAACCTTATGTCTTCAAACGTCCATAGGACAAATAAACTTCTCACGAAGTGATATTGAGCAAATCAACGGTAGGTCGTCGAATAAACAACACAGCTGTCAACAAAGCAGACGAACGAAACTTGGGTCTCCCATAAAACCCAATAAAAGTCTGAGTCTGTGCCACTGACCTCCAAAACTGAAACTGCCCAATCATGAAATGACATAAGTCATCATAACTCCTGTGGTGCTTGAACGAGCGCATAGCTCATAGTGCAACATATTGCTGCACACAACATTGTGAAGAACTCATCTCATGGAATCTGAGCGTGCCACAAAGCACAAACCTCGGCAAACAATACTCATGCAAGAGCATATGGTACGGATGACATCTCGTACACCAAAACTGTCGACGGTAATGAAAAATCCATGATATGGTTATAAAATGTCCTCATAGAACAACTGTCGGATGAACGAATCTCCTCAACATGCAATAGAGCATCAACTCTGCAATAGACCCCTCTTGAAAGAGCAAAGACAACTGAATTGTACTGAAAACTCAACAATACTAAATGTTGTAGTATCTAGCAGACAACAAATCTCCTTGCACCTCAACTGATTCTCATCACGAACAAAACAAAACCTTCACATACATAACATCAAAATCTCTGGAGAGAAAAGAGTATGCTGGCTAACAACAGGCTTAATAATCACCACCTCCTCCATAATATTTTTTTTCTTGAATTGTGTTCTCCATATAATCACAGCAATATCATATCTTAAATTTGCATCCATAATATCTCCCAAAAGGCTATAATCTAACAAACTCCACCTTGAACAGAAAACTAACCAGTGCATCTCATAATTGGCTTACGCCAACAACGCTCGCATCTTGATTTGCCATATGGTAAACCTTTTGTCACAGTCCAACAACGGAAAATCATACTTCATGATAGCCATGAGCAGACAATCTATGCATAAAGTAGTACAAGCCCAAAAATATTCTTTGCAGAATTAAATTGCGAGTAAACAAACTGAGGTTAAATAGCACCTAGTAGCTGGTTGGAGTGGACATAGCAATACGGAGAGACGAAAGACCAAACTGAACCATAGTGGTTTGCCTTCACGTGAAGAAGCAGAAGCTGAACGCATTTATCTCTTGCCTGCAGACTTGATCTATACTGATCCATGTTCTTCACGTAAGCGAAACGGATTGCTATTGCTGCCTTTGCTCCACCTCGGGACTTGATCCACGTATACTGATCGATCTGGTACTCTACGGATCGGTGATCCATACAAGCTGGTGCTTCCTTCAAATCAATCGGAGCTGACAACGCCGAATAAATTACTCGGCGATTTGAAACGCGACGAATTGGGCCGCCGCATGATACTGTCTCCGAAATCAACGCAGCGAAACACAACGATTCGGTGAATCGTCAAAGCGGTGCACGAGACGCCGACGGAAACTGTTACTCAGATCTGATCTAAAAAATTGGATCTCACGGAATATCTTGGTGAAGCTGCATGAAACCGCAAGATTACGGTGTTGATTCCGGTAGGATTCCATATATGGTACAACACAAGCCTCTCTGCTACCCAAGCCCAACGGAAGGTGAAATCATGCACAAAAATGAGCACTTTCTGCTCCAGAAAGTAATGCTCCGCTGTCTGTTAACATTTCAACCAGATAACTGGAAGCCCGATGAATCCGACTCTAGTTGGTTTCTTTTTTTAGAAAAGGCTGCGTATATTCATCAGAGTACCCAGTACAAAGTACAAAGTACAAGCAACAAAGTACAATACGCAGTGGAACCAGATCCAGAGCAGAGCACCGCGACACCGCCTGCGCCGGAGACGAAGAAGACTGACCTCCTTCTAGCCACCGCCCAAGGGAGCTTTTCTTGTTGAAGATCGCCGCAGAGCCCACCCGCCGCGCAGCGACGGAGATTGTGCCGGTAAACGGACACGGCGAGCACCCTTTCCTCCAAACAACGCCACCATGCCGCAGCCCGCTTCATCGCCGACGCAGAGGGAGACCGCCCGGCTCGCCCGTCTCTGATTTCCACCCGCCAGATCCGCCGCCAGCGTAGATCCGACGGGAAGCGGAAGAACTCGAGCACCGCACCGGGCCTCGAGCTCCCGCCAGTCCGGCGCGGCGACGGGGAGCCCCGGAGAGCACCACCGCCGGAGAAGACCGCCCCGGCACCAAACCAACCACCGGCACCACCACCTCCTCCACAGCGCCGCCGGCGGACCCTACACCCTACCCTACCGTATGTACATGCCGGAGCCGGGGATCCCCCACCCTCCCGCCGCCGAAGCGGCCGGCGGAGGAGGGGAATCCCACGGCTCAGCGGCGGCGACGGCGGTGGATCGGTGAGGACGCCCAAAAAATCGCCTCTCTCCTCTACAGTGGCGGGGGAGGGGAAAGACGCGTGTGACTGCCCGATTCCTTCCGTCTTTTGACTCTAGTTGGTTTCGTTTCGGTTATGTCTGTAGTCTTTGGCTTTGCTCCTAGTACCAGGACTGGTGGTTGTTTCTCTTTATCCTTTTGGGCTTGTAATCCTGGATGCTATGTTACTCTGCTGGTTGCTTTACTGGAACCAGGGGCTTTGCCCTTTTCTCTAGAAAAAAATCCTAGTAAATCTAGAAAAAATTACCCCTTTTTCAAGAACTTTTTAGAAGTTCTACCCATACGTATTCTCATCGCCAATTTATATTAGAATATACATGACCTGACTAGAGTAATTACAACATAATAAAGTATAAAAACCAAATTTTTGATCTTGAAACTTTTTCTTATTTCATGACACACTGTTGTACTTTTTCGAAGGCAGCCGTAGAACACATGAGATATCACCATAGATCTGTAAATACCAACAAGGGTTATCTCATAATTTAAATTTTCGGGCGCAATACCAAGACTCCTTGCACGCACACAGCCTTTCTAATGATCAACCAAAATCGACAAGAGTTCTGACATCAGTATTTGAGGGGAATGCAACTGAGCAGTATGGTCGACGTCGTTGGGACCCGAGAGTACGAAACAATGTTGTCGCGGGCAGTTTAAATATTGCGAGAACATTCTCCGTGTGGCAGCCATGCATGAGAAAACAACCAAAATCGATCTGGCGAATCAAAAACTGAAAGGTCATACATACACAGACAAGTTTAATCTTCCAACGCCACCATTCGCGTCGGGAAGGAGATCATGTCGCCGTGCTGTGGGCGGAAATATCACCTTATTGCAGATGATACCGCCTCCATTGATGAGGAAGATGGCTATCAAAACCCTAAGCACTAGTTGTATTGAAAACATGACTCATAGATCGGGTAACCTTTTAAAAAAAAGAATTCTTAGTATCATCGTTGATTTATTACTAGTATGCTACATCAAAACGTGGGAAAACTAGTCCTATGTTTGGAACATCAAATTCCTTGCAACCTACGGAAGCTCATTTCACCGTCTCCCCATGAAAGCTCCGGGTAATTTCCTGTGCCCCACCGACCACCGGCCGCGGCGCGTACGCGCTGCCACCCTTGCTCGCACCTGCTGCAGTGTGTGACTCCTCGCCGACTCGACAAAACCAGCCTACACGCCAGAAGAAGGAACAGCAAGCAGGGTTTAGCCGTTAAGGTAAACTGGAAAAGGCGAAGGAGGAGGAAAAGCCCCTTTTCCCCTCGCACATGGCGATGCCGGAGTCACCGACCGACCGACCGACGCGGCGACGACGACGACCAGCAGGAGGTCTTGACTCATAATCACATTCACACATCCTTCCTCGCCGCCGCCTTTATTACTTACTGTCCTCGGTTATATTCGTACCTGCCGTTCGCCGGTGGCCTTATCTTTAACTCCTCGCTGCTGTTTCACCGCGGGAAATGTGACCCATGTGTGCTACTCCGTACGTAGGTGCAGGCAGCAGGAGCAGCAGCAGCAGAGCAGCCCGTCCCGGCACGCGGGGCACATGCTGCGCACAGGGCGACGAGATGAAGCCCATGATCCCGTTTGACCGTGCCCATGTTTGTGAAACCGTTCCGTGTCCGTTTGTGCATTGGGCCGGCGGGCGGCGGTCTGTTCGCCGTCTCGGCTCTTTTCATACTGTACGTTCCGACGAGATACGCACAGCTAAACTCAACTTACCGGTCTCCTAGCTACAGTAGATCCAAACGAAACGCAGCTCAAGCCAAATCGTGAGCATGAAATGTGTGCATCGTTTACACAATTTACTCTAGCTCTGCTCTTGATCATCACAACGGCCGGGGACAAGGTGAGTAATGAAGATTTCTGGGAGGACGGTTAACTATGTACTGTGTGTGTGAGTCAGCAGGGGTCCCCACACGGAGACCTGGACTTGGACCCCATCGAAACGAAATCATCCTCCGCTCCCCCCACATGGGCTTGAAAGTATGGTACACGCACGGCGCAAGCAAAGGATCCCCCAGGGAAAGAAAGAACAAAGAACCTCCTCTTGTTTTCGTTTGGCTCTCCTTTAATCATTATCCCTCCAGGAACAACTTTCGCCGCAAAGAATCATCAGCCGACCGACACATACGTGCTTTTAATTGCATGCATCATCCCAGTTTTAAATTTAAACTTGGTTTTGTTTATTGGTGATGCAAATCTCATGGTACACTCATCAAGGATCATGGTGGAGTGGCAGTGCAGGCACTGGTCGTCGTCGTCAGGGAATAAAGACGTTGGCAGTAGTGGCACCTGCAAATACCAGAGGAACCACCGTCTCCACGTCCCTAATTTTCTCTACTCATTACTTTACCTTTTAGGAAGACCGTGGACTGGAGCACATGCATGATGCATCATCCAGGGGTACAAAAACATAATGTATTTTACTACAGTGCAACTTTTTCCACGTCTCTCTGATCCTGCTACCCAAGCCCAACGGAAGGTGAAATCATGCGCAAAAATGAGCACTTTCTGCTCCAGAAAGTAATGCACCGCTGTCTGTTAACATTTCATTATTTCAACCACATAACTGGAAGCCCCCATGAATCCTACTCTAGTTGGTTTCGTTTCGGTTATGTCTGTAGTCTTTGGCTTTGCTCCTAGTACCTGGACTGGTGGTTGTTTCTCTTTATACTTTTGGGCTTGTAATCCTGGATGCTATGTTACTCTGCTGGTTGCTTTACTCGAACCAGGGGCTTTGACCTTTTCTCTAGAAAAAATTCCTAGTAAATCTAGAAAAAAGTTACCCCTTTTTCAAGAACCTTTTAGAAGTTCTACCCATACGTATTCTCATCCCCAATTTATATTAGAATATACTAAATTCAACGGTGGTCGATTGAAATCGAGAAAGTAAGCTAAATAATCTTCACTTTATTTTATTTTTATTCTGAAATCCTCTTCAACAACTAGTACTCCTGTGGAATAATAGGTACACTCAAAATAATTTTGACTTGTGACATTGTCCTCCGCTCTTGCAACTTTTATCAAACAAAATATATCGAACCTTCAGCTGAATTTGCAAATATGTACTCCCTCCGTTCCAAAATAAGTGTCTCAAGTTTGCTCAAAAGTAGATGTATCTATACATAAAACATGTCTAGATACATCCACTTTTGAGCAAATTTGAGACACTTATTTTGGGACGGAGGGAGTACAATATGCTTCAAGCCATCTCTAGCCGATCCAATAAAATCGAGGATTACAAAATTTGTTTTACTTCTTTTAATCGCACCTAGCCGATCCCTTACTAAATTTAGAGGACTAAAATTACAAGAGTCGGGCCAAAAAGGAGGCCAACCTCCTTTACATGTACTCGACTAGGGCCTCCGAGGGAAAAACTTTTCGGCCGCTCCATCCCCCGTCCTGAGCCGCACCACCTCCCGCCACCGCCGCCCAATCTCGTCGCCGCTGGCCTTGATTTTGGCCAGAATGGAACCAAAGCTTTCTTCCTCAACCCGCCGCCCACTCTCGCTGGCGGGACGTCGCCGGAATCGACCCACGCGGCCCCGTCAGCGCCACAATAGAGGTTGGGGGCCAAAAACCTTGGTGCGCCCGCCAGCGCACCGCGTGCCTAGGTCGGCAAGGGCAGTGGCAAGGCCGCGACGGCCACGGTGACGTCAGGTCGCCCTCCCGTTGTGCCGTCTGGCGCCAATTATTATATCCAAAATTCAAACATTTTTAAATCACAAAAGGCTTTAAACAACAATTAAATGTTTCTGTTATTAAATTGTTTGTAAAAATGGTTCCTCTAGACAACTCATAATTGAACTGAGAAAAAGATTTATGCCTAAAACATTGAATAAATGGTTCTGCAATTCATGATATGAAGCATGATGCAAAAAAAAATAGTCCGACGCGACGAGGGCTCTAGGGCAGCGGCAAGCAGAGCGCGGCGGACGGGGACACGACCCGCGCCGGCGGAGGTCGAGGTTCAACGGCGTCAGCGAGCAGAGAGCGGCGCCGGCGCGCGCCTGACCTGTTTGAGGCGACGAGGCAATCCAGGGCGGCGGCGAGCGGCACACTGGGAGGAGCGGCGCCGGCGCACACCTGACCAGATCGAAGCGAAGAGGACTCGAGGCGGCGGCGAGCCACCGCGCGAAGAAAGGTCACAGTTTTTTTCCCCTTTATATCTCAAGTCCCAAATCGACACGGCTACAGTTTTGGAATCCAACCGTGAATACATTACGAAGCCTAATCCCCTAGTAGAATACGACATCTTGCCTACTCTACTTGTTTTCTCTCTATATATACACCAAGTAATCCATGGATTTGCCATGAACAGATTATCGCTTGACAGCATGGCAGGGGCAAAGTCGGGGGTCTTGACATCGGGATTTGCCAGACATATGAGCAGGGTATGGCGAGAAATCGAACCTGTGCTCTGGTTGGGAGGAACTGTTGGTCTGTGTTGGGCAGCGTGGAGGTACTACCAATACCGCGTCTGCCTACGCAGCTATAGCCGGAACATGGGGTCGTCCTCGGGTGATCCAGTGATCGGACGGGACGAAGAGATCGACCGCGTAATCTGCATCCTATGCCGCCGGACCAAGAACTGCGCCGCGCTTGTCGGCGAGGCAGGGGTCGGCAAGACGGCCATCATGGAAGGCCTCGCGCAGCGCATTGCCACCGGGAATGTCCCCGACAAGCTCGCCGGAGCACGCGTGGTGGAGATCGACCTCGGGGCCATGGTGTCCGGGACCATGTTCCGCGGTATGTTCGAGGAGCGGCTCAAGGACGTGATAAGGAGCGTCGAGGAGGGGGACGGCAAGCTGATCCTGTTCATTGACGAGATGCACTTGCTGCTTGATGTCGGTGATTGTATCGGCGGCACGGATGCCGCCAACCTGCTGAAGCCCGCGCTGGCCCGTGGTCGCATCCCCTGCGTGGGCGCCACGACTCTCAAAGAGTACCACAAATGCATTCAGTCGGATGCCGCGCTCGAGCGCCGGTTCCAAAAGGTTCACGTCGGGGAGCCGAGCGTGGAGGCAACCATCGCCATTCTGCGGGGGCTTAAACAGCAGTACCAAGACCACCATGGCTTGAGAATTAAGGATGCCGCTATTGTCGCCGCGGCACAGCTTGCTGGCCGCTATATCACTGGTACGTGCGTGTGGAATTCTACTATCTTTCTATCGATATGTGGAGAAAATTCATGGATTTTTTTGCTTTTTGTACTGCACTATAGATCGTCAGTTTCCTGATAAGGCAATTGATCTTATTGACGAGGCATGCGCTGCCACAAGAATGCTGGTTGACAGCAAAACAAAAGCATCCGCCACACGGACACGGATCTGCAACAAGCAAGAAGTGACTGCGCAAAGTAGATCTATAAATGCAGTGAAGAGAGGAAGTGTTGGTCCTGGTCATATCGCACGGGTAGGAATTCCTAGCCTGAACAATATCCATTATTCCAGTGTGTTGTGTGCCTGTCATGTTCCATTGTTATTTGCTCTTTGAAGGTTGTGAGCCGGTGGACCGGAATTCCTGTTGCTGCTATTGACCAAGAGGAGAAGGAGAAGCTACTCCACCTAGCAGACAAACTGCATGAGCGAGTTGTTGGCCAGGATGAGGCGGTTAATTTGGTGGCGCAGGCGGTGTTACGTTCCAGGGTCGGCCTTGATCAGCCTGGCCAACCAATAGGTTCCTTTCTCTTTTTGGGCTCGACTGGTGTTGGAAAGACAGAGCTTGCAAAATCTCTTGCCGGGCAGCTTTTTGACAGTGAGAAGATGTTGGTTCGCTTTGACATGTCCGAATATTCCGAGATTGGATCTGTGATGCGCCTCATTGGGGCACCTCCAAGGTTTAATCTTTATATTGTCTGCCTTTTATTTCTCATCATTACGTTATCACATCATCCTAGTCTTTAGTTTGACTGGTGTTTTTTTTTGCGACTGATGTTAATGCTTCTCTTATAAATTTTTACAGCTATTATGGTTATGAAGAGGGTGGACAACTGACTGAGAAAGTCAAGAGGCGCCCATACAGTGTCGTCCTCTTTGATGAGGTGGAGAAGGCACATCCCTCAGTGTTCAATGTTTTTCTTCAACTCCTTGATGATGGTTTGTTGACCGATGGCAAAGGCTGGACAGTAGATTTCAAGAACACCATCATCATTATGACCTCAAATCTAGGATCAAAGCACCTCGCAGAAGGAATGGCTGGAGAAACCACAATGCAAGACGCACGGGACCTTGTCATGAAAAAGGTTTGTGAACCATTTTCTGCCCCTGTAATTCTGCAAGTAACCTCGTATTGACTGTCATATATATTCTGTTTCTGCAGGTTCGAAAACACTTCGCGCCCGAGCTTCTCAACAGGCTGAGTGAGATTGTGATATTTGATCCACTTTCACATGACAAACTGAAGGAGATTGTGAAAATCCAGGTGAAGGGCGTTGTTGCCAGAGTAGGTAATAAGGGCATCTCTCTACATGCGAGTGATGCTGCCTTGGACGTTATTTTGTCGGAATCATACGACCCCGTAAGTGCAATATAGCTTCCTCTATAGATCATACAAAATCACTCAGGCTTCTCCCTTTCGGGACAAGTAACTCCTCTCTATATGTATGCTTGTATGCCTTGGTAACAATATATGCTTGGTTTGTCGCAGATGTACGGTGCAAGGCCTATTAGGAGGTGGTTGCAGAAGAATGTGATGACCATGGTCTCCGAGATGCTGGTCAAAGGAGAAGCTGGTGAAGGTTCAACAATCTCCATTGATGCCGACGACAACAAGGGACTCAAGTATGAAGTGGTGAAGAAGGTGACAGATTCTCCTGTCAACCTCTCGGTGCCAGCACTAGATCCCCTTGGTGACTCCGACGAGGACAATGATGTCATGGCCCCTGAAAACACCAAGCTGGCTGCTGAAACGGTTTTTGCTGGGAAGTCGTGGTGGCCTTGGACCATTTTTAAGTAGTAGTAGTAGTAGGCTAGTAGCAGCAGTAGTAACAATTCCTCTCCCCGTAACAATTCCTCTCTTTTCTCCTTCTGATAGCGCTAGTGGTTGTGTCATCGTAAGCACTGAACAGGGTTGCTGACTACATTTTTTTGCTCATGTAAAATGGATACTTCCACCCAAGATCCCGGAGATGTTCAAAACGCTGTGTAATTAGACCTTTTCGGTATTTCAAACTTCAAGTTTTGTAAATAACATTCTATTCTATCTATTCGAGCGGCAGAATGACTGCCTTGGCATAAAAAAAAAAAGGATACTCCAAATATCACTAGTGGTTCAGCGAGATACATGACTTGGATTAACTTTGAACGATCTCTCTTTGTAGCTTGGAGTTCTGAATCCTGCAGATCTCGGTGTAAACTGTTTGCGAAAACAGAGGTGTTGTCATTTTTTCTGGATGTTACTACAAGCATCATCAATCAAAAGGATGGGAAGAACTTGATAAGGTAGGACTCCTCGCCCTTGTGACTTTGCTCCACATTTGCTCATGTCAAGTAACAGAACAGGACTCATGATCCTTCCATGTGCTCTATATGGGAAGGCTGAACTTCTGAGCCATCCTTTCCACTAAGAACATAGATGTTTCCTGATACAGTTGGAACTACAACATTAATGTGGCCATCTCCATTGACGTCCCCGACGGTAGGTCGCTGTCATCATATTGTAACAACAATCAGGTTGCAAATACTAAAACCTAGATGAAACGTAAAGAAAATGAAGATGCCGCAACAGAAATACGACAGTGTGATATCTTTACTTTAAGTAAAACCGAGTTATGATGTTCTAAATCCGTCTTGAAAAATTAGAAGTGCCAGCAGTCAGATTGGTTGAATCTCAAAGGTATCTAAGCAAGTTTCTGGTGAACGTATTCTCCTGGGCTAAACTAGGCAAGCAAGCAGGTTCAGCATGTGAGCGGCAAGCTACATTTAAAAAGGTTCAGCATGTGCAGCCATTACAGAAAACGGAATATCATGAGACAGGGATATGCTGGCATATGAATAGAGAACAAAATTTATATAAGCAATCAGTTACACCCATACAAAAGAACAGGGGTGAAACTTGCCTGTGGAATAAGGCTCTTAAGATGGACCTCCCAGATTTCTTCTCCCTCTGCAGTCCAAGCTGCTACATGGCCATGCACATCAGCAGTGACCATCTCGATTTTCCCATCATCGCTGATGTCTGCCGCAATAACTGGTGCATGGATCTCAGCCATCTCAAGTGGGAAATTTTTCTTGATTTACCTACATTGACAAAATAAACAGCAAAAAGCTTATAGTTATTTTACATATAAGTAGTGTGTCAGCACATCAAATATAAGTATGGACAACTGGTAATTCTTGTTTTCGTACAAAGGTTCACGGCATTATAAAGAAATTTTCAAACAAAATATAGCATGATGAAACTGATTATACTTTAAACCAGGTTTTATACAATTCTAGTCAAGAAACGCTAAGCTTTCTGAGTTAAATGTAGGTACAGTATATGAAATGAAAGCTCAGCTTGAATATGCTTTTGGATGCAATACTTCATATTATGAGGTTAAGAATTTTACCATGATGACCGATGACATAAAACCAGCCATAGGAAGTTCCAACAAGGATGTCCAAATTTCCATCACCATCCAAATCAACCACGGTCGGAGATGAATATGCATTAGCACGGAAGTTCCCATTTTCGGTACTCAAATCAAGGTCTGCAATCCATTTAACTTGTATCGTGTCAAGGTTAATAACAACTACCGCTTGCTATATATTTTCCAATGTCAATCCCTCCTAGCTCTTTTATATGCTCAGCTTGTCCATCATCATGTACCCTGATATCCTACATAACAAACAAATAAAGATTCCCTATGTTTATAAAAAAACATAAGAATGTACCTGGATGAGTTACTTACCTGAAGAAACTGACTACACCGTTGTGCGTAGCCAAAACTATTACCCGGTGCCATCCTTGTCAATATAATATAGAAGTGGACTTTAATGAACATGACTGGTGAAATGCAGGCCATCCTGGAATTAATGTTTCAAAAATATATATTAAAAGGAAAGCACATCAGAGAATTTAAAAAGAATAAACTATACTATGAATTACATATTTTTCAACTGAAACTTCTAGAGGACAAAACAGGGTGTGAGCATATCTTACTAATCATTTATTCGGTGGAAAATTTTCCAGATATGTAACAAAGAGCTCAGCATAGAACGCTAAATGGTAAGATGAAACCCCACCTGGTAGTTTGTCTCCATCTGAACCTTCAAGCACTTCTAAGTAATGGACAAATGTTGGCACCACTACTTCCAACTTTCCATCACTAACACAACAAAAAGTTCATATAAGTGGTCGAAATGGAATTATGAAAATATAGAAGGCGCTAAGGGAGCACTGGAAGCAAAAGATGAGCATCCATCTGTCGTTTAATAAGTTAAATAAAGCATGCCTATGAAATGCTTGTAGTTTGGAAGCAAAAATTAAGCAGAGACGCTTCAAAAAAAAAACAGAGGAAACAAGCTACTTTGTACAGAGCATACACAATAATTTCATCTCTAGATAAGCAAAAAAAAAAATTTCTGAAAAACATGAGATGATCAAGTATGTACGACACACATCAGTGTGAATGTGTGATACTAAAGAAAGAAGAGGCCAAGTTAATTTCAAACATATTTACCTGTTGATATCAGCAATCAATGGACTTGCATAAATGCTGGAACTAACTTCGGTTTGCCATCTCAGCTCCACATGTTTCGGGCACTTGGTATTTAACAATGTATCTTCATCCCTACAGAAATGTTACAGACATTACATTGCTGAATGTACACATTAATCCGTACAGATGGCTGATACTATTTGCCTTGGCACCTTTCAAAAGGGTAATCTGCATGACGGTACTTTGCATATCCTCTGCTCTAATTAAATTACTAAGTAACACCAATAATTGTGTGCTTGTGGCATTTGCAGAAGTGCACTTGAAATTAGTGCAATGCATAAGAGCATTTCACTTACGTCAGTCTATGGTGGAAAACACAGTACTATACTGCAATAATTTGAAGGAATCCGCTTTTGATGTAATAAGTTACTCCACTGAAAAGTGCAACAAGTATTTTATTACTATCCATTTTGCTCCTGTTTGTTGTTTTGCAGCTATTTTAAGGATCAATATGCCACTGAATGCCAGCTTAAGTTCAATCTAGTGCGTGTGATTTCTACGTGGACAAGTTCAAATCTATTTCCAGCTCTATCATAGAGATCAACAGATGTTACATAACGACAATTTTGAAGAACCAGCCATGGGTCACATGCTTGTTCTACAAATTTTAGGTGAAACTCATATTTTAACGCAACCTTCACATTCAGGAGCTACCACAAGGCAGTAGTGGCGAAGTTCTGACAAGATTGTGGTTGTAGGCCTTGCAGATGCAATGCAAGAATTTCTGCCTTTTCAGCTCGGTGTTTCTTACTTTCCTTGGTTGGGGTGGTAGAGGGAGGTTGGGAGAGCTTATCATGGATTGAGCATATTTGCAGTGCAAATACTGCCACTGGCCCAAGGATCCCGCAGATTGATAAGTGAGGACACGCGATCAGATTTGGTGCAGGCCAAATGGAGCTCGGTTCAGGATTGTGACAGCAGTAGCCTGCTTAACTGTATACCATGACAGCTTACATAACATGGAGAGTTCATTACTTATTCAAATAGATCAAGTACCAAAGTGAGACCGCAATACTCAACTACAGCAAAACTTAAGCACTAAATATTACATACAGAAGTGTTTAGTGGTTTAGCATATTTCTGTCATTCTAAGCATATTAGTGGTGTAAAGGCATGAATTGAGCACTAGGGCAGAGGCAAGAGGCTGCTCACAGTTGCCTTCAAAATTGCATCGCCGTTCACCAATATTTACGACAGATTATGTGTAGATCGTTCAATCTGTACACAATCTATCTTATTATTTACAGGCAAAACTCTCGCTGACAAGATGGCTCAAGAATGCAGCTTGCCATGGGTCTAAAAGAACGATCATAATATAACATATGTACATGCTCTCATTTCCTCCACTTATATATACCACAATCTTAACTAGACAACCTCAGGCAAATGAAAACCATCATTTCCCGGGCTTCTTTCTCTTGAGAGCGGCAATCCTCTTGGTGTAGAATATCCATCCTATAACATAAGACAACGTCCTCCATCCTCTATAAGGCTTGGGCTTCGATATCGTCGCGATGAACCCCTTCAGCGCAGCACCAAGATCCTGCGAGTCGAAGGATACAGAAGGATCTGCACAGCGATAGTAGTCCTCACTGAATGAGGGGTGACTGGTGCTGTCCTCGTAGACCAGCGAATTAGGGAACTTGTCTAAAGCATGTGATTCTTGAGGCTGTCCATGGCCATCAAGTGGAGGGAGCTCCGACTGAAATTCACTTCCACTGGTTTCTGCAGTTCCCATTGCACAGGGATCTAAGGCACACGATTGGCCGACAGAGAATATGTCATCTGATGGTATGTCCAAGTGGCTCAGATCAAAATCATCGGTGGCAACTTGCGCAGGTAACTGGTAGAATTCGTTTTCATGCAAAGATGGAGATCTCATACTGAAGACCTGTGACGGATTCTCCAAAAGCGAATCACTGTCACAGGTTGACACATTCTTCCAGTCTTCATATGCTTGTTTTACAGCTGCAAGTGCTTCAGCCTAAAAGGAACAAACATTGTAAGAACAAATGGTCTAGGTGGCAAGTGGTAGAAGGGTATAGATGAATTTTGTTCTAAAAAACTTATAAGATGAAGACAAGTGAACACCTTCTCCTTTTCTGTAAGGTCATCAACAGAAACAAACTTCTCGGATATTAACCCTCTCACTTCTCCAACAACATTGAACAGAACAGCAGATTTGCTTGGGCTGTCCAGATAGTAAATATGCACCTTGTCACTTTTTATACATGTTGTTTTAGCATGCTCAACGGCAACCTCCCAAATCTTAGTTGACATGCCACTGCCCAATATCTGCACAATTTTAATGTAAGAGTTGATACAAATTCCACATATTTGCTGAACCACAACTATCATCTGGAACAACATGCCACACCTTATTTACACACTACGGTGTGCAGGTAAGAATGTAGAAATGTGTACTGTGTTTAGACTAAGGAGAACCGTAGAGAATAGATTGGCATAACCATGTTTACCGCAGATAAAAAACAGTTGATCCATCCAAATGAGGAACTCTGCAGTTTGTTGGACTCCTTTTTTTCTTAATTACAAGATTTACAGAATATACATATCAACTTCGGACAGAATGGATTACAGCCATAGATATCTTTTATTAACTGTGCAAAATAGATAAAGAACACAAGCAAATTACACAAACTTTGAAAGGGATGCATAATACCTTCCGAAGCCTAGGAGTATCAAGATGTAATATGGTGAGAAAATCTTTGACGGTAACTATCTTCTCCTTATTCAAACGCTTGTGAAAAGCTCCCTCCTTGCCGATCTTCTCCAGGCGCCAAACCTCATCTTCAAGAACTGGTGGGTGATGCTTCTTGTACACTGGGAGAGAGGAACAAGACATAGCAAGTGAGGAATTAAAATTTGACCATCGCGCTAGCATTTGAGACTATCATAGGTCAGTCATTAACAGTAAAAACAAACTAAGTTGGTCAATATCCTTCCATTAAGAAAGCAAACTGATATTAACTGTCATCAGTGATTATCATAAATACTGTGCTCTAACAAATCTAAAATGCAGCAAGGAATTCCTGTGCTTATATTTTTATGTTCAGTTGTCAATGTGAAGGATGCCATACCAAAATGACAGAAGCTTATCAAAATGTCCAGAAGGAAGGAGTGCAAGAAACTAAAATTATTGAAAGCCAATATGTAACTCACATTCTCCACGATGATCCTTTACCAAAAAAGAATCAGTTTTTGCTTCCCGCACTCTTACGCCGTTAAAACAACCATCATCAGTTCTTGCACCTAACCTAAACTTTCGGCTGCGTGTCCAACTGGAGTTATCTGTGAATGATACATCTCCCACTGTACCGATGCCTCTATCAAGGGCAACAGACACTTCTCCAGAAAACAAGGGCCGTTTGCCATCTCTTTCTCTAAGATTATTATTGAACTCCTGAGCTGTCCAGTCATTGCCTTCTCCGCCTTCAAAGTCCCCCTCTAAAACTACTAGTTCAACCTTCAACTGGGACTCCTTACCCGTTGCTACAACTTCTCTGGTCAAAGAGTCAACTAGAGCAATGGTTAGACTTAAGGTACCCTCGCCTTCGATCTTGGAGCCAGTGAAAATCGGAAGAGAAAGCCTAGTCGTGAATTGGAGCTGCAAATTTTTCGATGTAGATGGAACAATGTCCGTGGGACTCCTAATAATAAAAAAAAGAAGAAAACAGGTGGTTATTAAAAGCTCTGTAGTTACGAACCTATACACTGACCATTACTTGCCATGTCGGTTGGCAAAGAAGTGTTACAATACTATACCTTGTCATCATAGTAGCATGATTTGCAAGCGCCAACTCAATTTCTTCTTTAACCTACAAAAATTGAGTTGAAATAAGCATCACGATAGCTTCAAGAGCAACTCAATTTTTTCTTTAGGATGCAAGCAACAGCTTTGACTGAAAATATTATCTTCTGGATATTAATGGCAAAATTGACATATGGTTTTGAATGGTTCTGACTTGTGAATATAGAACAATACTACAAGTCTATAACAGCTAATTGAATACAATGGCTTCTCAACAGTGTGATTGAGATCTATTGAACATTAACCCCATTTTCCTAAATTAATACCTACGAGGTCATTCTATCTTCCCAATCAAAAGTTGTGAGTTCCCAATTCCTACAACCTCAAAACTAACACAAGCTTTGGATCAATTTGTAAAGATTTTTTTTTGGGAGAGGGCTTAGAAGGGGAAAAAACTGGTATTGCCCCGCCAAACACTGATATTTTCTGGTTTGCCCCCCGGCATTTTCCGTCAAGCTCTGCCACTGAACACAAGCAATATGCAGCTACCAATATACGATTTACTCCTAACAGCAACAGAAATCATATCATCCAACACATGATAATCCTAATCCCCCACGGAATTGAAAGGAGATCCAGATTAAACAGAGACCATCCTACAAATATTCATTGTACAGTCAGAAGGAAATGAGGGGAGAAACAGCTTGCATAGGCTCGATCGACATGAAGAGCATCTCAAAAGTGTGATTTGAGATCTAGTGAACCACCTGTTAGGACGTGATGCCCATATTATTAATAACTTGTCAAACCATGTCTTGCCATCTTACATGTTAATTTTAGTGTTCCATTGTCTACCACGTTATCAAGAGAGAGTGCATTTGTGAAACCATGAACCCGGTCCATTTTTAATCATAAGAAACACCTTTCCAACACTTTTATCACCACTTTTGTTTGCTGCCATTATTAAATCCGAAAATACAAAAACACTTTTACATCTTGCATTCATCATAAAAAACCAAAAAATATCATTTATCATTGTTACCATCATCCTTACATATTTATTTACCATCATTGCATATTTACTTATTGTTTGCATTGCATATTATTTTATTATCATTCTCACACCTTGTGCTTGACAACCACTTGGTGAGGTTGAGGGCACAAAACAATTTATTTTGTTGCAGGTTCTCAAGAGAAGGATAAGGAGATAACACCTGAAATACTGGTTCCCCGAGAGTTCGATATTAAACCCTCGAGTCACCCCTCGTGGGGAAAACTGTCTTCCACTACTACATACACTCTGCACTTGGAGTCTCAACCTAACCCATTTATTTTTTCACGCAGGTACCACGCGAAAGGGCTAGCAACTGTTTTCTGGCGCCGTTGTGGGGTAACTACGTGAAGGGCCATCACATGGCTTATGTGATATTGGAGCAAGCATTAGTGTCATTCCATATTCTCTGTATCTTGAAATCAAGCCTGATATTGATCCTATCAGTATGGAAGAGACAGGTATGACAATTCAACTTGCTAATAAAGATTATATTAATCCACTTGGAATTGTTAGAGATGTTGAAGTATTGGTAGGTAAAATTAAATATCCTGCTGATTTTATTGTGCTTGGTTGCCCTCAAGATTCATTTTGTCCTATCATTTTCGGTAGACCATTCTTACATACTGTTGGTGCTGAAATTGATTTGCTTAAAGAGAAAGTGTTTATTAATTGTGCTGGAGAAAAACTTGCATTCAACTTTTCTAAATTTTCTGATAAGCATTCAAAGAAAGAGCCATTTTCTGAAGATGTAATTGAAACTCTTGCTCATGTAGCTGTAGCTTCAACAGACGTGGAAAGATACATGCTTAATCAAGATGAACCATTTAATGAAGAAGAAAAAGATGCTTTAGAACAAATACTTTCACAACAGCCACCACAATTACAATTGCATATCCCACCTGATAATTTAGGAGTGTTACCACCACCTAAAGGGGATCCTAGTTTGAATTAAAACCTTTGCCTGAAAATCTTAAATATGCATACCTAGATGAGAAGAGCATATATCCTGTCATTATTAGTGCTAACCTTTCAGCTGAAGAGAAGAGAAATTACTTGATGTGCTTAAAGCTCACCGACCAGCCATTGGATATTCTCTTGATGATCTTAAAGGTATAAGCCCAGCTCTATATGCATAAAATTAATTTGGAGAAGATGCAAAACCTGTTGTTGATTATCAACGCCGTCTCCATCCAAAAATGAAAGAAGTGGTAAGAAAGAGGTAATAAGACTTATTGAAGCTGGTATCATTTATCCTATAGCTGATAGTAAGTGGGTTAGTCCTGTTCATTGTGTGCCTAAAAAGGGTGGAATGACTGTTGTTCCAAATGATGAGGATGAACTTGTAGCTCAACGCACTGTTGTTGGTTATAGAATGTGTATTGATTTCAGGAAGTTAAACAAAGCAACTCGTAAAGATCATTACCCATTGCCATTTATTGATCAAATGTTAGAAAGGTTATCTAAACACTCTCACTTTTGCTATTTAGATGGTTATTCAGGTTTCTCCCAAATTCCTGTTCATAAAGATGATCAAGAGAAAACCACTTTTACATGTCCATTTGGTACATTTGCTTATAGGAGAATGCCATTCGGTTTGTGCAATGCTCCTGCTACTTTTCAAAGATGCATGAATGCTATATTTGCTGATTATATTGAAAAGATAATGGAAGTCTTTATGGATGATTTTTCTGTGTATGGTACTTCCTTCGATAATTGCTTGTTCAACCTTAACAAAGTTTTGCAGCGTTGTGAAGACCAACACTTAGTTTTAATGGGAGAAGTGTCACTTCATGGTTACTGAAGGTATTGTTCTTGGGCATCGATTTCTGGAGAGGAATAGAAGTTGACCCAGCAAAGATAGAAGCTATTGAAAAGCTCCCATTCCCAAGGGATCTCAAAGGTATAAGAAGTTTTCTTGGGCATGCAGGTTTTTACCGTAGGTTTATTAAAGATTTCTCAAAATATCAAAACCTCTAACCAATCTTTTGCAAAAGGATGTTCCTTTCTCTTTTATGATGATTGTATTGAGTCCTTTAATATTTTGAAGAATGCTTTAATAAGTGCCCTATTATTCAACCTCCTGATTGGAATTTGCCTTTTGAAATTATGTGTGATGCTAGTGATTATGCAGTTGGGCTGTTTTGGGCCAACGTGTTGATAAGAAACTGAATGTTATTTATTATGCTAGTAGAACACTTGATGCTGCTCAAAGGAATTATGCTACAACTGAAAAAGAATTTTTAGCAGTGCTATTTGCTTGTGACAAGTTTAGACCTTATATTACTGATTCAAAGTCACATACATACTGATCATTCTCTATTAAATACTTAATGCATAAGAAAGATGCTAAGCCTAGATTAATAAGATGGGTACTTCTATTGCAAGAATTTGATTTACACATTGTTGATAGGAAAGGGGAAGATAATCAAGTAGCTGATCATCTTTCTAGAATGGAAAATATACCTGATGATCCTATTCCTATTAATGATAGTTTTGTTAATGAACAACTTGCAATTAATGTTTCTAGTGCTAAAGTTGCATCTCCATGGTTTGCCAATTATGCAAATTTTATTGTTGGTAAAGTTTTACCTCCACACTTCACTACTCAACAAAGAAAGAAATTCTTTTATGATCCTTTTCTTTATAAGAAGAGTGTGGATGGTATTATTAGACGTTGTGTACCTGAGTATGAACAACAGGCTATTATAAGAGATTGTCATGACAGTCCCTATGGAGGACATCATGCAGGAGATCGTACAGGTGCAAAGGTATTACAGTCTGGTTTTTATTGGCCTACTTTATTTAAGGATTGTGCTGAATATGTTAAATCTTGTGATAAATGTCAAAGAGTAGGAAATATTGGTAGGAGAAATGAAATGCCTATGAACTATTCCTTACCACTTGAACCATTTGATGTGTGGGGTTTTGACTTTATGGGACCTTTCCCGAATCAAAGACAAAGCATACTCATATTTTGGTTGCAGTGGATTATGTTACAAAGTGGGTGGAAGCAATTCCAACCAAAAGTGCAGATCATGCCACGGCAATGAAGATGCTTCAGGACATCATTTTCCCCAGGTTTGGTGTTCCTAGGTTTTTAATTACTGATGGTGGTTCTCATTTCTTACATGGTATTCTTAGGAAAACTTTGGCAAAATATGATGTTAACCATAGAATTGCATCACCTTATCATCCCCAAACTAGTGGACAAGTTGAATTAAGTAATAGGGAAATTAAACTCATTTTGGAAAAGACAGTGAATAAGTCTAGGTCTGATTGGCCACTTAAAATTAACGATGCATTATGGGCTTATAGAACTGCTTTTAAAAATCCTATGGGAATGTCTCCTTATAAAATGGTTTATGGAAAAGCTTGTCATTTACCTGTTGAATTAGAACATAAAGCTAGATGGGCTATTAAACAATTGAACTTTGATTTTAAAACTGCTGGAGAGAAGAGAATTCTTGATTTAAACCTACTAGATGAATGGAGAAATGAAGCTTATGAAAGTGCCAGGATGTTTAAAGAAAAAGTTAAGATTTGGCATGACAAGAAAATTAAAAAGAAAGAATTCAAAGTAGGTGATCAAGTGCTATTATACAACTCTCGTTTCAAGTTTTCTGCAGGTAAGTTAGCTTCAAAGTGGCAGGGACCATTAGTGATACAGGAAGTATACCGTTCAGGAGCTATCCGTCTTCATGGTGATATGAAAGGTAAACCTCATGTGGTTAATGGACAACGCCTTAAACATTATATTGCAGGAAAAAGCTTCATTGGAAAGGTGGAGGAATTCATTTTACAGACACCGGAGGAGGTAATTGCAAAGAAGTTTGCAGTTTCAGAAATCCAAAATCAATAAAAGGTAACTTTTACTCTGGAAAGTTTCTCGGAATTGCGTAATATTTTACGGACATCATTTTTTATGGAAATTAACGTGTGGGACAAGAAAACTGGACGTGACGGAGCTTCGAGAAGGAAAAGAGGGGGTCCCACGCGGCCAGATTCCCTGACCGCGTGGGCCCACTCCTTTTGCCCCTCGGAGTCCCGATTCGTCCCGTTTTCGACTCCGACTCTTCGTCTTGCCCTAAAAACCGTCAATATATACCCCGTTTCGTCAATCTAATCTCGTACCGAGAGCTTTCGAGCGTTCTTTGCTTTTGCTGTTTCTGTCTGTCAGGTTTTAGCCATGTCTAGCTCCGGATCCGATCATGAGGGGGAGAGCTTCCCCAAGGGAGGTGTTGTGAACCGCTACCTCAACTCCGTGATGGCACCAATGAAGACCTTGTCCTTCAAGGAGGGCGCGATGCTCATAGAGGAGGTGAAGGCTCCCAAGATCATTGGCACGGTGGAGGAGAGGCTGGAGGACCTGGAACAGAAGATCTTCAGGTATAATACTGTTGTTGAACGCAGCCTTGATGCTCATCACTTCATGAACCTGGAGCTGGAGAAGAAGGTTGAAGAGTACAAGAAGAGGCTGCAGCAGAGAAAGCACTGGCAGAACGTCAAGCTTGGGGGAGGTCCACCTAGTCTTTATCTTTACTAGTTTATCATATCTATCTAGTCATGGTGTGTTTTGCTTTTATCATTTAGTTATCAATCTCTTTTAGGCTTGTGTGAGCTCATGGAGCATTATCATGTATCCCTATCTTATGGTTTATCAATGAATATTAAAGTATGGTGTCATCCATGATTCTCTTATTTGGAGATTTATGGGTAACACTCATGCAAATGAGCGTGGTTTATTTTAGAGGTTTCAGTCACATCTTGCCTTGAATTTAATTAACTTGAGTATGTTGGACAATTATAGAATCTAGCTCAATATAAATAAGAAAAGAGTGAGTCATTATGACTTGAGAATTAATAAGTTTAAGGTTGAGATATAGTCTTGTAGCATAAAAAGTTGGGAATAGTTAATGAAAAGGATATGAAACACTCTTGTTAGAATCTAGTATCTTTTGAGCAAATTAATGATCATGGATGTGTCAATACTTATGCTTTTGTAAAGTGTATGAAAGGAAGGCACCCGAGGATTCGGTTAGCCATGGAAAGTGTGAGATAAAGGTTGTTTGAGCATAAGAACTTGATTGAAACATCCATGACTAAAGTTTGCACTAGTTACTAGTGAAACAAGGGTGCAAATAATTTTATATCTGTCTTTTCATTTGTCTTCTTTAACTTGTTATCCAATGAGAGTTTATCTTGTCTTTAAACTTCAGTAAAGTATTAAACATTATGATGCTAGCCATAAGAGCAAAAGCATGTTAAAAATAGTGTGATTCAATTGTCCAACATACAATGGTTATTTGCTTTCAAAGTGTAAGGGGTGATTGCTAGAGCTTCTACTTATGCTGCCCTGATGTGTATGGTTTTAATTCATTAATCTTACATTGCAATTGAATATGATGATGATACAATGCTCGTATTTATTTATCAACCATAAGTCCATTGATGCATGTAATGATCTATGTCCTTATTTACTTGAGGACAAGTAATGGTTTAAGCTTGGGGGAGTTGATACGTGCATTTTATATCATCATCTATACCACTTATACCACCATATTAGGATGTTATTTGCATTATTATATCATTGTTTTTACATGTTTTAGATGATTTAGGGGACTTTCCTACAAAGTCCCTATTTTTAGTATTTAATTTCTGGGAGGCAGAAAACCTCCTTTTTCGTGTTTTTATTGTTTCAGGAGCTACGAAGGCCCAATTAATAAAAGGAAAATTACACAGCTAGCTTTTCTTCGGGAGAACACCAGAGGGAAGAAGAAGCAAGCAAGGAAGGCCACGAGGCCCAAAATACGTGGGCCCACGCGGCCAGATTCCCTGACCGCGTGGGACCCACCAAAAGGAGCCTCGGGCACTTCCTCGCCTGGGGCTTTTTAACGAGGTCTCCGTCTCGCCCGAAAAGTAACGCCCTAATTCTATCCGAGGTCGCGGCGGCGGCGGAGCTCCCGATTCCCTCCAAGGGGGATCAGATCCTGCTGCTCCGGAGAAGGGGGAAATCACCGTCATCATCATCACCTCTCCTCCTTGGCGTGGGAGGAGGCCTCTACATCATCACCATCACCAAGACCAGATCCATCTCCATCATCATCTCCGTGATCCCCTCCGTTCCCCTCGTAGTTTGAGAGTTGCTATACCATAGATACTGAATCGTGCTCCTATTCATGTTTGTGATTGAGTACTTGTCATTATTTGTTGGTGGAGTTATACTTTCAGATTGTGTTGTACCATTTATGCCACTGATCATCACCATGTTTGCACGTTGTGAGTAGTTCCGTATGTTCCTGAGGGCATAGGATGAATTGGCAATGATTTATATATGACATGTGTTGGTATTTTGTCTAGTGTTTATCTTTTTGTGTGATTCTATGATGGTGTTGTGCGAACGTCGACTGCACAACACTTCACCTATATGGGCTCATAGGAGAACACCGTAGTGTAATGGCGTGAGGGAGACTTGGGAGGACACGAAAGCCTGAGACCGAATCATTAAGTTACTTTACGGGGTATTAGTATCGGGGACCTAGAGCGTAATGCTATGGTGGGATTTTATATCTTAATAATTCTTGTGCTGTCATTTAATTGGCCACATGATCCATCATAAGGGGTTTAGTCTATTTATTTAGCTATACCTAATAATAGCTCCGTCCGAAGAAGATCAAAACTAGACAAGATATTCAACGTGTTGTTTAATAAATCTATATGCCTAGCAATATCCATGCCGCCCTCGGGAACGTTTTCACATATAAGTTACACATCACTTGAGCTTGTCCTCTTACACATAGAGGATTGGGCTTTCTCTCTCTTTGAGAGCTTTTACTTGTTACCATTTACCTGCTGCATTGTCACTGTCTTGCAATTATACAATCGAAAATACCAAAAACACTTGCATCTTTTATTGTCTATTTATCATTTCTAATAACCAATACCTTCAGCTCCTCGTGGGTTCGACAACCTTTTCTATTCGAAAGGTACTACAATTGATCTCCTGCACTTGGGAGTCATCAGACCGCGAGAAGTGGATTGCTGCCATGCAAGAAGAGATGCAGTCACTCGAGAAAAATGGCACATGGGATGTTGTGCGCTTGCCCAAGAAAAAAAGGCTGTCCGCTGTAAGTGGATCTTCAAGAGAAAGGAGGGTTTATCTCCTAGCGAGCCTCCAAGGTTTAAGGCAAGGTTAGTTCCAAAAGGCTTCAGTCAAATTCCAGGTGTGGATTATAATGATGTTTTCTCTCCGGTTGTTAAGCATAGTTCAATTCGTACATTTTTCGGTATTGTTGCTATGCGTGATCTTGAGCTTGAGCAGTTAGATGTAAAGACTGCATTTCTGCACGGAGAGTTGGAGAA
Source organism: Poa pratensis (assembly GCA_947311845.1). Classification (NCBI taxonomy): domain Eukaryota; kingdom Viridiplantae; phylum Streptophyta; class Magnoliopsida; order Poales; family Poaceae; genus Poa; species Poa pratensis. Next base: position 27,091,909 of record CAMZMU010000112.1, read on the forward strand.
GGAGATATACATGGACCAGCCAGAAGGGTTCATAGTGCCGGGTAAGGAGGATCTTGTGTGTAAGTTGAAAAGGTCTTTGTACGGTTTGAAACAATCTCCTCGACAGTGGTATAAAAGGTTTGATTCTTTTATGTTGTCACATGGCTTTAAGAGGTCTGAATTTGATAGTTATGTGTACATTAAGTTTGTTAATGGATAGCCTATATACCTGTTATTATATGTTGATGATATGTTGATTGCTGCCAAGAGGAAGAAAGATATCGCTGCTCTCAAGTCACAGTTGAGCAGCGAATTTGAGATGAAGGATCTTGGTGCTGCTAAGAAGATTCTAGGTATGGAGATTACCCGTGACAGAAAATCTGGTCACTTGTTTCTTAGTCAGCAAAATTACATTAAGAAAATTCTTCATCGTTTTAACATGCATGATGCAAAGTCTGTTAGTACTCCTATTGCTCCTCACTTTAAATTGTCAGCTGAACAATGTCCTAGTACGGATGAGGATTTTGAGTACATGTCTAAAGTTCCCTATTCCAGTGCTGTTGGTTCCTTAATGTATGCCATGGTTTGCTCACGTCTAGATTTATCATATGCTATGAGTTTGGTTAGTAGATATATGGCTAATCCTGGTAAAGAACATTGGATGGCTGTTCAGGGGATTTTCAGGTACCTTCGTGGCACATCCAATGCTTGCCTCAAGTTCGGCAAGACTGATAAGGGACTCGTAGGCTATGTGGATTCAGATTTTGCTGCCGATTTGGATAAGAGGAGATCCCTCACAGGTTATGTGTTCACGCTTGGTGGTTGTGCCGTGAGTTGGAGGGCAACGTTGCAATCCGTTGTTGCCCAGTCTACCACTGAAGCAGAGTACATGGCTATTGCTAAAGCATGTAAAGAATCGGTTTGGTTGAAAGGTTTGTTTGTTGAGCTTTGTGGAGATGATACTTGCATTAACCTGTTTTGTGACAGTCAGAGTGCTATTTACCTTACTAAGGATCAGATGTTCCATGAGAGAACAAAGCACATTGACGTCAAATACCATTATGTGCGTGATGTTGTTGCACAAGGTAAGCTGAAGGTATGCAAGATAAGTACTCATGATAATCCTGCCGATATGATGACAAAGCCAGTTCCTGTTACTAAGTTCGACCTTTGCTCGGGCTTAGTTGGTATCACTGTCTAGCCTAAGAGGCTATTTGGCGCCGAAGGTGTTTTCTTTGTTGTTTCAGGGTGAAGTTCTCGTTCATGCTACAAGATGGAATTTGTCTCAAGGTGGAGTGTTATTTTGTGGTGATCAAAATTCGTATATACTGATAAAGGCCGACTTGTGACAAGGAGAGCGGAGCGTCCCGGACTGGACGAGTTGTTTCCGGGTCGGACTGCAGTTGACCTAGGGTTTTACCACTATATATACATCTTGTAAGCTGCCGGCTGGGATAAGTCGCATTGTGTAAATCCCCGGCGTTTGTAACCTCACCCCGATATAGTGAAGTATTGCTGGCTGGCGCCCGTGGTTTTTTCCTCTTCTTTGTTTGGAGAGGTTTTCCACGTTAAAATCTCGTGTCCCCTTTGGTTTGATCGTTCCGCTCTTCGTCGTTTATTTGCTATCGTTTATAACAAGATGTTACTCTATCCATCAATTAATTTGATCATATTTCGTCAAAAAAAGTGTTTGTGGCCCTTTTTTTTACGAAGGGAATATATTGACAGACTAAACCTCCGGAATGGATTATACATCCAGGGGTCATCAGGTTTTGAACTCAGTACCATCCCATACCTCAGCTATAGAAACATTTTGCTCGAATCTGATCCAAGTTAAAAAGTGTAACTTAAAGTCCGTAATTTACCCTTGGTTCCCCGCTACATAATTCATATCACATCACGGTGTCATGCCATCGTCGGGGAGCTGAGAAATTCAAAATGTCATGCGAGATCGCCTGTTCCTAATTCTCAGCCAAGCTAGGTACAGTGAACATGCCAGGCCTTGAGTGTGAATGATCTAACACATGATCTGGTCTGGACTTCTAGGACTGACGGCTCAATATTCCTAAGGAAGTTGATCCTATAGTTGCATCGGTCATATGTGATTGCTAGCAGATGTGGGTTTTTTCAGTATAAAATGTAAGTTCTTTTAATGTCAACATGCGAACTTACACGCTTTCTCTATCACAATTTTCATTTCCCAGAGGATCCAAACTTGTGTCCTTCCATCCAATTAACAAGCTACCTGATGACATTGCAAAGGCTAGTAATCCCTTCACAGCTAAAGATACCGAGCAACCATGTATTTTGAAATATGTTTATAGTCAGGAGCATTGTGCATTGCGTGGTTGATTCTTTTCTGCCATATTACAATAAATGTCACCTTCAGCTATGCATTTTGCTTGGAAAGATGCCAAGTGAAGTCTTGGACCAAACATATCTATGAACACTTCATGATACACGTAAATAAACTTAGATATCATCTCAGAATGTCTGACAAAACTTGCTCATAATCCACAACACCTACATAATAAGCATTTATTCTCCCTATCACAGATCAGACTATAATCAATGGAGAAGAGAGACATAGACATGGAGAGTTGTGGAATTGTGTGGAACTACAAGTGGCATGTTCCAGAAAGGCTGAAGTACTTGCATGCCAGATCGCAGGTGTGAACATTGACCAGCAAAGACTCTACACAGTACACACACAAAAAAAAAAATCGAATAGTCTAGCTTGTTTCATGATCCAGCTTATAAAGCGTTATTCCACTGATGAGTAAGACGAGTCTTATGAGATCCTAATTGAGGCCATCCGATGAGCCAAGAGTGGCTTATCCATAGAAGTCACGTTTGTATTAAGGACAGAAGAACAACCCACTCTCTTGAAATTTTACATTAAGCTTATTTTAATCCTGCACTTCCCATGGAAAAAAGCCTTACATAAATGTCAATGATAAAATAGGAACAATAAGATCCATCACCGACACAAAAATTTATGTGCCAAATGGAATTTTGATAATAGGTTCAACTTTATATACTGTATGTTTCACAAATACTTGGCACTCTTAAGTTTTGCTCGCAAGATTTCTATCCATTCTGGTGGTGAATGGAACAGCACCAGAGACTTCTCCCCCCCTGATAAGGGCATTCAAGATGAAGAAATTAACAAATGGGAAAAGGAAAGCCGTTCTCAGGGTTATCCGCTTCCACTCTGAACCCTTGAACATCTTGTAGAGACGTGAAGAAGAATAACCAGCAAGCAGCCCCACTACAACCCAGACGAGAAGCATTGCAGCAATCAATCCTCCCCGGTTTGATGGAGAAAGGAAACCAGAGCAGCAAAGGTCATTGTGACTAGCAGCATGCCAAAGAACTGAACTCGAGCGCCGACACAAAACGTAGAACAAATCAGAGTTGGTTGGAGGGTGGAAAACATCTCCATGAACAAGCTTCTACCCAGTTTCATCCTGTCCCGCTTCTGAGTTTCAAGCTGGTTGTACATATTTATATCTCTATACAGGGTGCAGATCATGATAATAGGCACCATACCAGATAGGAAAAGCAAGATCATGAGAGAGTTAGCAATGGAAAACCAGTGATCTAAAAAAACAATAGAAAACCAGTAAATCTGATAATCAGACATCAACAGATGAGTGTCCCACCGGGGATGCCCACTTGATTTCACTCTCCTGCGTTACTAACAAAACACTCCATAACAAACTTCATAAAACAGATCTAACATTGAAGTTTAAGAAACGAGCGTGCTGCAGGGACAACGAAAAACAAAACCAGTACCCTCAAAGTGAACATCATTGGTGAATATGATATCTTTGTCAACTTAAACCTCGTGAGGAGTTTCAGAATTTGTTACAAACTTGTTGTCATGAGGATCACATGTACTCAAACGGGTGTTTGCATCATTCAATTTCCCATCAAACTGATGCTTTATGATGTTGCAAATAATATGAAAGAATGACAAGTTGTCCTATCTGATAAGCAGACCCAATCAGAAAAATAGCCAGCACACACCATGCTTTGACAAGTTGTCCTATGTTATTTTCAGTTATGTAATCAGTTCACAGTGCATGGAAATGAGGCTGGTGAACTAAGCTCAACATAAGCTTCTAGTAAAGCTAAACGAGGAAAACTACTTGATTAGCTCCATTCCAATCACCATGGTAGACTTCTCGGTATGAAATAAAAAAAAATGCAAGAAGGCTCCGTATGATAAATTGATAATTTAGAGTGTGTTATTGTAGAATGAAGCTAGGTGCAATTTTCTTCTCAAATTGTATGATAAGGGACCTGCAACCTATGCTCAATTCGATAAGAGAAAAGATAACTAGAGGACGGAGCAAATCAAATAATTATTTACATAAGCCAACCCTTACACTAAGGTGAACAAAAAAAAGGCAACTCATTTGCAACTCCAGTTTTGCAAATAGCTCATAATGCTCCCAGATCCTGGCGAACATCAAGCACACTCCAAGCTAGCCATGGGGGCGCTGATAGTTGAGGTCTAGAATGATAGCGAGCAGCTTAACCTCACTAGGCATTTCAACAAACACGTTGTGGGAGCGGCGCCACTGCGTTCTGGCAGCGGCGTCGAGAGAGAATCGCGCCAGCGGATACAGGTTTCAGGACATGGAAAAAACAATTTGTCGACTGGAGTAAAACGTGCGAAGATTCAACTCATAAAACCCATTGGATAAAGCAAGTTCATGGATAAACCGAAGGACCAAGTACGCATGCTCATGGTTCCATTACAAGACGAACTGAAAAGCAAGGATTAACTAGACGAAAACAAGGCAAGTTGCGCATGCTAATGCTACTACTCCAGCACGATCTAGTCCATGTCGGTGAAGTCCCACTCTGGAGCAGCCACGTACTTGTTGAGGGCAGCGCCCGCAAGCATCCTCGAGAGAAGAAGCAGCTCCATCAGTGTGCCGGCGCGCTTCTTCTTGGACGGGAGCCGGTAGCGGTACCCTGCCCACATGTCAGGCAGGTAGCTGCCGGGGTTGCGGACCTTGGCGCCGCCGGCACAGGAGACAATCCGGAGGTGGAGGGCGATGAGGTTGTGGTAGATTGTGGTGCGGTCTCCAGACCTGTCGACGTCGCGGAGCTGGTCGCCGATGGCGTTGCAGGACGCGATCAGGCTGGACAGATTGTCCCCGTCGCGGCCGGGAGGGAACTGGTTCACGCCCTTCAGCATCATCGCAGTCTCCTTGTGAAACATCACGGCGAGCTCCTCCATCGTCATCTGAAAAACAGCATTAATTAGAGAGTCGATTACAGTGCAGAAAACCAACTCAGCATGAGAACAAACTGTAGAAACCCAGATCCAGACGCGTGGCATGAGATTGAAACACTGAACTGAAGTACAGAGACGTTCTACCCCATGAACTGTGTCGGATCGATGGACCTGGCTCGAGGGACACAACTCTAAACTCCTGCAAGATACCCGCGACGACGCTTTCCCAACTCAACATGAAAACAAACTGTTGAAACCCAGATCCAGACGCGTGGCATGAGATTGAAACCCTGAAATAAAAGAGACGTTCTACCCTGATGAACTGTGTCGACTCGATGGACCTGGCCAGCCAGATGCCCAGATCCTCAACCTCGAGGGACAGAACCCCAAGATACCCAGGACGATTTCCCCACGAAGGAGCCACCGATGGAAACCATCGCCGTCGCCACCTCGCCATCGGGCTGGAGCGACGGACGAAGACCAGAACCGAGAGACACACACCGGACGATCCATGAAATCGGACGAAAACTTCTCGATCTAATGGAAAAAAACGTCGACTTTCGGTAGAACTCGCCGCACACCACCACATATAGCGCCGGCAAAAGCCCCTTCCACAAGCCCCAGCAACAAACAACGAACAAGATAGGAACACCCAGTCATACCTCCGAGGATCCAAGGTCCTCGCCGGTGCCGGCTCCGAAGAGGAAGAAGTTGCCGCCGTCCTTCTTGAACTTCTCCTCGCCGGTGGTCTTGTCGTCGTCCCCCTTGCCGCCGTCCTTCTTGAACTTCTTCTCGCCGGTGGCCTTGTCGTCGTCCTCCTTCTCCTTGCCGCCCTCCTTCTTGAACTTCTCCTTGCCGGTGGCCTTGTCGACGTCCTCCCCGAACCTCTGCTCGCCCTGGCCATCATCCCCTCCGCCGGAGCGCTTGGCGGCCCGCGCCACCACCGCCGACGAGAGGACAAGTCCTCCGCCCTTGGTGGCGGCATGGAGAGCAGCCGCGACGGACTTGGCCCGTCCCCCGTCGGAGCTGAGGACCAGAAAGCAGCCGCCGTTCCTTGCAGCCGCGTTCAGCGTGGCGAACGGGACAGGGCAACCGGCTGGGACGACAGAGAAAAGCGACGCCATGGAGGATGCAGTAGGTGTTTTGAATCTGGTGCACTCGGAGAAGAAATGTGAGGAGGGAGGAGAGGAAGCCGGGGTGTACTTATAGCCGAGCAGGAGGCGACGCGGCCGGCGTGGTGGGTAGGCGCCTAGGCGGGTCAGGACAAATGTAACCATGGTTACTTTATGGTTACACTGCCATGGTTAACCTTCTACCATGGTTACTTTAACTTGAGTTCACCTGCTACTATGGTTAACTCAACTTGGGTCAGCTTCTGCCATGGTTACTTTACGGTTACACTCTTGCCATGGTTAACCTTCTACCATGGCTACTTTAACTTCAGTTCACCTTCTGCCATGGTTAACCATCTACCAAGGTTAATTTAACTTGGGTCAGCTTCTACCATGGTTACTTTACGGTACACTTCTGCCGTGCGTGCTCGCCAACCCAAGCAATTCTTTGGCTCCAAGAAAACAAATTAGCGCAAAGTATATTAGTTTTGTTCCTCAATGATCATATGTGAAGTAAATAATCTTTACATATGGCTCCTTTTGCCGATCCTGAGCATCGCCGCTGTGTGGGTGACTAGCAGATTTCGTTGGCAGGCATCAGGTACATTTCTTCTGGAATCAAACTCATGTACTGCTTCATTTTAATACGTTTGATGCAAATCATAGCAACAGATGTGTAGTGCTAATCTGCTACGAACCATATCAAGGAAATATGTGCTACTTCATTAAAATGCAGTATCTCTTTGTTCCATTTGTTCCAAAATAGCATCACTTATGTACTCCCAGTGTGGATGTTTCATGAAGACATTTAGTGTAGTACAAACTTTTCATAGTTTGTCGTAAGAAATTACTGCAGTTAGCCTTTTCATAAAAATTGAATAATCCTGTAAAGAAAACCAATGAGGAACTGTCTTAGTTAAACAACAGTTAGTTTTGTGTATGTGCTTGCACAAATATCCCATGTGATTTACTTCAGTAGAGATGTTGCATATGTTCTACAGTAATTCATAGGACAAAAACCTTGCAGAAGAAACTTTGGCAACTCTATAAATTGTGTTTGATTATCTTGTGCATTTCATTGAGATTTGATTATCTGGTTCTTCATGCGCTCCTCTACTACAAATTACAGACAAACATAACTTTGGTGTAAGGAAATACTTAGGGATTTATAGTGTAACTATATCGAAGTTTGCTGGAATTCAGATATCGTATCTTGTCACGAGTAATTATGATCAGTCAAAGTCCAAGCAAAAAGTTGAAGTACACCACATTTTTTTCCCAGTGTTAGTGTGCTCCATGCTGGTTTTTCCCAATCAATATAGGTATAGCTCTTGGTCTCCATGCAACTTATTGTTTTTCTTTAAAAAATGCAGATTCAAACAACTTTGATTTCTTCAAGAGAGGATGTTACCACAATGAAAAACTTGAGTAGCTAAATTGATTGCTGCAGCCTTAAAGATCTACCGTGTACTGGTTCAATCAATTTAGTGTATTTTACTGGAGACGGTTACATGTTAATTTGTATTTCATAGGTGGCAATCATCTACTGAGACCTAGTTGCTTTCCAGGAGAAAAATACAATCCTTTCAATCCATATGAAATTATTCTCATTCCAACGATTTCACGAACAGAGTGGCTTATCATGCTAACAAATTTTGATGGCGCTTCCGCTGAGACAACATGAATAACTTACACTCATGACTTTATAGTGACATGAGATTTTGGTTCACTTATTGCCATCATTGAACAAGTGCAAGTCACTACAAGCGAGGAGATATGTTTGATAACAACTTTCGAAAAATTCATGAAGAAAAAATTGCGGGTTAGGAGACATGATTGTTGATGGACAGATGGAGCAGTTTATTTGGTAGCAGCGAATGCTATACTCATTATATGGATTTTGGCAAAGCAAATTTATTCATTACTAAAGCTGAAATCAGTAGGAGTATTATTACGGAAAACAATCAGAAACAAGCAGGCCTCATGTCCGAGGACGTAGTTTTCCAGTAAGGATGAAACAAAAAGAGCTTACTTTTGTCAGTTCTTATAATAACCGTCTTTTAATAAAGTATGGGTACATATGACTTTACATTCTGTTTTCCATCTACGTTGGTTTCCATGTTATGTATTTAAGTTGATTTTGTCGAGGAGGCGTACTAAATCAGTTAACTACTAATACATCATTATGAAATCTGACGGGACATGTCTATTAGCTTTAGACGGAAACGATGCCCTTTGGGGCCATCGTGTTACGTGTTATATAGGGGTGGAAAGAGCCTCCACCGTGGCGTACATGGACGGTATTGTACGGTCGGTGTACTACACCGTACCGTACATACCTAGGTTTCATATTACATGTCTAACAGCCCCCCTTAATCTGAACTTCTACGAAGATTCAGATTACGTCTAAACTCACGAAGTTGTCTAACAGGAATGGCCTTTGTGAATCCATCTGCAACTTGATCCTTACTAGATACAAACCTAATGTCTAGTTTCTTTTTAGCTACTCTCTCACGAACAAAATGAAAGTATATCTCTATATGTTTAGTGCGAGCATGGAAGACAGGATTTGCAGACAAATATGTAGCACTCAAGTTATCACACCATAGGCATGGCCGTTGCCGAAGTGAAACTCCAAGCTCACCAAGCAAAGCTTCAACCCATATCAATTCTGCAGTGGCATTAGCAAGAGATTTGTACTCAGCCTCAGTACTAGATCGTGAAACAATAGCTTGTTTTCTGGCACTCCATGATATCAAGTTCAGACCAATAAACACAGCAAAACCACCTGTGGAGCGTCTGTCATCAGGGCACCCTGCCCAATCTGTATCAGAAAAGGCACTCAAGAGGGTAGATTGTGACTGTTGGAAGGTTATACCGAGACCAATTGTCCCCTGAACATATCTCAATATTCTTTTTACTGATGTCCAGTGCATGGATGTAGGAGCATGTAAATATTGGCAAACCTTATTCACAGCAAATGACAAATCTGGGCGTGTCAACGTAAGATACTGAAGAGCACCAACAATGCTGCGATAATTTGTACTATCTTCCGGACCAAGAGGATCTCCATTAGCTATAGAGAGGGGTTCGGTAGATGACAAAGGAGTGGGAGCAGGTTTGCATTGAAACATACCAACCTTGCGAAGCAAGTTTGTAGCATACTTTCGTTGTGTCAAAAGGAGACCATCATGAATTTTCTTCACTTCAATACCCAGAAAATAATGGAGGTCACCAAGGTCCTTGGTAGCAAAGTTATCATTAAGATCTCGGAGAAGAGCCTAAATTGCTTGATCTGAGGAGCTTGTAACTATTATGTCATCAACATAAATCAGCACAAAAATAGTTATATCATTTTTCTGATAGAGAAATAGAGATGTATCAGCCTTTGAAGGTGTGAAACCAAGATCATGCAATTTGGAGCTAAGACGAGAAAACCACGCTCGAGGGCTTGTTTTAAACCATATAAAGCTTTGTTAAGTTTGCAAATATAACTTGGAAACTTAGAATCTTCAAAACCAGGGGGTTGTTTCATATAGACTTGCTCTTCCAGAACACCATGTAAAAACGCGTTCTTGACATCTAGCTGCCGCAAACTCCATCCCCTTGATACTGAAATGGCTAAGACTGTTCTGATAGTAGCTGCTTTAACAACATGACTAAAAGTGTCTTCATAATCAATGCCATACCTTTGTTTGAATCCTTTTGCGATGAGACGAGCTTTGTATCAATCAATTGTACCATTTGCACGTTTTTTAATGCGATATACCCACTTGCAGTCAATGAGATTTTTGTTTGAGCTCGGTGGAACAAGATGCCATGTTTTGTTTTGAAGCAAAGCATCATACTCCTCCTCCATTGCTTTGCGCCAGTTCTGATCATTGAGAGCATCCGAGAGAGAACGAGGTTCACCTGTGGATGTAAGCATAGCATAGCGTACTGTTCCATCTTTGAAAATTCTGGGATTTCTGATACCTTTCTGAAGCCGTGTGCGAACTCCAGGTGGTGAAGACTGAGCAGCATCACCAGCAGCACCGGAGTTTGGCGCAGAAAATCCTAGGCGTGTGCCACTAACCGACAGGGGGCGGCGCCCACCACGGCCCCTGGAAGGAGCACGTGAGCGCCCACGGCGGCCCTTGGCGGGAGCATCGAGCGTATCCGCAGCGGGCACGTGGCCAGGCGGCGGAGATGTCCGTGTTGGGGACGCGGAGCGAGAGGTGCCCGCGCGCTGGGGGGACGCGGAGCGACGCCTCGGGGACAGCCCGGTTGGGCCAACCGGGGTCTGCTGGCGCGCGTCAGCGTCAGCCTGGACAGGATCCACCTCGGGATCGCTGGAGACAGGCAAATCAGGAGCAGCCTCGGGATCGGAGGGAGCATGCGAATCAGCCTCGGATCCAGGGACAGGTTCATCTTCTTCTGAATTTTGTACTTGCTCTTCATTGGTCATTTCAGCACCATTTTGACTCAAATTTTCTGCAGCATCTTCAGCATCGGAAGGGCTATCATCTGAAACAGCACAATCTACTAGAGAGACATTAGTGGCAACATGTATTATAGTCACGGTCATAGGATCATCAGCAAGTGCATCCCCATCATGTGATATCAGAGAGGAAGAATCATGTGGTAAAAGCAAAATTTCTTGACGTAGACGTGAACCTGCATTGGGATGTAAGGAGGCAAAGGGAAACACTTGCTCATCAAAAATAACATCTCGTGACACATAAACACGACCGGTTTTAGGATCAAGACATTTTACTCCTTTATGCATAGGACTATAGCCTAAAAACACACATTGTGTGGATCGGAAAGAAAGCTTCCGTTTGTTATAAGGGCGAAGGTTAGGCCAGCAAGCACAACCGAAAACTCTCAAGGAGGTGTAGTTTGGCTTAGTTTCAAGGAGACATTCAACAGGTGTCGAAAATTTGAGAACTTTACTAGGGAGCATGTTTATGAGAAATGTAGCGGTGAGGAATGCTTCATCCCAAAATTTGAGAGGCATGGATGCATTGGCAAGAAGGGCAAGGCCAACTTCAACGATGTGGCGATGTTTACGTTCAGCAGAGCCATTCTGTTGATGAGCATGTGGACAAGATACATGATGCGTAATGCCTACTTTTTGGAAGAAACCATGGAGTTTTTCATATTCACCTCCCCAGTCAGTTTGCGTGGTGACAATTTTCCTATTGAACTTGCGTCCTACAAGCTTTTGAAAATTGAGAAACACTTGATACACCTCAGAACGATTTTTGAGCAAATAAATCCATGTGAACTTACTGAAATCATCTATAAAGCTTACATAATATGAATGTTTGCCAACAGAAACAGGAGCTGGACCCCATAAATCGGAGAACACTTGTTCCAAAGGAACAGTGGAAACACTAGTGGAAATAGGGTATGGCAATTGGTGACTCTTAGCTAGTTGGCATGAGTCACATACATGAGCATTTATTTCCGGAGTAAAAGAAATATTATTCTTCCTAAGAACTTGCTGCACCACAAATGATGATGAATGCCCGATGACGTGCAGCACACGTTCGTTGGGAGACCCCAAGAGGAAGGTATGAAGCAGTGCAGCAGCAAGTTTCCCTCAGTAAGAAACCAAGGTTATCGAATCCAGGAGGAGCAGTAGCACTTCAGAAGGTTGTCGGCGGCGGATTTTGGCACGGCGCAACACCAGGGAATCCGGCGCTGACGTGGAACCTGCACACAACACAATCAAACTACTTCGTCCCAACGAAACCGGAAGGTTGTCAATCTCCCCGGCTTGCTGAAAACAAAGGGTTAAACGTATGGTGTGGAAAACAGTGTTTAATTGCAGAAAGTAAAAGAGAACAATGATTGCAGTTGGTGGTTTTATCAATGTAAAAGAAATGGACCGGGGTCCACAGTTCACTAGTGGTGTCTCTCCATAAAGATAAACGACATGTTGGGTAAACAAATTACAGCTGGTCAATTGATAAAATATTGAGCGCATGACAATGCATACATATATGACAAGATGGCTACCATGATATTTAATTGGGCATTACGACAAAATACATAGACCGTTTATCCAACCGCATCTATGACTAATAGTCCACCTTCAGGTTGACATCCGTGTTCCCCGTTGGTATTAAGTTGCAAGCAACGGATAATCGCATTAAGCAATGTGCGTAAAGTAAACAAGTACACATGACCATGGACATAGCATTGTTATGTTACCCCTAGTAGCAATATCACATCCACAACCTTGGGCGTTGTTGTCACTCACCCAGATTACTGGAGACTGAACCCACTATCTAGCATAAATACTCTCTCTTGGAGTTACAAGCATCTACTCGGCCAAAGCATCTACTAGTAACGGAAAGCATGCAAGATCATAAATAACATGTATCATAGATTAATAATCAACTTGATCATAGTATTCAATATTCATCGGATCCCAGCAAACACAACATGTAGCATTACAATAAGATGATCTTGATCATGTTAGGCAGCTCACAAGATCTAAACATTATGGCACAAAGTGGAGAGACAACCATCTAGCTACTGCTATAGACCCGTAGTCCAAGGATGAACTACTCACGCATCACTTCGGAGGCGGGCATGGTGATGTAGAGCCCTCCGGTGATGATTCCCCTCTCCGGCAGGGTGTCGGGAAGAGGTTCTGGACCCTCCCGAGCTAGGGTTGATGACGGCGGCGCCTCTGAAACTTTTCGTCGAATATGACTCGGGTGTTTAGGGTTTTCGCATCGGGGGGAATAAGTAGGCCAAAGGGCGGCGGCTGGAGAGCCCCGAGGGGCCCACACGCACCCTCGGCGCGGGCCCACTCTTGGCCGCGCCCAGCGGGCATGTGGAGCCTCCTTGGCTCTTCTCCGTCTCCCCTTTGGACTCCATGTGTGTCTCGATAAAATAGGTGCCTCCGTAAATTTTCGTCCAATTCCGAGAATATGTCCAGACTAGCTTTTCTGGAATACAAAAACAGCAGAAAACAGGAACTGGCACTGTGGCATCATGTTAATAGGTTAGTCCCAAAAAATTTATAAAAAGTGACATAAAGTGGATGCAAAACATGTAACAATTGGTATAATATCAACATGGAACATCAAAAATTATAGATACGTTTGAGACGTATCAGCATCCCCAAGCTTAGTTCCTGCTCGTCCTCGAGTAGGTAAACGATAAAACAATATAATTTTTGAGGTGACATGCTACCATCATAATCTTGATCATATAATATTGTAAGGCACATGTAAATGAATGAAGTGATCCAAGTCAATGGTCTATAGTTTGCTATCAAATAGATAATGAGTAAACAATGAATCACACAAGCTAAACTTTTCATGAATAGTACTTTGGAGACAATGCATCCACAAGTTCACATAAGAGTTAACTCATAAAGCAATAGATTCTAACAAAAGGTATTTAACCAACACAAAGGAAGATTTAAGTTTCAGCATTTGCTTCAACTTTCAACATATTTATCTCATGGATATTGTCAACACAAAGCAATATAATAAGTCCAATATGTAGCATATAACAAATGTTGTAACAAAGTTGACACTAGTGTTTGCTTGTGGAAGATAGAAAGAAGTACGAAAACTGACTCAACATAAAAGTAAAAGAAAGGCCCTTCGCAGAGGGAAGCAGGGATTAAATCATATGCTGGAGCTTTTTAATTTTTGAAATCATATAGAGAGCAAAAATTAAGTTTTCAGAGGTGTTTGTTAATTGTCAACGAATGGTAGCGGATGAAAACAGTATTCTCCCTACCAACAGACTTTTAAGAGCGGCTCCCATGAAGGACGTTATTTCTACCAGCAAGGCAGATCATCCCTCTTTCTCTTTTGTTTACACATGTAGATTGAGTATTCAGTTGACAAAATGTGAAGAGAATTAAGCGGTTAAAGTTGTAATTAATTGGGACTGGGCACCCCGTTGCCAGCTCTTTTTGCAAAATTAATAGATAAGCAGATGTATATGCCGCTAGTCTGGTGGTAAAGTCTGTTTGACAAGTCGAATAAATAATAAACCACTACTTCCTCATGAGCTAGTAAACATTGACACAAAAAGGAATAATAACAGTTTTGAATAATTTAAAGGTAGCACATGAAAAATTTACTTGGAGTGGCAAGAAATACCATGTATAGGTAGTTATGGTGGACACAAATGGCATGGATTTTGGCTCAAGGATTTGGATGCACGAGAAGCATTCCCTCTCAGTACAGAGTTTAGGCTAGCAAGGTTATGTAAGCAAACAAGAATATCAACCAGTACACCAAGTTTTATATGACAAACATATTGCAAACATTATAAGACTTCACACCGTCTTCCTTGTTAACCAAACCCTTTTATAGAAAATATCTAGACCTTAGAGATACCACTCATGCAAACCAAATTTCAACAAGCTTTACGGTAGTTCTTCACTAATGGGCTTAACTTACATGATGCAAAAGTTTAATCATGATCTACTTGTTAACTCAAAACAATTGACAAGTATCAAATTATCCAAATTAGTGATCTACAAGAATATTAAAGTTTTTTCCATTATACCATTTACCACATGCAACATTTTCTGTTCCAACCAAACACCAATCAATTTATTTCAATAACTCTCCAAACAAGTATAAGTGAAGTAAGAGAGTACTTTCTTTAAAAGAACTAATAGCTCTGACAAGAGATACATGAAAACAAGAGCTAAAAGCTGAACAGCGCTAGATATGAATACTCAACAAATATAAGTGAAGAATAGGACTATTCTCATGAAAAAGCGGAGCGTGTCTCTCTCCCAATCAAGAATGCTAGGGTCCAATCAAGTTGATTACAAAATGAAAATAAAATACTGAAAATAAAAGCACACAGACGCTCCAAGAACAGCACATATGATGTGAAAGAATAAAAATATAGTTTCACTAGAGATGACCAGATAATTTTGACGATGAAGAAGGGGATGCCTTGGGCATCCCCAAGCTTAGACGCTTGAGTCTTCTTGAAATATGCTGGGGAGATCCATGGGCATCCCCAAGGTTAGACGCTTGAGTCTTCTTGAAATATGCTGGGGAGATCCATGAGCCTCCCCAAGCTATTATATCACTCTTCTCTCTTGACCCTTGAAAACTTGCTTCACACCAAACTCAAAGTAAATTTCATTAGAGGGTTAGTGCACAATCAAAAACTCACGTGTTCTGTAAAGACGCAATATGACCTGTTACTTTAAACATTAGCTACTGCCACTGATGTTATGTGAAACTCTTCCACCCAAAAAAGAATTTCACTCAACACTAGTAAAAGAGAGAATGCAAAATAAAAGACATAATCTGTCTAAAACAGAACAGTCCGCAAAGACGAATTTTTTCGAGGCACTTACGATGCTCAGATCGAAAAACTTTGAACTAACAAAAGATGCAGACATACATAAAGATTACGCACAAAAATTTTCAGATTTAAATCACATTCTGGTGATTTTAAAGAATTAATACGGTGAACAGAAGAAATCTGTTTCTGCGCAGCAATCAAAATTTAGCATCATCTTATCATTAGAGACTACTCTTGGCACAACAATGCGAAAAAGTAAAGATACAAAGGAGTTGCTACAGAAGTAAACATCCTCCTTGACTCAAGAAAATAAAAAAATTGCAGAAATAAAAACAATGGGTTGCCTCCCATAAGCGATTTTCTTTAACGCCTTTTAGTTAGGCACAAAGCATGAATTAAGTATTACCAAGTGTACAAGCATCCAAGAGAGGTCAGAAGTTTTCTCAACAATGCATTGTATCTTATCTATGTAGGTTTCGAAATGCCCCCTTTCAATACCTTCAGGCTCATCATATTCATCAAATGGGTTTTCAGGAACAATCCAATCAAAATTCTTTTCTAGCGCTTCATGCATTCCTATAAGCTTAAAAGGTATTGGTATCTTAACTTCCCCCTCATAATTGGTCTCTTTAGAGTACTTAAGCCTCTCCTTTTCAAGTTTTTCAAGTGTATTAACAACATCAATACAATACCCAAGCATCTTATATCGAATAAAAACTTTTCTAGCTTCCCTAGCAACATCACCAAATTCTTTAAGCAAGGTTTCTAAAACAAAATCTTTCTTTTCACCTTCTTCCATATCGTGAAGTTTAAGAAACATATGCTGCATTATAGGATTAAGATTGACAAACCTAGCTTCCAACATGTGAACTAGAGAAGCTGTAGCAATTTCATAATTCGGGGCAAGTTCTACCAAGGATCTATCTTCAAAATCTTTAAGCCTACTAATGTGACTAAAGAATTCCTCAATGTTATCCCTTCCAATGATAGACCCACTACCCACAGATATGTCTTTTAAAATATACTTAGGGAGAAGCATGATGAAATAACAGAAACTAAACAGAAAATAAACTAGATGCAAGTAACTAATTTTTTTGTGTTTTTGATAATTAAAAGCAAACAAGGTAAAATAAAATAAACTGAGCAAGACAAAAACAAAGTAAAGAGATTGGAGCGTGAGACTCCCCTTGCAGAAGTCTGCTGACTCCCCGGCAACGGCGCAAGAAAATTGTCTTGATGACGTGCAACACACGTTCGTTGGGAGACCCCAAGAGGAAGGTATGAAGCAGTGCAGCAGCAAGTTTCCCTCAGTAAGAAACCAAGGTTATCGAATCCAGGAGGAGCAGTAGCACTTCAGAAGGTTGTCGGCGGCGGATTTTGGCACGGCGCAACACCAGGGAATCCGGCGCTGGCGTGGAACCTGCACACAACACAATCAAACTACTTCGTCCCAACGAAACAGGAAGGTTGTCAATCTCCCGGCTTGCTGAAAACAAAGGGTTAAACGTATGGTGTGGAAAACAGTGTTTAATTGCAGAAAGTAAAAGAGAACAATGATTGCAGTTGGTGGTTTTATCAATGTAAAAGAAATGGACCGGGGTCCACAGTTCACTAGTGGTGTCTCTCCATAAAGATAAACGACATGTTGGGTAAACAAATTACAGCTTGTCAATTGATAAAATATTGAGCGCATGACAATGCATACATATATGACAAGATGGCTACCATGATATTTAATTGGGCATTACGACAAAATACATAGACCGTTTATCCAACCGCATCTATGACTAATAGTCCACCTTCAGGTTGACATCCGTGTTCCCCGTTGGTATTAAGTTGCAAGCAACGGATAATCGCATTAAGCAATGTGCGTAAAGTAAACAAGTACATATGACCATGGACATAGCATTGTTATGTTACCCCTAGTAGCAACATCACATCCACAACCTTAGGCGTTGTTGTCACTCACCCAGATTACTGGAGACTGAACCCACTATCTAGCATATATACTCTCTCTTGGAGTTACAAGCATCTACTCGGCCAAAGCATCTACTAGTAACGGAAAGCATGCAAGATCATAAATAACATGCATCATAGATTAATAATCAACTTGATCATAGTATTCAATATTCATCGGATCCCAGCAAACACAACATGTAGCATTACAATAAGATGATCTTGATCATGTTAGGCAGCTCACAAGATCTAAACATGATGGCACAAAGTGGAGAGACAACCATCTAGCTACTGCTATAGACCCGTAGTCCAAGGATGAACTACTCACGCATCACTTCGGAGGCGGGCATGGTGATGTAGAGCCCTCCGGTGATGATTCCCCTCTCCGGCAGGGTGTCGGGAAGAGGTTCTGGACCCTCCCGAGCTAGGGTTGATGACGGCGGCGCCTCTGGAACTTTTCGTCGAATATGACTCGGGTGTTTAGGGTTTTCGCATCGGGGGGAATAAGTAGGCCAAAGGGCGGCGGCTGGAGAGCCCCGAGGGGCCCACACGCACCCTCGGCGCGGGCCCACTCTTGGCCGCGCCCAGCGGGCATGTGGAGCCTCCTTGGCTCTTCTCCGTCTCCCCTTTGGACTCCATGTGTGTCTCGATAAAATAGGTGCCTCCGTAAATTTTCGTCCAATTCCGAGAATATGTCCAGACTAGCTTTTCTGGAATACAAAAACAGCAGAAAACAGGAACTGGCACTGTGGCATCATGTTAATAGGTTAGTCCCAAAAAATTTATAAAAAGTGACATAAAGTGGATGCAAAACATGTAACAATTGGTATAATATCAACATGGAACATCAAAAATTATTGATACGTTTGAGACGTATCAGCATCCCCAAGCTTAGTTCCTGCTCGTCCTCGAGTAGGTAAACGATAAAACAATATAATTTTTGAGGTGACATGCTACCATCATAATCTTGATCATATAATATTGTAAGGCACATATAAATGAATGAAGTGATCCAAGTCAATGGTCTATAGTTTGCTATCAAATAGATAATGAGTAAACAATGAATCACACAAGCTAAACTTTTCATGAATAGTACTTTGGAGACAATGCATCCACAAGTTCACATAAGAGTTAACTCATAAAGCAATAGATTCTAACAAAAGGTATTTAACCAACACAAAGGAAGATTTAAGTTTCAGCATTTGCTTCAACTTTCAACATATTTATCTCATGGATATTGTCAACACAAAGCAATATAATAAGTCCAATATGTAGCATATAACAAATGTTGTAACAAAGTTGACACTAGTGTTTGCTTGTGGAAGATAGAAAGAAGTAGGAAAACTGACTCAACATAAAAGTAAAAGAAAGGCCCATTCGCAGAGGGAAGCAGGGATTAAATCATATGCTGGAGCTTTTTAATTTTTGAAATCATATAGAGAGCAAAAATTAAGTTTTGAGAGGTGTTTGTTAATTGTCAACGAATGGTAGCGGATGAAAACAGTATTCTCCCTACCAACAGACTTTTAAGAGCGGCTCCCATTAAGGACGTTATTTCTACCAGCAAGGCAGATCATCCCTCTTTCTCTTTTGTTTACACATGTAGATTGAGTATTCAGTTGACAAAATGTGAAGAGAATTAAGCGGTTAAAGTTGTAATTAATTGGGACTGGGCACCACGTTGCCAGCTCTTTTTGCAAAATTAATAGATAAGCAGATGTATATGCCGCTAGTCTGGTGGTAAAGTCTGTTTGACAAGTCGAATAAAGAATAAACCACTACTTCCTCATGAGCTAGTAAACATTGACACAAAAAGGAATAATAACAGTTTTGAATAATTTAAAGGTAGCACATGAAAATTTTACTTGGAGTGGCAAGAAAATACCACGTATAGGTAGTTATGGTGGACACAAATGGCATGAATTTTGGCTCAAGGATTTGGATGCACGAGAAGCATTCCCTCTCAGTACAGAGTTTAGACTAGCAAGTTTATGTAAGCAAACAAGAATATCAACCAGTACACCAAGTTTTATATGACAAACATATTGCAAACATTATAAGACTTCACACCGTCTTCCTTGCTAACCAAACCCTTTTATAAGAAAATATCTAGACCTTAGAGATACCACTCATGCAAATCAAATTTTAACAAGCTTTACGGTAGTTCTTCACTAATGGGCTTAACTTACATGATGCAAAAGTTTAACCATGATCTACTTGTTAACTCAAAACAGTTGACAAGTATCAAATTATCCAAATTAGTGATCTACAAGAATATTAAAGTTTTTTCCATTATACCATTTACCACATGCAACATTTTCTGTTCAACCAAACACCAATCAATTTATTTCAATAACTCTCCAAACAAGTATAAGTGAAGTAAGAGAGTACTTTCTTTAAAAGAACTAATAGCTCTGACAAGAGATACATGAAAACCAGAGCTAAAAGCTGAACAGCGCTAGATATGAATACTCAACAAATATAAGTGAAGAATAGGACTATTCTCATGAAAAAGCGGAGCGTGTCTCTCTCCCAATCAAGAATGTTAGGGTCCAATCAAGTTGATTACAAAATGAAAATAAAATACTGAAAATAAAAGCACACAGACGCTCCAAGAACAGCACATATGATGTGAAAGAATAAAAATATAGTTTCACTAGAGATGACCAGATAATTTTGACGATGAAGAAGGGGATGCCTTGGGCATCCCCAAGCTTAGACGCTTGAGTCTTCTTGAGTCTTCTTGAAATATGCTGGGGAGATCCATGGGCATCCCCAAGGTTAGACGCTTGAGTCTTTTTGAAATATGCTGGGGAGATCCATGGGAGCCTCCCCAAGCTATTATATCACTCTTCTCTCTTGACCCTTGAAAACTTGCTTCACACCAAACTCAAAGTAAATCTCATTAGAGGGTTAGTGCACAATCAAAAACTCACGTGTTCTGTAAAGACGCAATATGACCTGTTACTTTAAACATTAGCTACTGCCACTGATGTTATGTGAAACTCTTCCACCCAAAAAAGAATTTCACTCAACACTAGTAAAAGAGAGAATGCAAAATAAAAGACATAATCTGTCTAAAACAGAACAGTCCGCAAAGACGAATTTTTTCGAGGCACTTATGATGCTCAGATCGAAAAACTTTGAACTAACAAAAGATGCAGACATACATAAAGATTACGCACAAAATTTTTCAGATTTAAATCACATTCTGGTGATTTTAAAGAATTAATACGGTGAACAGAAGAAATCTGTTTCTGCGCAGCAATCAAAATTTAGCATCATCTTATCATTAGAGACTACTCTTGGCACAACAATGCGAAAAAGTAAAGATACAAAGGAGTTGCTACAGAAGTAAACATCCTCCTTGACTCAAGAAAATAAAAAAATTGCAGAAATAAAAACAATGGGTTGCCTCCCATAAGCGATTTTCTTTAACGCCTTTTAGTTAGGCACAAAGCATGAATTAAGTATTACCAAGTGTACAAGCATCCAAAGAGAGGTCAGAAGTTTTCTCAACAATGCATTGTATCTTATCTATGTAGGTTTCGGAATGCCCCCTTTCAATACCTTCAGGCTCATCATATTCATCAAATGGGTTTTCAGGAACAATCCAATCAAAATTCTTTTCTAGCGCTTCATGCATTCCTATAAGCTTAAAAGGTATTGGTATCTTAACTTCCCCCTCATAATTGGTCTCTTTAGATTACTTAAGCCTCTCCTTTTCAAGTTTTTCAAGTGTATTAACAACATCAATACAATACCCAAGCATCTTATATCGAATAAAAACTTTTCTAGCTTCCCTAGCAACATCACCAAATTCTTTAAGCAAGGTTTCTAAAACAAAATCTTTCTTTTCACCTTCTTCCATATCGTGAAGTTTAAGAAACATATGCTGCATTATAGGATTAAGATTGACAAACCTAGCTTCCAACATGTGAACTAGAGAAGCTGTAGCAATTTCATAATTCGGGGCAAGTTCTACCAAGGATCTATCTTCAAAATCTTTAAGCCTACTAATGTGACTAAAGAATTCCTCAATGTTATCCCTTCCAATGATAGACCCACTACCCACAGATATGTCTTTTAAAGTATACTTAGGGAGAAGCATGATGAAATAACAGAAACTAAACAGAAAATAAACTAGATGCAAGTAACTAATTTTTTTGTGTTTTTGATAATTAAAAGCAAACAAGGTAAAATAAAAT
The DNA here is from genome assembly GCA_947311845.1 of Poa pratensis. NCBI lineage: Eukaryota > Viridiplantae > Streptophyta > Magnoliopsida > Poales > Poaceae > Poa > Poa pratensis. Next base: position 27,113,712 of record CAMZMU010000112.1, read on the forward strand.
AAACTGAGCAAGACAAAAACAAAGTAAAGAGATTGGAGCGTGAGACTCCCCTTGCAGAAGTCTGCTGACTCCCCGGCAACGGCGCCAGAAAATTGTCTTGATGACGTGCAACACACGTTCGTTGGGAGACCCCAAGAGGAAGGTATGAAGCAGTGCAGCAGCAAGTTTCCCTAAGTAAGAAACCAAGGTTATCGAATCCAGGAGGAGCAGTAGCACTTCAGAAGGTTGTCGGCGGCGGATTTTGGCACGGCGCAACACCAGGGAATCCGGCGCTGACGTGGAACCTGCACACAACACAATCAAACTACTTCGTCCCAACGAAACAGGAAGGTTGTCAATCTCCCCGGCTTGCTGAAAACAAAGGGTTAAACGTATGGTGTGGAAAACAGTGTTTAATTGCAGAAAGTAAAAGAGAACAATGATTGCAGTTGGTGGTTTTATCAATGTAAAAGAAATGGACCGGGGTCCACAGTTCACTAGTGGTGTCTCTCCATAAAGATAAACGACATGTTGGGTAAACAAATTACAGCTGGTCAATTGATAAAATATTGAGCGCATGACAATGCATACATATATGACAAGATGGCTACCATGATATTTAATTGGGCATTACGACAAAATACATAGACCGTTTATCCAACCGCATCTATGACTAATAGTCCACCTTCAGGTTGACATCCGTGTTCCCCGTTGGTATTAAGTTGCAAGCAACGGATAATCGCATTAAGCAATGTGCGTAAAGTAAACAAGTACATATGACCATGGACATAGCATTGTTATGTTACCCCTAGTAGCAACATCACATCCACAACCTTAGGCGTTGCTGTCACTCGCCCAGATTACTGGAGACTGAACCCACTATCTAGCATAAATACTCTTTCTTGGAGTTACAAGCATCTACTCGGCCAAAGCATCTACTAGTAACGGAAAGCATGCAAGATCATAAATAACATGTATCATAGATTAATAATCAACTTGATCATAGTATTCAATATTCATCGGATCCCAGCAAACACAACATGTAGCATTACAATAAGATGATCTTGATCATGTTAGGCAGCTCACAAGATCTAAACATGATGGCACAAAGTGGAGAGACAACCATCTAGTTACTGCTATGGACCCGTAGTCCAAGGATGAACTACTCACTGATAACCCCCAAGAGCAGGGGATCACTGTAGCACCTCTCAATGTGGAAGTAGGGTATCGATCCGCAGGAGCAAGAAGGAAAAGTTATATATTCCCTACAACTAAAGTGTCACATGTTTTAGTTGATTATGCACTAAACAAGTTTAAAGAACAAGACGGTTGATTTAATGGATGGAAGTTTAACGTAACAAAACAAGAATGTAAAAGTGTCCCAATCCTCTTCAATGCAAGAGGACAAGACAAAGGTTTTCTCTTATAGGAACAATGGACATGGGTTCATGGGTTCACTCAATCCACTCTCCCATCTATGGTGATTATCATGTTATAGATAAAAAGTACACACAATTGTCATGCTTTAATGGTAAACTTCTATGACGGCTACATGTCCTAAAACGCATAGTTGAAAGAAGTACTCATTTGTGTTGCTAGGTCACCCTCGTAAGGCTAGCGTGGTTGCTGTCACTCCCACATCATACTCTTCCTTTTTATCCCCAGATAAAGGATGTTGGGCTGTATTTCACATGTCACTCAATACATATGCCGTTGTCACACCGGCCATCCCGTACCTACATACATCATACTTCATAATGGACAATATTCTAAACACTAGTGCAATGATTCATATTTCGTGTGCATGACCACATCTCTCTCATCTATCCACACTTGGTGGTGTCAATCACCTCATGACAAGGATAAACAAGGCATTATGCATAAATCAAACCATCATATGTATCATAGAATATCTCCAAAGTATGACAAACCATAGAAATCCCAACATGACGGTAAATGCATAACATAATATCATCTCATACCACAATATCCACCATAGGAATTACAAAGATAGTTCCATAATCATGCAAGGCACATCATATGGACTTCAACAATGATCATACATAGAGAGATTGGATCAAGTTACCACCACAAACCCAAAGTCCAGGGGGTGGACTACTCCCCCTTCATCATGGTGATGATGGTGGAGATGATCTTGCTGTAGATGTTGATGATGAACACGCCGGAGGGGGTGGAGCCCTCCGGAGGTGATTCTGGCGGCGTTTCCCCCCTCCGATCTTCTCCGGCGGCAGCCTTCTGACTCTCTGTTTCGTGGTTTTGTGTTTCTCCGCCGCCTCCTTTTCGCGAAAGCCCTGGGGGGTCTATATATAGTCGTTTTTAGGTCAAGACGAAGCTTCAGGAAGAAGGATCGACGGCAGCGGAGGCCCGAGGGCCATTTTGGTGGGTCCCACGCGGTCAGGGAATCTGGCCACGTGGGCCCCCTCTTTCGGCCTTCTGGTCTCTGTTTCTTCGTTTCCTTTGCGCCTACGTTTCGTTCCTTCCAAAAAAAGTGATCCCCGTAAAATCTCAGGTCATTATGACGTGATTTGGTCGCCTGAAACGTAAAAATATAGAAAAAGGGGTTTTCTGACAGTGCAGGGTTAATTCCAGAAAAATGGGGAAATTGTTAATTATCCCCAAAACTCAATATAAATCATGAATATAACCCTTATATGATGCAAATAACATGGAATAACATGTAATAAAATGTAAAGTTCATGTATGCATTTTACATGCATCACTCACGCATCACTCCGGAGGCGGGCATGGTGATGTAGAGCCCTCCGGTGATGATTCCCCTCTCCGGCAGGGTGCCGGGAAGAGGTTCTGGACCCTCCCGAGCTAGGGTTGATGACGGCGGCGCCTCTGGAACTTTTCGTGGAATATGACTCGGGTGTTTAGGGTTTTCGCATCGGGGGGAATAAGTAGGCGAAAGGGCGGCGGCTGGAGAGCCCCGAGGGGCCACACGCACCCTCGGCGTGGGCCCACCCTTTGCCGCACCCAGGGGGCGTGTGGAGCCTCCCTGGCTCTTCTCCGTCTCCCGTTTGGACTCCATGTATGTCTCGATAAAATAGGTGCCTCCGTAAATTTTCATCCAATTCCGAGAATATTTCCAGACTAGCTTTTCTAGAATACAAAAATAGCAGAAAACAGGAACTTGCACTGTGGCATCTTGTTAATAGGTTAGTCCCAAAAAATTTATAAAAGTGACATAAAGTGGATGCAAAACATGTAACAATTAGTATAATATCAACATGGAACATCAAAAATTATAGATACGTTTGAGACGTATCAATGCCCTAGACGACGATGCCATGTAGAGGATGATGGCTTTATTGTGACGAAAGTATGCTTGGACGACCCAGTGGAGACAGCCACTAAGGGATAGAGACCATCACGACAGGGCCCTTTAAACAGAGTTCTCCTTGTTGCCCGGTCCTTTATAAAAAAGAAAAACGGGTGAAACTCAAGAAAGACATCATTATCTAGGGCAAGTTTATGAACAGATAAAAGATTCATGGATGCATTGGGAACATGTAAAACTTTGTTTAGATGCAAGGAATCATGTGGGGTGCAAATTGTTGTATGACCAATATGACTGATGTGCATACCGTTACCATCTGCAGTGTGGACTCGATCACGGCCTTGGTACTTCTCCTAAACCGAAAGCTTGTTTAGCTCCCCGGTGAGATGGTGTGTGCAGCCGGAGTCCGCATACCAGTTTGTGTCCACGCCGTAGGCAACATGGGCATTCTTCTCTTCTTCACGATCATCATCACTGTCAGAGCCGTCATTCTTGTAACGCCACCAGCAGTCGCTTGCTGGGTGGCCGTGTATCTTGCAGATCTGGCACGTGACATCGACGTAGGGTGTAGGGGCGCGGCCATGGCAACCACGACGACGTCCAGCATCATCGTGCCGTCCATCATTGCGGCGGCCATCATCACGGCGCCGTCCTCCATCATCACGGCGATCATAGCTATCGCGGCGTCCTCCATCATCACGGCGATCATAGCCGTCGCGACGATCATAGCCACGGTCATTGCCACGACGGTCCATGCGGCGATCTCCTCCACGGTTGTCACCACGGGGACCGCGGTCACCGCGAGAGTCGCCACGGTCACCGCGGTGGTCACCACGATCACCACGGTCGCCAGTCCTGCCTCGATCTCCACGAGGCTGGTTGTCACGGCCACCATTGCCGTGACGATCAGCAGCGTTGGCAGACGAGATGAAGGAGGTGTCTCGTCCTGACTCAGCAAGCATGTCGCGGCGCAGATCATGAGCACAAAGTTGACTAAAGAGGTCATCAAGAGAGGTACCGGGGTTTCCATTCACAGAGGAGACGAGGTCGTTGTAGCTCGCGTCGAGGCCATTGAGGACATAGCCGATCATCTCATCATCATCAAGCGGCCTCCTGGCCGCGGCGAGCTCGGAGGAGAAGCCCTTGAGCTTGGCGAAGTACTGGGCGGCGGTCATGTCGCACTTGTTCGTGTTGTTGAGGGCACCACGGAGGTGGTTGATGTGGGTCCTCGAGGTGATGGAGAACATGTTGGTGATGACCGTCCAAACCTCAGCCGAGGTCTGCAGATCAAGCACATGGGCCATGATTTCCGGCGATAGTGAGTTCACGAGGAAACTCAGCACCGTCTGGTCCCTGGCCACCCACGCGACATAGGCGGGGTTGGGGACTTTGGTCTTCGTCTTGTCAGCGTCTGCAACCTCCACAGTTTTCGGCGGCGCTGGCTCGGAGCCATCGAGGAAACTGAAGGCATGAGCACCGCGGATCGTCGGGAGGACAAGGGTCTTCCAGAAGAGAAAGTTGGACCTCGTCAATTTGGTGGAGGGAGGTGTTCCGATCGCGGCAGGCGGGGCGGCTGAGGAGGACGCCATGGCAGTGCAGCAAGGATCGGTGTCTTGTTGTGTCTAGGGTTTTGGTTGTGGTTGTGATGCGGCGGCGGCAGGCAAAGGGCGTGTGGCGGCGGCTAGGTTCTTGGCTTTGGATCGTGATGCGGCGGCGGCAATGTAGTGCAGCGGCTGCAGGTTGTAGGTTTGTGGCGGCGGCCGGGAGAAGCTCAGCGGCGGCAGCTAGGTTTAGGTTTTAGATCGCACGGCGGCGGCTAGGTTAGGAAGAGCTCTCGCTCTAATACCATATTAGCTTTAGGCGGAAACGATGCCCTTTGGGGCCATCGTGTTACGTGTTATATAGGGGTGGAAAGAGCCTCCACCGTGGCGTACATGGACGGTATTATACGGTCGGTGTACTACACCGTACGGTACATACCTAGGTTTCATATTACATGTCTAACAATGTCTTCCTCAGAGCAAACGGTGTGGCGGAATATCGACCATGTTGCCATCATATCAGTGACCTATCTATTTTATTTTTTTGACATTTTAATTCTTATTATCTTAGCAATACACATGCATTTTGCTAGTATAAAGTATATAATCTTTACATCATTATCATTCAAGGAATAGAAAATAACACATGGGTTTTGAGAAAATTGATGTACGTAGTCTTCCTCCTGCACTTTGCCAGAGGCTCGCTGTCATCAAAGCTCGATGCCGCCTGCCCGCGTTTGTACATTCGAAACATGTTGGAGCAAAATGCTGGTTCCAAACTCTATCGCATCATCCGCCCACGAGGATTTGCCAAAATATTTGACTAGTGACTCATTCAAATATGAAGGCTGACAATGCTCTAAGAAAAAGACGGTTGTCTCGGAGAAGAAAGAGATGCAAAGGGGTGGATGATCACCTTATGTGCATCTAGAGACGTCTAGTGGGACATAACCTCACAAACTCCGTGACAAAACCGAAACTGGCCTAACCTCGTTGTTTGGATAAGAATCCAACGGACGAAGACACAAACACGCCTGCAAAAACACGAAATTGAAACCAAATATACCACTCCAGAATAGCGGCGACCGGACGATCCTCCGTCCTCCTCCACACTGTTGACGATGTAGACCACGAGTGGAAAGCATATTCTTACTAGCACTACGTCCCTCGGGAACCAAAACCTAACCGTAAATAATCTCGAGATAACATTGTAACAACACAAATCCGGGCCCCCACTTTCTTTGGTTGCCGTAGGGGCACAAGAAAGAGGAGGGTACTCGTGGTCACGCCGACAACGGTGGAACATGGTAGCATCTGTGTCACCCTTTTTGCAGGAGAGAAAAGCGGACTTGTTTGTCGCCTTTTTGTCACCCAATTTCGGTTGTGAACGAGTCTCACTTTGTACACGCGAACCATTGACATGCCTAAATTGATCAAACACGTGTGCCAAGTTTTGTCAATGAACCATTGATGTCTTGACAGATATATTCACGGAATAAATTGATCAGATTGTTATAGTGGTTAGTTTTTGTTCTGCTAGTGTTCTAAAAATGAAAAAAATAACACATATATCTCAAACTACAACATAACTGCCATGTATATTTTCTACCATGGCGAGTAGCGCCAGACCGGAACCACGACACGTAAGTTTGACGTCTCATGACAAGGCGCCATATAATATTATCATAACACCCTGCGCCAAGGCACCATGTAGTGGTACCATAAGACCACGGGCCAAGCCGCCATGATAATATTATGTTTAAGTGGCTGGGGCCACGGATAGGCAATCCTACCTGCGACCCCCCACCACAATTTTTTCTTCCCTAGCCCAAACCCTCCCTTCTATGTCTCTCTCCCCCTAACCCATTTCCTTCTAAATCCCTCCATATATGAGGGTTTTCTTAGTGTCCCTATCCCACAAGGTATTCTTCTCCGTTCCTGTCCAATTAGATTCTGAAGATAATGTAGTACTAGTGGAATTTGGCGTGCCGTCACGGCACGCCCTTGATGTTTTTTTTTTCTGCAGTATATATATATATATATTTAACCAAAATGTTAGCTAAATTGGTATGTTGGAACATGTTTTTATTTTGTCATGAATAGGTAGCATTTTTTATGAGTATTCTTGTCATATTTTGTGAGTTTTTTTGAGTTTGTTTGTACGATGTCAGGAATGTTGGTGAAATTGAAATGTTGAAATATATTTGTAATTCGCTATAAGTATGTTGCGGTTATTTTTTGGGAGCATTCTTGTCATATTTTGTGGAATATTAGGAAAAGTCGCTAAAATGTTGGCGAAATTACAATTTGCAAACATGTTTTTTATTTTGTTATGAGTAGATAGTAATTCGTTCGAATTTTTTTTATATATTTTGTAGAATATTCAAATATTTAGATAGTTGAATTTAGCGCGGCGACACGACGCGCCTTTGTTGAGGATATGTTGTAATAATTTGTTTGTTTTTTATTTGCGGTATATATATTGTAAGGGAATGTGGTTGTTCTAATTTGTATAATGTAGTTAGGTGGAATTCAATTTGGAAGCAATCCATAATTAGAGTAGACGTGTTTGTATTTTCTGAAAACATTAATGTAAACAATTTTTTTTAAATGTAACTACATAATTAGAGGGATTTAAGTTATATTACTTGCAAATATGTTAAGCAAATTTGAATGGTTCAATATGGTTTTATTTTGCCATTATTTTCATACGAACAACATAATTAGAGAGAATATATTCTGGTTATGTCTAAATATTATGTGTCTATTTCGCCGTAAATATGTGATTTAGCTTGTTGGTTAGAGGAAATATGTTGTGTTAACATCTATTAAATTGAATCAATCTTTAGAGGAAACAAATTTTGATTTCTTTAAATGTGAATGGAATGAAGCATTATTTAAATTTGACTACATAATTAGAGAGAGTTAAGTTCAAGTTGAACATTTATTAAATTGAACCACATAATTGAAGGAAGTTCAGTAATATTATTTGTAAATATTAATTTAGTTGAGTTGGTATGATATGGCTGTGTTTTGTGTTAAATATTTAATCGAACTCAATAATTGGAGGGAATAAATTGTTTGAGTGCTTATTAATTTCAATTTAAAATCAAGCCATAATTAGAGAAAATGGTTAACTATGCATCTTTTTTTTTCCTGTAAGTATGTAATTAGTGGGAATGCACATTTTTTGGATTTGATTCTACAATTAGGGAAAATCGATTTATATTGTATCCAAATATTAACCAAATTGGAATGTTCAAATATGTTTGTATTTTACCATAAATAGTTAGTATTTTTTTCCTGTTTTTTTATATGTTTTAAAAAAATAAAAATATTTAGCAAGTTGGAATGTTCAAACATATTTGTATTGTGTTATGAATGTTTAAATGTAATTAGAGAAAATGCATTCGAATTATCTCGAAATATTTTCCAAATTCGAATGTTTAAATGCGGTTGTATTTTGCCATAGATATCTAATGTAGTTACGTAATTAGAGAAAATGCATTATGTGTTTGGAAGGATTCGAATTTTTTTGGAATTTTCAAATTTGTATGATGTGGCTATGTGGTGGAATTGAAATGTTGAAAATGTCTACATTTTGAAGTTTTGCAGATCTGAAAATTGTTGAAGCTGTCTTTCGGAAGGTACGAAAGTTTTTCGGGGGAAAAAAACCAGGGGAAATGTGGTGAATTTCAATTTTTGGAAATGTCCACATTTTCAAGTTGTAGTGGTTGCGGAATCAGGAGACTTGGAAGTCATATGACACTATGAAAATATTGATACTTGTAATTTGAGCTGGAATGGTGAAATATGATTGCTTTTCTCATAAAATTGTGCACATGTAGGGCAATTTGAATTGTTCGAATTTATTTGTCTTTTGTGGAAAATAGGTGATCCTTTTTTTTTCCTCTAATATTTTCATATATTTTTTATATTTTGGCGATGGGTATTTATAGTATTTTTTTTGTTGGTTCTACTCTTTTATTACAGAAATTGAAAGAAGCTTGCAGGTAAAAACTGACAATTTTTTCTGGTGGATATAGTCGAAGCTACTGATTTCGCGGCATTTAGTAGTTTCGCAAAATGGTTCAAATATCGTAAAACAATATGTATAAAGTGTTTAAAATTATGTAAATCATGTTATATTTTATAACTTGGTTTCCAAACATAGTGGCTTAGGAAATAACTGTAGAACAACTATTTCTCGATATTTACAATTGTGGTATTTTAATTTTGATTTATTTAAGCTCATGGTATAGATGGGTACTTGTATTTAAATGATTTAGCAAACTCTATTTAAGTAGGATGGTTTGTACCAAAAAAAAAAATCGGTCTATCATATTGAATGATACTATTGATGTTATTTCTGCTGATTTTATTTGACTATAGAAGAGGGTGAAATACATATTTTTGAAATGTCGTAAAAGCGTGAGCTGCAAATATTTAGCAAATTTGTGGCATAAGCAGTGAGTATTTTTTTTACGTGCATGTTCATATATTTGTCATATTTGTAAATGCTGTCATGGCAAAAAGTTAAATTTGGAAATGCCCGCAGTAAAAAGTGGTTTAGATTTGAATGTATTTTTTTAAAAAAAAACATTTGTAAGTATATGAAATTTTTACATTGTTAATAGTGAGAAAACATTCGTACGTGATTTCTTCTTTACGGTTTTTAAATGCTAAGGTTTGGAAGGCAGGTTTTCTCCGCATACTTGTGAATATCGTGGTGTAAATAATTGAAATTTGGAGGTGTGAACATTCCGAAGGTTTTCAGACTTTAATATGTTCAAATATGGTTTATTTTTGCCATATTTTTTTATCTACCACCATATTCAGAAGAAGCCATATTTGTGAGTATCGTAGTGTAAATAATTGAAATTTGAAGTGTGAACATTCAGAAGGTTTTCGGATTTTATATGTTCAAATATGGTTTAATTTTGCTGTAATTTTCTTATTTAGCACCATATTGAGGGGAAGTATATTATGGTTATGTAGAAATGTTAACCAATGTGAGCAGTAATTTAAATTTGGAAATGGACGTATCCAAGAATATTTTTTAGCGTTGGAAATTGTTGCAATTTAAAAAAAACGCACGCTTGAAAATGGTTCAGATTTCGAAGTTTGTTCAAACTGTAAAATTTTGAAGTAAGGTTTTTTTTACGCCAGTAAAATGATTAGATTTGGAAGGCATTTAAAAATTTAAAGTATCCAAATTTGAAATTTCGTCGTATGTCGTAAGTAATTAGCATTTAATTTTATGATCACTCTGATACATCAGTAGATATATTTAAAGTCACTGATTTTGCAGCATTTAATACAGTTTGAAAAAATGTTCAAACACCATAGAACAACACCTATGAAGCGTTTTAAATTATCTAAAGCATGTTCTATTATGTTTTTTTTGTTTTTTTCCAAAAGGAAAATACAAAATTCATATTTTGTAAGATGGCGTGAAGGTGTCAAATGAGTCTTTACGCATTATTTGAAAAAGTTAAGGTTTGAAATAGTTTTGGAAAGGGCATAAAGTATCTGAAATGAGTAGTTTGATTTTTTACAATTTGTTAGAAATTAGTCTGAATTTATTTGGAGTTGTTTGGAAAGGTTTAAAAGATAAAAAAAAAAGAACAGAAAGTAAGGGAAAAAAAGACGCGCGGGCTGCACAGCAGGCAGGCCAGCCCAGCAGCCGGCCCGTGCCGCAGCCCAGCCCACCGTGACGTCACGGATGACGTCACCCGGCGGCGGCCATGGCCGGCTCTGCCGAGGTCGCCGGCGAGCGGGGAGCGCGCGCACGGGAGCGGCGCCGCGCGATTCCGCGCGAGGACGGCGCGGGGAGGCCAGGGAGCGGCGCCCCGGACCATATGGTCGCCGGAGGCGCCGCCGGCGAGCACGTATACGGCGGCGGTAACCGCGGCAAGGCGGCGGCAAATCCGGCGTCTCGCCGGTGTCCCAGGAGGCGGCGCGCGGCGAGGAGGTGGAGGGCGCGCCGGCGAACCTCGTCGTCGCCTCCGATGCGTCCGGGGAGGGCCGGAGGGGCGGTAGAGGCGCCGGCGGCGGCGGCGGCAACGGCGCCGTGCGGGGAGAGGGAGAGGGAGATGGGGTGTGTGTGGCAGTTTTACAAAAAAGAACCCGAAGTTCTGCGTAATTGCAAAAAGGTCCCTGTCGCCGGTTTTTCTGAGAAGAACATAGAATTTCCGGCCCCCCGCGTGCTTCTCTGCAAAAAAAACCCAGCGCGCTGGGTCGCTGACGCGTGGGGCCCACCGCGTACTGTAGTAGACTGTAGCTAGCTACAGTGCTAGCTACAGTAGCCCGGGGCGCGGAGGGGCCGTGATTCTGGCCAGCCATTATACAATCGATGATTATTCATCCTGTTTTAAAACCCTAGAAATGAGAGTTGGATGGAAACCTTTTATTTGGTTGGTGTTCTATTGACCATAGGTTGTTGGTATGATGGCTATGAAAAAAACATGTTGATTTTTCATGCAAAACCTTTGCGAAGAATTCAATTTGTGCTGCCATAGCCCGCCAATATATTATGTTTGGCTGTCTTTCGAATTTTGTTTTTGGCCACTCCAGACCAGGCCGTCTATAGTATACACTCCCTCTATCCCTGAACATGCACACCGAAGCACTCTCTGCCGCAAGCGTCCAAGGCCAAACTCTGCCGTTGGGCTTTAACTTTTTGCACTATCTGAAGCGCACTATCGTTGCAACGACCTCGTTTCTTATGCTGGTGCAATTGATCTATCCAAACTGGAGTTACTATTTGGACGTTAGGGTGAAACAGCCAGATGTCATGCACGCGACCCGTGGGTACTAGAGTAATTATTGGGGGTAAACTGAGAGGCCCTACATGGAAGAGAGAGACACTCGATCAGCCTTGAGCGCCAAGTAGCAGATTTCTGCAAGAATAGCATCCTGGCAACCAACATGGCCGACTCCCTCTGCACGCTGCAGGCTACGGCACGCCTTGCTTGCCGCTAGCTGGCTGGCCGGGGAACACGCCCACGGCAGCATCGTGTGTTGCAGGGGCATGACCGCATGACGTTCGGCAGCACCTTTACTTTGGACGTCTTGTACGTGCTTTTGACCGATCGTTGCCAAGCTATTTATTTGGTGTAAACAGGGCAGAAGAAAGCTTTTTTACCGTCCGGCCGATTTTGTTGTAGGAACGGAGTCAGTAGCGCATACCTACTCCGGTTTATCAATGGCGTTCGTTGTGTCACGTACCGACGGACGTATAACTGTTTTCCAAAACAAAAGCAAAAAGAAATTAGCACCGCGACCGTGTGTGTGTAATGTTTTTTTGGAACACCGTGCCTGTGCATCCATCCAGTACACATATTTTGTCGATCGCCCTCTCCCAAGAACAAACAAATACTTCAAAAAAAAAAAACTCCAAAGCTAGCATGGAATTCTTGCCGGCGACACGCACTTTCCAAAGCTAGCATGGAACAAGTGCAAAAACATGATCAACAACCGTGATCCGCACGTCCTCCAAGAAGGATCGATGTGCTCGCAGCAGCGGGGACCACCCACCAAACAACAGCTTGCCCCGTCCGTCTCGTTGGTTGATTGATGGGTCCTGCTGCCTGGCTGGGAATCGATGGCCCGCGCTCCAGCGTCGCGGTAGAAGCCGTGCAGGGCGTTTCATGCTTTGGACAGAACAGAGGTGAAGTCCCTGCATGCGAATGCGATCGACCTCCTCCGAATCGTACTGTACTAGTAGTACGTACTACGGTCGCGGCAGGCATGCAGGGGCAGCTACAGTACAGTAGCTAGCAGCGGCGGCAGGGGCCAGGGCCCTGTCCCCTCGCCCAAGCCTACTCCTCGCTACGGCCTACAGTTTTGCGGTCGATTCCTCGCTTCGCCAATGTCCATAGCCCAAGCTCTTCCTTTGTGAGACCTACAAGCTGTATCAAGTTCATATTTTTTTTCTTCGAAGGTGCGTGAATTGCGTTCAAGCCATAGCCTACGCATGCCTGCGATTGCCAGCATCAGGATCTCCTTCCTTTTCCTCCTGCTGTCTGCGATTGCTCAGTGCTACTTTAACAAGCAAGAAACAAATTGTTTTGTTAAAACTTTTAGTAACAATTCAAATTAAATGTGACCGTTATAAGCAACATCTCCTCTCATCCAAAGACTGTCCTATATATACCATTGAGCGCTAGCCAGGATCATATTTCTTTCCTTACCCGCTGAATTAGGCTTCGATTTACTGGATACTTACACTATAGCGCTCTCCGTCAGCACGAGCAGAAACTTTTATCAGAATCCAATTCCACATTCAACATTACCCAACCATAGATGATCAGTCGACTCTTTCGCCCGCCAACTTAAAATCTCAATTGTGCACCGTTTTCGGTTGACCGCGCCATTGTCATGTTGATGCATGCAAGCCCTTGGACATGCGCGGCATGATGTCACAGTACATAAGTTAGGCATCATCAGCATCACACTATTATGCCGTTGTCTATGATCTCACTGCCAACTTCTATTACGACCCTCATGGCTATTGATCCGCCAAGTGTGTCTAACCTCAGCTGAATTTATCCAACCGCTACCATGCTCCACCTCGCACCATATGAGCCTAGCACAACGATGTATAATGCTCCACGCTCCATAGATGCATGATCTATTCCTTCGAACCTTATGCACATGTGTGCCATCCTCAACTTGTCGCTGCCTTTGACAGATTCTCACCAATCTTGTTGGTAAATTTTTTGGGTGCAAATAGACACGTGAACGGATGAAAAATAAGAATTCCAATAGAAACATGCAATGTCGTGCCGCACGATTTTTTTCCTTTCGATATTTTTGAAGGATTAAAGGGGTTTTTGTCCCTCTGATTTCATTGAAATCACCACCAGCATAGTTTACAAACATCCGAGCCACACGGTTGATATACGGTCTAGGTTCAGAACGCCAAACTGGCAAAATCATTACAGCCTACAGGGATGAGCTCTAAACTGAGAGTAGCAGATCAAACTACAACATTGCTCCATTATCTAGATGGTTCAACTATCTGTTTATTTTCTTTCCTTTTCCTACTGCCCAAACTTCCAAGACTCGTCGCCAGCTGCAACAATTCTCGTCAGGGTCTTTTTTTCCAAGCAATCTCACGCCCACTGCTTTCAGTAACACGATCTGGTCCACACACCCGCGCCTGGATTTCTTCATGATTCGATAAGCAATTACTAACAACGAAATGACGATGTATCTCGCAGTATATCAACAGGTCTATCCAACACACTGTAACACTACATGCATCCACATAACTCTTTACTTATACCCATGGTTAGTAAAACCGAACCATCTAATAACTCATGATCCAGTCCAGATGCCTAACTAGGGATATTACATGGTGTTCCTAATTCCGCACATGTAAAAATAAATTTTTTCAGCTGAATGACAGATTCCAAAACTATTACATTTATAGCATAATACATAAACTTAATCAATTAACATAAAGGAAATGGGATAATATATCTTTTTTATTGCCTCTAGGGCATATTTCCAACATTAGATAGGTGGGTTAGAGAGGTGGTGACAACACTAACTATAGTTCAATTTTGACATGAGTTCACACCCTTCTAACAACCCAGGTTAATTTATCGTGATCCAATTTCTGAAGCTGTACGTAAAAACAGACGTATTTCCTTATACAGTTTGACACCTAGTTGTTCATGCTGAACGTGTGGACATATTAGCCGTTGCCGACTAACCTTTAGTTTCCGTGTGAGGTCATCTTGCGGGTGCATTGCGAAAATGTACACGACATTCGGATTGCAATAAAATAATTTATACCAAACTTTTATATCTATTTAGAACTTATTTAGCATGTCGCATCAATATCGAGTATAACTTTTATTATTTATTTCACATTAGAGACCACACAAAAATTAATAAATATTAGTTATAATGTGAATAGTTATTAGTTATAATGTACCCCCTCCATTTCTTAATTTAGGGTATACAGTTTTGTTGCATGAATATTCAGAGGGGAGAATTTGGCATACGACCGACTCACTTGCCCATGGAAAACATCGAGAGAGAGGAGTCTCTAATAGCCCCAAACTTAAAACAATATGTTAAATCCCCTATTGCAGATTGAGACTCCTTTGTTGATGGTAAACTTGTCCATAAATCGCAATACACCCTACATTTGTTTTTTCTCAAATTACTATAGACCCTATACATTAAGAAATAGAGGGAGTATATCATATAAAAGCACTGCATTATGCTAAACTAAATGAATATTTATTATTTTATTTATAAATTTATTTTTGGCAACTATACAAGCCATTTTTGTATACATATTATGGTGAAGATCGCTAAAGCATGTGGTCTAAAAAATATCTTAATAGCAGTTTCTAGTGTATAATTAGGTAATCATGTCAATGAAAACTTTCAGATTATAAACTGAACTATAGTATATTGGACATGATGGATAATACTATAGTTATTAATCGTACATTTTAGTATACATTGGGCCGGGGCCCTGGGAGCTATTTGCCGGCTCTCTGTGGCTCGCTTCCTCTTGTGTTGCGTGACTTGCAACTCTTTTCACAACGCGTGTTGTCTCTCCCGTGTGCTCCTTGGTATAGCTGGCCAACCGGGCGACCCGGCACGGCACGGCACGGGCACGCCGAGGCACGGCACGCTAGCAGCACGATTCTATTCGTGCCGTGCCGTGCTGTGCCGGCACACGGGCCTCGGCTCGAGGTTGGGCACGGGCACGCCGGCACGGTTGCGGCACGATGGCCCGACACGGCACGTTCGGCCTACGAAAAATAGCTATAAAATTCAAAAAAAATAAGTAAAAATAGCTATAAAATTCAAAAAAATAGATAAAAATACCTATAAAATCTAAAAAATTTATAAAAAATAGCTAATCGTGCCGTGCCGTGTCGGCCCGCGTGCTTCAAATCGAGGAGCGGTCCGGGCACTAACGGGCTCGTGCCGTGCCGCGGCCCATTTAGGTCCTGCCGTGCCGTGCCCGTGTCGGGCCAAAAAAGGCGTGCTTCGGGCCGGCCCGTTTGGCCAGCTATGCTCCTTGGTTGTGTCTCCATGTATCCAAGCTTGTGTACTCCCTCCTTCCCAGTTTATAGGTCCTCTACGTATTCCTAGGTCATAAATTTGACCAACATAATATGATATACATACTATAAAAAAATATTATTTGAAAATTCAGACATTATATTTTCTAATGGTATAATTTTTGTATTATAAAATTTATATTACATTAGTAAAATTCATGACCTAGAAATACGCGTAGTACCTATAAACCGGAACGGAGGGAGTACCTCTTATGCCGCACTCACATGCTCCCTTGATGGAGTGGACTCCGCCGGCCGATGCTATTCCTTTGACCCGAGTGTGAGGGCCGGCGTGCGCGAGGTTTTTTTCGAGATTGCGCGAGGTGATTCAGAGGCTCATAACGGGAGACTACTATCCATGAATTCATTTTCAAGGTTTGTAGGAATGATTTATTGTCAATAGCCTTCTCGTTATAGATTTGCCAACAACTTGCGAAGAACTCGTCACAAGGCATTCTTGTCAAACATTGTTATAAATTTGGTTTATAGCCGGCTTCTTGTGTTCGTAAATACTTCCATACGGTAAAGTATTTACACATGAACTTATCATCCTCTTTTTTATTGATGGCTTATCTAAAGCTGTGAATGCATTTTTTATGTTTCTTTTGTCATCTTTAGTCAAATTTGTAGTTGTCTCATGCATTTTTCGGATTGTCTTCTACATGCACACAACTATAGCAGTATATATAGCACTCTATTTCCTTTGGTATTTGTTATGCTCACTTTCAGTGTGCACTTAACACAACAGAATGTATGATACTGTACAATCGAAGCTTTGACATTTAGACGTTTTGACTAATTTCCTAGATTCTTCATGGTTAACTCACATCCATCTACTGTTTCCGGTAGACTAGCTCAGTCATCAAGTTGAACCTAGTACACACGCCGTGTCGCTATCACTGCGTCGAGTATGTATGTCTGGACAAGTATCTGCGTAGAATCGTAGATAGCCCACACCTCCCAAGCCCCCGTAGATAATCACCAATCATATATTCATATTAGATTGATGTCGAGTCTATGCTTCTCCTGGACCACTGAGCTCTCGGACAGACCACACCCTTACTTCTCCCACCGAAATATACTTCGATTCTCTGGATCCTTAGTTCCTTACATCATATACAGCCCCTTCGTTAGCATGAGTGGAAACTTTCACCATGAATCGACCCCGCCATTTTATTGTTGAAGCCCTGCTTGCTCTTGGGCATACGCCGCATGTTGTCATTAGCATCACACTCTTATGTCGATGTCTTCAAATACGACCAATCTTGCTATCGATCAGTCAATTGTTTCTAAGCTCAGTTGAATTCGTCCAAACGCAACCATGCTCCACCTCGCGATGTGCTTAGCACAACGATGTACAATGTTTCACGCTAATGTAGATGCATGATCTGTGCACACCGCACTCAAGGTTCCTGCGACTAGACATGTGAACGGAGGAAACATAAGAATATTTATGTAAGCATGCAATTCCGTGGTG
This sequence comes from Poa pratensis, assembly GCA_947311845.1. NCBI lineage: Eukaryota > Viridiplantae > Streptophyta > Magnoliopsida > Poales > Poaceae > Poa > Poa pratensis. The sequence goes on from CAMZMU010000112.1 coordinate 27,131,112, forward strand.
CACGACTTTTTCCTTTCGATTTATTTTCTTTCCTTTTCCTACTGCCCAAACTTCCGATCCAAGAACGCGTGGCCACCTAGGGATGTAAACGGTACGGATAATTCCTGCCCCGAATCCGCATCCGGATCCTTTTGAAGGTTATGGTATGTAATTCTAGAAATCTGCCAGATACGTATGCGGATAAGGACTTTTGTTAGACGGATATGGTATTGCTATTATCCGATGGATGCGGATTATCCGCCATTTTTTGCAGATTATCTGATGTACACTGTTAGGATAATCCGATTTATTAACTAATGTGTTAGTATAAATAGCCAATAAATCCATTGGCACATTGACCTAATAACCCGTTTGCATTTTTCTATATATAATTAATCGTACCGTAGTATGACTTATACTCACTAATCATACAACAGTAGTCGTTCCATGCCAGTGCAATCGCGCACTTGCATCACGGTCACATACATTTGGTCACTTTGAAATGTTATGTGTTTGGATAGTTTTTTGTTTATATTTTTTGCACGGTAAAATTGTGTTTGTTTGCACTTATTTATCCACTACCTTTTATTTGTTTGCAAATCCGCTCCGTTTCCGATCCGAATCGGTAGTCCGATATTATCCGTATTTGAATCTGCAACCAGTCATTATCAGAACCGCTCCAAATCCGATAAAAAATTTGGAGAGTATTATCCAGTCAGATCCGTTTAGCAACCCTATCAACACCTACATCAATTCTCGTCAGGGCAATCTCAAAAAAAAAATCTCGTCAGGGCCCTTTTTGTTTTCCGAGAGTCTCACGCCCATCTGGTCAACCACCGCGCCTGGGCTTCTTCATGTACCGAGGCCGGATGCCTAGGCCGCGCGTGTGCTCCTGGCCCAGCTTCTTCACGTTGGCCTCTCCCGCAGCTTCTGCGGCTTGGCCCGTGACTGACCCACCTGCAGATGGCTCTCTAGTCGACCGCGGGTCCGTGCGCCCCTCTTTGTTGCCGATCTATCTGCGATCAATCTGTGCAATTTTCTGCGTGCTGTACATAAACCCTGCAGCTGCCGTAGCATAGCGGTCATCGTCACGGCCATCGCCGTGTTCCCGTTTCTTCCTCGTCAGGTTATTAGATTCTTCCTGCCGACAGGAGCGCCGAGTAAGTATGTAGCTTTCTCCTGCTTTTGTTTTGGCGGCGAGTATATTAGATTTTCCGGCCTGATGGCCCGATCGAGTCTACTTTTCTCGGCGAGTAGATTGCTACAGTTGGTAGAACACCACATTATTTATCTGGAGATTAACTTTCAAGATATATATATTATAGTCCTAATAGATCACACATACGAATTGCTGCAGGTCCATGATGAACGCATCGTCGTATCAGCTGCAGCTGCTGCCTAACCTTGCCGTTCCATGGGGTCAGAAGAAGCCCCTGCTTGCCGCTGTCCTTGACACCAGCCGCCGCCATCACCGGAGACGTCGTCTCGATGTACCCAAGGTTCAGCTGACGACAGGAAGCGCAAACGATGACAAGTTCAAGGGTACCGCTAAGCCATGGTACAGCCTTCTCGGCATGTCTGTCGCTGATGTCTGCAAGGAATTCCCTGACACCATGTGGAACGTTTTGGGGGACTCCCTCGACACTCTTAGAAACAAGGTACCCATTGTTGATATTTCTCGCGATGCTCGATAAATGTTAATTTGTTACGAATCTATGTGTATATATATACGCCTTCGAATTTGATTTTTGTAAGGATCGAGAGCTGAATCAGAGTAGATGGAGCACCGACGCAGACTTCGACAGCGGCTTCGCGGAGTCAGTTGTGTTTGACAGGGACTTCTACAAGTATGGGATTTTGGGCTGCAAGACCAACGTCGATAAAATCATGAACAGGGTATTTCTCACCATGAATTATATTCATGTTTCTCACTCGTCTTTATTCTCAGATCTGGCATGTGACGACAAGTAGGCGCCTAGTCCGCGTTGTCGTCGCCTAAAACTTACCGTTTCGCCACCGACTACTAGCCGCCAAGAGGAATCCAACTGCACACCACAGCAGTCCTCGCTTGACTGACCGGATGAAGAAGCCCTCCGGCAGGGATGTAACTTCAACCTCGGTAGAGTTCTTCATCCGGTTCCAGTCAAGCGAGGACTTCCGTCGTGTGCAGCTAGATTACTCTCGGCAGCTTGTAGTTGGTGGCGAAATGGTAAGTTTTAGGTGAGGGTAACACGGACTAGGGCTTGGTCATCACTGCCATTTTTTATGAAGAGTTTTAAATTTATGTTTGTTTCTTTTCAAATAATTCAAATAGATTATGTTCCAATCCATTTGAACTCAAGGTTTAGAATGATTTATTCATTGGAATTCTTCATTGTGTTAGAACCTTCTATTATTTGACTAGACGAACTTTCTGAGTGTGTGTCGTGTTACTAGGGGCCTTCTCCATATGACGAATATTAAGAATTTGAATGTTTCACTGCTCTGTTTTTAATGCCTTGTACACTATGTCTTCTCTTACGCGAAACTTTGCATTTGCGTAGGGTGCCATATCTGCTTGCGACAGAGATAAAATGATCCATTGTCTTGAAAGCATACAAGGTGACATCGAGTTAGGAAAGTTTAAATGGAAAGATGGGGCAGATGTATATACTAATATTGTGGAAGCACTTGATGATAAGCTTGGAGACATACCGAAGGATCTTGTCATAACTAACAAATATGACATCTGCCTCACGATCTTGGAAACGTGGTGTAAGGGCTACATCGATCAAATTAGGACACAAATGAATCAACTTCAGGTTCTTTATTCATCTACTTTAGGTGCCAACATTTCATTGTTGAATTGAGCGTACTTAAGCTTAATTCAATTGGTTGACGATCTTACATACGACGTTGATTGCAGGTTGCTTTAGTTCTCTTCGCACTAAGAATTGATTGTTTGGTCCATTGTGGTTGTACATAAGTTCAGGACAACACATTGTTAGAGAGTCTTGTTTTACCAAGTCTTGAAACGGTAACTATTTTTATCTTCATGTTCATACATTATAATTTTCAGCATAGGTACCATTTCCTAAACAAATGTTACCTTATCTTTACAAAGTTGAGACTCCCATATGGGTAAAGGCACAAAAACCTTTTTATTCCAAGATGCACTGATGAAACCTAGGATGCCTAGGAGGATGAACTATTTTTGCTAGACCAAAAGGGCGACATTTGACTTTTTTCTTCTCATGTATACAGCTAGATCATGATGCATCAGATCTTCGTGCCTTCTTTGGTTTCATTTATTCATCGAGTGATGGTGTCATTAATTTTAGGAACAGGTTTCCTCTCTTCTTATTATGTTTTGTTTAAAAAAAATATACATTAAGTTCTCTATTATGAATGTATACTCATACATTATTTTGATTGATCAAATATAATGTTTCTTGGAATGATCTAATCATTTTTTTCTAGTCATGGAATGGTAATATTTGCCACATGGTTGTACTTTTCCTATCTATAACTATTATAGCCTTAATACAAATGTTTATATTAAAAAACAACTTGTTACCACCTAATTTCAAAACCTGTTGAAACAAATGAGAGGCATAGACCTTACTTTTTTTCACATTTGTAGAGAAGACAAATTATGTTTTTTGTAATGTTTTGCTTAGTTTTAAAGCATTATTCTTGTATTTTAGCCTATAAAATTAGATATTTGATTGGTGTTTACTTCCCTTTCAAAATTTGCAGATTTCCAGAGGAATTCTCGATTTCCAAACATTCAACCATCGCTGATTTTGCAAGATCAATCAATTATTGCATTTCTGACCATCTAGTGCAATTACTTGGGAAGTTTATTTCATCGATTGATTTGATATTTATCAGATCAAATGGCGAAGCAGTAAAGGATTGGGAAATGCTTCAAAAATTCACCGAAGGTGAACATATGAGGAAACGGGAACACAGACACTTAGCTTTGTCAAAATGTCTAAACATTGGAGTCGGTGAATTACCTCAAGATTGTGAAATCCAGGTATAATGATAATATTGTCACAGTGCATCATCATACATGGTGGCCATATTTTGTTCACGACATCAGACAAGGTGCATGGTAGCATCTGGTTTTAACAACTATACATGTGTTTTCTTGGAACAGGACGCGAAGTACCATTTGTTTTCTGGTGTCAACGTTGTGCTAGAAATGATCAACTTGTCCATAAAGTGTGTGGAAAGTATGTCCGTCGATCTGATGAAGGTTCAAATTCCCCATCCAAGAGGCTTCGATGATGTTATGGCGTTTGCACATTTCCTCACTAGCAAGGTGAACTCCTAATCAAATATTATACTCTGCGCTAGTTTAAGAAATAATTTAGGCTTTAATAGGTTATATAAGGGGATTTCTTTTATTCAGCTTTGCTATACCTGCTTTTGCAACACTGTTGATTCAGTTGTTTGATTTGCGTAGTTATGCATGACCTAAGCCATCTTTGCTTAGTGCACGGCCACTAGACTAATTGCATTTTGTGTACATATAGGAAAGCCGTTTTCTGTTGTATCTGCATGGTTTTGATTTTCTTATATAATTTCATCGGGTCACGCATTGTGCATTTTTTTTTCTAATTGTGACATGTGTGATTGCTGTGCAGACTCACCGTACCGCCCTAAACTTAGATGTTTTTGTGTGTAATTTCAGATTTATAAGAAAGTGAATGGTTTCAATTAAAACTAGTCCCGGATAGCATTTGTGTAGCAAAGTTCACACGTTATAAGTTTTTATTTATTAAGAACAACCCGTTAATTATAGCGGGTAGTTTAACTAAGGATCCTTCCTTGCAAATGCTGCAGGGAATTGCTTTGGAAACTGCATACGCCGTGGTTCACTTGTGCCTGGAGAAACAATTCCAACCTTCAGAGCTCACGTTGGAGGAACTAGCACAGATTGATTTTCCCTGTGAGCGTGCTCGTGTCCTGTTGCATGATAAACAGAGTGTCTTTGGCAAATCCAACCGCCAAGATCGAGATTCGTGCAAGAAGTTGATCAAATGGTGCTGCAAGCTTAGCATCAGTCCTGAAACTATTTTTTTTTTTGAAGGATAACGGGCAGGTGTTCTGCCAAATCAATTAAGAAGATAGAAGGTAGTTCAGTTACACGCTAGAAAGGATCTAGCGAAACACGTAGAGAAAACAACAACAACAATAATGACAGCGAAGGCTGCCAACCTCTAACGACTACTCGCGAGAATACGCCTCTACAGGCGGCTCCAACTCCAGATCTTCAACTGCGCGGGCAGCCCGGGCCGCAGTCGTAGTAGCCCGGCTCCCGGCTGTCTTGGAAATCACAGATCTTGAAGGCCCAACTCTGCCGAACAGAGCCCTCACTGCCTCGGTCTCCAGTGCCGTCTTTGGATCCTTGAAGAGGGCCATGAAACACTGCTGCTGCACCTCCTTCCCTGTCGCTTCGTCTTCCGCTGGCAGCCCCCATTTCTTGCGTAGGACACGACGCGCCTTCTCAACCGTGCTCAACCCCGCCATGGAGGTGACAGCCCGCCGATCGCTGTGGCGAGTGGGCATCGGGGCAGGATTTCTGGGGCGGCGTCTGACCGGTGTGGCCAGCGTTGGTGGAGCCGCAGACAGCACAGGAGCGGTGATGCGAGCGGTGATGGACTCGATGAAGGTTGGGGCCGAGGAAACCAACTCCTGCACCCCAGCATCCCGCGACGGCTCCGAGTCTTCATTGACTTGCCGCAGCCCAACATGACTTGGAGAGGCGTCAATAGCATCCAGCTCAGAGTTGCCTGCCTGCGATGGACAAGGTGAAGTGATCTCGTGGCAGGACTCGAGCCCACCATTCAGCTTCATCTCCGGCAGCAAGCGCACCGCTTCGTCAACATGTACAGCCTCGTCGCCGCACATAGAAGGCGAGGGGGCCGGGGAGCTCGCCCCATGGATAGACAGCAGGAGGTTGCTGAGCACCTCCACCTGAGAGGTGACGCCGCGAGCGCGCTCGATCCTGTCGCACGCGGCCGAAGAAGCGGCGAGGAAGGGAGCGATGGCGTCCTGAAACTATTTTCCCACGATACATTATTTATTTCTAATCGTGCACGATCCTTTACGTTGAACAGTCCAAAGTTAAGATTTAAATGCCTATTCTAGCTGTTTTATATTTTATATGTTTCTCAGGTTTGCTTTTCGACAAATAAAATCAAACACAACGGTAACAAATACATTTAGATGAGATTGAGCTCCTGGACCGCAAAGGTGGCGTCGACGCCCTTGGATCTGTAGTGCCGCAGCACGGCAGCAGCTCTCCTTGAAAACGAGTAAACGACTCTTGTACACTGTAAATGGTGCCTGATAGGGCAGGCTCAATGGGGGTGGCCTTGCTCTCTATATATATGGATGCAGCTTTGCAGGTTATGGACACACACACAATTCTCCGTCTTCGACTGATCCTTAGTTAATTAAGTCCCATCAATTAATAAGCTGAGATTGAGGAGTCAATATGGCCGCAGCAGAGGGCAAGCTCAGTGCAGAGCCCAATGCTCACGGCGACGCCATCAGCACCAAGGACTACCTGGACCCTCCTCCGACGCCGCTGTTTTGACGCCGGCGAGCTCCGCATGTGGTCCCTATACCGCGCCATCATCGCGGAGTTCACCGCCACGCTCCTTTTCGTCTACGTCACCGTGGCCACCGTCATCGGACACAAGCGCCAAAGCGCGGAGGCGGCGTGCAGCGGCGCTGGCGTGCTCGGCATCGCGTGGGCTTTTGGCGGCATGATCGCCGTCCTCGTGTACTGCACCGCCGGCATCTCCGGCGGCCACATCAACCCCGCGGTAACGTTCGCGCTGCTGCTGGCGAGGAAGGTGTCCCTTCCCCGCGCATTCCTCTACATGGCGGCGCAGTGCGTCGGCGCCATCTGCGGCGCGGCGCTGGTCAGGGCAGTCCACGGCGGGAAAAACTACACGCTCTACGGTGGCGGCGCCAACGAGCTGGCCCCCGGGTTCTCGCCGGCGGCGGGGCTGCTGGCCGAGGCGCTGGGCACCGCCGTCCTTGTGTACACCGTCTTCTCGGCGACCGACCCGAAGCGCATCGCCCGAGACTCCCACGTGCTGGTTTTGGCGCCGCTGCTCATCGGGTTCGCGGTGCTGATGGCGCACCTGGCCACCATCCCCGTCACGGGCACCGGAATCAACCCGGCCAGGAGCCTCGGCCCCGCCTTGGTGTACAATGGCGAGAAGGCGTGGGAGGAGCAGTGGATCTTCTGGGTTGGCCCGTTCGTCGGCGCCGCCGTCGCCATGGTGTATCACCAGCACGTCCTCAGGAACGACGGCGCTGCCAAGTCATTGCGCTCCAAACACGACGACGTCGAAGCCTAGGCTGGCCGGCTCCATCGTTCATCAGCCAGATGATCGGTATTACCGATGTTGTAGCTCCAGATACGTGTGTGCGCTGTCAACTGTCGTGTACCGCGTACGTTGTTGTTCTCGCCTGCAGTAAGTGTTGCTCCAAAAACCCGGCCTGTTCCACTGCCGCACTGATCGATCGACGACCTGGCCTTGTGTGGGGTACAAATTATAGAACGATTATAGGATTGTATTCATGTGATGGATGGTTTCTGCACATTTACACTCAAATTTAGCTACTGGGTTCATCATTGCTTTACAATTTGCAGGATAAGTGTACCGTACCCATTCAAATGGGGAGCTCCAACTATCGATACAGGTGAATGTTTTTGAAACGGGGTAGGGGCTCTGCCTTTTCATTGATTAAGAAGGAGCAAAAGGCCTGATCCACAAAGAAAAGAGCATATAAAACCCGTATCAGAACTGGAAGAAATATAGGTGAATGTTTTGCTATGAGAGTTAATAGCATAGAATCACCACATTGCACGTGAAATTTCGAAAAACTACCACTTTGCGTTTAGATCACAGATACCCACCACTATTCGCGAAATTGTTTGCAATGTGCGCTAAAACTCAATTGACAATAAATTGACACGATTTCTGACAAGTGGGACCCATTAATCAGGGCTGATGTGGCAGCAGTTGTGCACTATTTGCTGAGGTGGACATGGGCCCACATGTCAGACAAATAAAAAAATTAAATATCTCAAAAAAGAAGTCAAAGGAGACCCGCCTTCCTCCTCGTTCGCCGGCGCCGCTGCTCGCTAGCGACGGGCACGCGCGCTGCGGCCTCTCGTGCCAACCCTACCGCTGCGTCGGCGCCTCGACGAGCACGCGTGCCTTGCCACTCGCGCGTGTCGCCGCCCTCCCACTCACGCGCCGCCGCCCTCGGGATGGAACCGGCGCCTGGGAAGAGGTCGAGGTCCCAGGAGGCGGCCAGGTCTGGGAGCACGCGTGACGGGCGCAGGGCGCCAGCAACGCACCGGAGTGCCGGATGCGCGCAGCTCGCCCATCTCCCGTCGGGGCGGATCTCGCGTGGGCACTGGGCAGGCGAGCGTGCGGTGCGGCTCGCGGCGCCGCGATGGCCGTGCGTGCGCTTCCGCTCTGTCGCTGCTGTGCGTGCGTCGTGCGCTGCTGCTGCCCTCTCGACGGCCGAGGTCGTGGACGCCCGCCGACCTCCGACGTGTCCCCGTCGGCATGTATTGCGAGAAGAATCCCGCCGTGTTCCCCAGAATCCCGCCGCCCGAGATGCGCCCACGCGAACGAGTGCCGCCGCGCCGTGCCAGATGCGCGCTGCTCTGCCCGCGCTGCTCTGCCCGCCGGAGTCGGGGAAGTCCGGAGGAGGTCGAGATGGTCGGGATCGACCGCGACGGCCACCCGCCGGAGTCGGGGAAGACGGCGGCGTTGCGGACGGAATCGAGCGTCCCTGGGATTTTTTTTATATTTTTTTGAGATATGTAATTTTTTTATTGTCTGACATGTGGGCCCATCGTGCCACCTCAGCAAAAAGTCAACATGTTCTGCCACGTAAGCCTGACTGGTGGGTCCCACCTGTAAGAAATCGTGTCAATTTGTGTTCAATTTGTTTTTAGCGCACATTGCAACAAATTTCGTGATTATCGGCGGGTATCTGCGATCAAAACACAAAGTGGTGGTTTTTCGAAATTTCACATGAAATGCGGTGGTTCTATGCTATTAACTCTTGCTATGACGACAACTTCTTCCATTGCTCTTTCGATATAGCATTGCTACTTGGAAAGCACCGAGTGTTGACTGAATAATACTCCATGTTTTTACTGCGCAGTCTACTGGTGCTTTCATTGCGGTTCACGGATGACTGAATTATACAATCTCCGTATCAAAATATAAGATGTTTTAGCAATTTTCTGATACAGATGTTCTAGACGTGTATTAATGTGTAGATTCAGTCATTTCAATTCGTATATAGTCATATTTTAAATATCTAAAACATCATATATTTTGGTACGGAGGGAGTATTATCATACTAACTGAATTATAGTGCGACTAAATTATGTATTGTCTGAAAAGAATTATGTATCATAAAATTACAAGAAAACTTCCATGGATTTGGACCGGACGCACTTTCTTGAATCGCACATCTTACAAGGCACAACAGCTTTGATGGAGGCGAATCTCAAGATGGCGTACGTTGAGAATGAACCAGATGATGAACCAACGATGATGCTTTGATGGTGAAGCTGTGGCAAGGATAAAGGTCGTTTCTTGGTGTATTTTGCAGTTCAAAAGAAGAGTTACTACCCTACTCAAAGAATGGAGCATTAGATCTATATGTTATATGCTGAGTAATAACTCACTACCACACATGGACACCGAATCGGGGGAGTAGTATATTTCATCAGGGTTTGTGCCTCTATGAACTCTGCGTGTCTTAGTTATGAGAGACTAGATAGGTCAAAGTAACTTCTCGATGACTTTAAATCAGTGGCGGAGATTAGTGCGTGCGAGGGGAGGCCATCGCCCCCCTCCCCCTCCACAAATTTTTTTGTCAAGTTTCGCCACCGCTCTAAATCATGTCGATTTTACTCTACTCGTTGACTCGGTGGATGGAGTATTATTGTACTAGTACATGGAGGCGCGGTGTTTTGGAGCCCGAGCTCAAGGGGCCCACTTTTTTTTTGAAATTGTTGAAAATGGCATATTAAGTTTCAAAAAATTCAGATAAAAGAATCTTAATGTAGATATTGATGAAATCTACGCGCAAAATAATAATACTCCTAGAGTGCAGGTCTACTAGAGTGATTTTATATATATTCAACCTTAAAATTAAATGAGGAAATAAAACTACATGAACAGTGTGATTACCATTCAACATTATACATAAACTATGTACTGTGAATGGATGTACTAATCACCTAAGAAGATTCGACTAGCTAATCTACTTTTTGTGTGAACTAGGTTAAAATCAGAAAGTATCCAACTAGAAAAATGCTGAAACCTAATTAGACCGTACCTAGTGTGGCTCTGGGGACCACCTGGGGGAGGACGTACCCCTTGTTCTCGAGGCGGTGCCTCCAGAATCAGAAACAAGGACGGCGAGAAGAATGGCGATGAGCACCGCTCCAAGCATGACAAAACCAAAATCCGGAGCAGCCCCCGCCCGCTGGGAGCCGCTTGCACGGGGTGGTATTCGTTCACCACCACGTCAGCCGGTGGGCTGCCCGGAGGAGTCGGAACCTGGGTGCTCATCCCTACACAAATGACAAAAAATGCCGGCGTTAAGTAAAATCTCGGCATGGTTGCTACTGCAGCCTGAAATCCTGGAGGAACATCTTTTTGCATGCAAGGCCAACTTTGCAAATGGACACCGAACCAGTAGAGTAGTATTTTTCATCGGGAGTTTATTCTTTTATGAGCTATGCGTGTCTTAGTTATGAGAGGCTAGATAGGTCAAAGTAACTTATTGATGACTTTAAGTCAGTGGCGGAGCATACCGCATGACAGGGGGGCGATGCCCCCCCACCCCACCCCGGAAATTTTGGTCAAGTTTCTCCACGTCTGTAAATCATATTGATTTTTTAGACGGAAGGCTCGAAATGAGCCCGACTTTGAATTAACAAAGCCATCAACCAGCTAGGAGTTACAACTTACACAAGCACGCTGGGGATGCCAGCTTTACAATACAAGAACAAATACAACAGGAGACTAACTAAGCAAAGAAATAGGAGCAACGCTTGATCCAGTCGAAGTAGCCAGGTCTTCTTGTCTTCTGTTGCATGGAAGTAGTGCCAAAATAACATCTTCAACCAAACTCGCCCACAGCAACATCGCCACCCAAAGCTCGAGCAAGCAAACAAGCAGGACTCCAGAAACCAAAGAGGGGGATTGAAGCAACGCCTCCAAGGATTAACACGGTGCCCAAAAGCGTCGTCGTCACCGGCAGAGTCAGGAGACCTACAAAGCTTTCGCCAAACCTCAATCTTCCAACCAAGAGCTCGACCGTGAAAACGGCGAGGTCAAGTGGCTTCTGAAGACACAGCAATGCCAAGCCGCACCGAGAACAGGGCAGGTTGAGGCGAAGATGGAATCCAGCAAACCGGGTAGGGAGCTTCAAGGTGACGCCTTCATGAAGGGAAATGGCATCCAGAGGTGTCATCGTCACCTCCAATGGCCGCAACCATGCACAACTTTCAATGGAGCTCCGGAAAAACCCGAACACCAAATACCATCACGAGATCGAAGAGCTCGGCCACTACTTCCGACCTACCTCCCGGAGAGGGGAAAACATGGTGCTCCAGCCCCTGCTAAGAACACAAGCGAACACGCCAGAACCAAGAACACCAACCATTCCTCCACCTCGGACGACAAGAAGCCATCATGGCCCTGTCCAGCCTAGATAAAAACCTGCACAACAGCATCGGATCTGGCCTCGCAGGACATTGGCCGCTGGAAGAAGGTACAACGAGCATGCATAGCTCGCTGGGTGTCCCGCCATGGATCTGGGAGAGCCCCTGCACCCGAGCAGGAACATGCTCCACGGGAGAGAATCACACGCGGCGGAGGAGAACGCCGCACCGCCACCGCAGTGACGGACCTGTCCTGGCAAGAATGACCGGGGAGTACCTACTCCTGCCGGCCAGCAAGGCAGAGCAGCCCTCGCGTCGAGCGCGGCCCGGGCAGCCCAGATCGGGGCCCGGGAGACCCAGATCGGGCCCGTGCGGCCAGATCGGGCTGGCTCCATGCCGGAGCACACGCCGCTGCCTACCTCCTCTCCTCTGCAGCCAGCCAGCACGGCTGCTGCAGGTGGAGCCCCACCGCAACGTCGACCGCGGACGCTGGTGAGGTCTGGGCCGCCGCCCGCATCACCGAGCCAGCATGGCCCGGAACTGGCCGGCACGCGCGCCGGCAGCTCGCCGCAGGACGTCGTCCTGGCCTGCCTCCGCACGGCGGGGCCACAGGACGGCAAGGCCGCTGAAGCGCAGGGGACGGGCGCGGCCCGCACAGCCCAGATCGGACCCGCGCGGCCGCCAAACCTCCGCCACCGAGCCGGCACGCTGGCGGCGCCATCAGGCGATGCGCCCCGAGTCGAGGAAGACAGCTGCCGTTCCTCGCGAGGGCGAGCACCGCCGCCACGTCGCGCCCGAGGAAGAAGCACCGACGGGAAGAAACGCGTCCACCGTGAGCTCCCCCCTGCCGCCTTTGTGGAGGAAGGGGGCTGCCGCCACCGCGGTGAGGCCGGTGGCAGCGGCGGGGTCGAGGTCGGCATGAGAGGAGGCGGCCTGAGGGCTAGGGTTGGGGCGCCCCGGTGCCGCCCGAGGGCAGTCGTTGACTTCGTGGATGGAGTATTATTGTGTTACTACATAGAGCCACGGTGTTTTGGAGCCCGAGTTCAAGGGGGGCTCTTTTTTGAAATTTTTGAAAATAGCACTTGTAAGTTTTAGAAAATTCACATAAAAGAATCTTAAATGTAGCTACTGATGAACTCTTGGTGCGAAATAATAATACTCCTACAAAATAATTTATATTTATGTTGATAAAAATGAAAAATTTGTTGATCTACTGGCCCCGTTACTAATTATAAGATGTTTTGTCAGAGTTGACGCTGGGGCTTCAGCTAGCCTAGGATCGCGAAAAGAAATTTGCACGGAGTTGGTCTAGAGACTCGATGATTTCTGCCTTGCGATTTCTGTCCATAACGAGTACAAAACCGAATAGGAGAAGAGATGAAAAAGGGAGTGAGAGAGAGGGGAAAAAACCGTGTCGATCATGCCGTAGCTGCTGCAACATACGCAAGAACAATCTTCAGTTTCCATCTCTGATTTGAATGATGACAAGGCCGTGACGAGCCACACTGCTGCAGTTTGTCTTCCATGTCTGTGGTTGGTTTTGTAAATTTGGCAGCAATCTACCGCCGGGGTTTAGTACAGAGACAGAAACGCAAGCATGCAAAACGGCCAAGGCCGCCTGCCCTTTGTTCCTGGCACGCACCGGCGGTGTGCACGGCACGGCGTCGGCGTCCTGTTTGGGTACAGAAACTCGCGGCGTTTAGTGGATCCTGCCAGTTCATACCAGTTGCAAAGCTACTTTAGTTAGTACTCCACTCCTAGCTATGAATCTATGATACTACTGCTAGTTGAGACGCTGCCTTCTGGTTGAGACGCTGTTTGGGGATTTAGGCGGCGATGACGAAGCATCAGCAGCAGCAGGGTTTAAGCGGCCATGGCGTCGTCGGCGTGGAGGAGGAGGAGGAGAAGTGGGTGGAAGACTCCACCGTCGACCACCGCGGCCGGCCTCCCCTCCGCGCCGCCACCGGCTCCTGGAAGGCCGCCATGTTCATCATCAGTAAGCTCGAACCGCCAGACCGTCTGTCTCTGAATATTCGTTTGGTCGATGAGTCAGTGTGTAAACGTTTTCTTCTTGTATGGTTTCTGTGTGTGGTTTTAGCGAACGGCTGAGCTACTTCGGGATAGCGACGAGCCTGATGATCTACCTCACCAAGGTGCTGCACCACGACATGAAGGTGGCAGCCGAGAACGCGCAGTACTGGATGAGCGTCACCACGCTCATGCCACTCCTCGGCGGCTTCCTCACCGACGCCTACCTCGGCCGCTTCGCCACCGTGCTCCTCTCCACCGCTGTCTATCTCCTCGGCCTGGTCCTGCTGGCCACGGCGCAGCTGGCGACGGGCCTGAGGCCCACGGTCGCGCCGGCAGTTCACTAGACGCTCTTCTTCATGGGGATCTACCTAGTGTCGGTGGGAACCGGCGGGCACAAGCCGGCGCTCGAAAGCTTCGGCGCCGACCAGTTCGACCACGGCACCGCGGGGGAGCGGCGGCAGAAGATGTCATACTTTAACTTGTGGGACTGCGCTCTCTGCTCCGGGGTGCTACTAGGGGTCACCTTCGTCGTCTAAATCCAGGAGCGCGTGGGATGGGGCGCCGCCACCGTCCTGCTCGCCGCCGTCATGAGCTGCTCCCTCGTGGTGTTCCTCGCTGGCTGGCGGACGTACCGTTACAGGATGCCAGGGGGCAGCCCGCTCACGCCGCTCGTGCGTGTCGCCGTGGCCGCTGCCAGGAAGCGGCGTCTGGATCTCCCCGCAGACGCCAGCGAGCTGTACGAGGTTGCCGCGACGGCGCAGTGCGGCGGCAAGACGAGGCCGCTCTGCCACACCGACCAGCTCCGGTTCCTAGACAAGGCGGCGATCGTTGATCACGGCGGCGAGCGCGGGGCGTGGCGGCTGGCGACGGTGACGCAGGTGGAGGAGACGAAGCTGTTTGTGTCGATGGTGCCCATCTGGATGGTCACGCTCCCGTTCGGAATCACGGCGGCGCAGATGTCCACCTTCTTCATCAAGCAGGGCAGCGTCATGGACCGACGCATCGGCCCGCACTTCGTGATCCCGCCGGCGTCCATCTTCGCGCTCGCCCCCGTGGCCATGACCGCCACCGTGGCCGTCTACGACAAGGTGCTCGAGTGTACCGAATAATGATCAATGCGATGCCGATGCATCATCAACATGTAATGCCGGTTTCAAGTATTTTTTACTAAAATACCTTTTTCCCGACTTTCACCTAATTCTGGCATTCGAATAACTTTCAGCACATATGACCCTTTTTATAAACTTCATGGTCTAAAAATCTCACAGGCACTCAAAATTTCAAAAGACGTCATACACTTTGGCTTATTCTAAGCGTGAGAAACGCAACTTTTTTTAGTTCATTTGAGATAAGCCATTAGATATGACATTTTTCAGTCACAGAGAGTATCCCAAATGACTTAGATTTTCTTTTTGAGTTTTTCAGACTATGATAAGCCACATTGTAGGGCGTTTTCTGAGATTTAACAGACTTTGAGATTTCAAAACACTTAAGGCTATACCGTTTTGGGGGAAGGGCCATATATAGGTGAAGCAACACAATTAGCTGAAGGTTAGCTTAAGAGCCATTTAGTAAAAAAGATACATGGTTTCATGCAGATGCATGGGATGCATGTTGTGAAGTCTTCCAAGAATGCAGTGGCATATAGCATCATGTACCAACGCATCGATTACACAATTTAGTTGGACGCCCTTGGCCTGTTTACGAAATCTTGCACTAAACATGCATAGATACATGTGTGCAGAAAAATATTAGAAAGTCTTATATTTTGATACAGGGGAGTAATTTATAGTGCATTTGGAAATTGCTGTTGCGCACCTATTTAATTGGTTTTGTGTAAATCGAAAAAAAAACAGTGAGTAATATATTGTCCTCGGTGAATCTATGAGCATCAGTCTGCTGAAGAGGAGCGACATCTCTCTTTTCAAAAGATTTTTTTTTACCACCACACATCTTCTGAATATAAAGTGTGTTATTCTGAGTTCCTCGAGATAGTCATTGCCGTATTGATCTTCGTCGCACTAAGTATTTGACTTGGTTTTCTACTAACTTGCACGAAGGCGAAGTTGGCAAGCATCTCGTTTTGTTTGCAACCATAATTAGGCGTAGGAAACAAGTATTTTTTTTTCTAGGGGTCTCTCTAGCGCTCAATCGAATGAGAATTATCTTAATTCTCATTCATCAATTTCAGTTGCAAGTCATGTTGCAACTCATGATTAGCACAAATCACGAAGCAAATCAAACGGTTCAGAGCAGTTGCAAGTTCAGATGCAACTCAGTCGAATGAGAATTAACTTAGTTCTCATTCAAATGACATCATCAAATCCCAGTTGCATTTCACATGACGAATCACGAAGCAAATCAAATGGTCCGAATCAGTTGCAAGTCCACGTGCAACTGATGACGTCATGCGAATGAGAACTAAGCTAATTCTCATTCGATTGAGAATTAGCAAAACCGTTTTTCTAGCGAACCTGTCAGTTTTTTAGGAGGATTATATTACTCAATCCTTGTTGGGCTCAATTTGCTTGTATGTCCCGCTTTGACCAGTGGTTGCGTCAGCAGAACGTAATGGGCCTCAACCTGACCAGCCCAGCCTGCAGAAGGTGGAAGGCCATGATTTTGTTATGCAGTCAACTGGTACGGTGCTTTCATTGCGGTTTACAGCCTCCTTTGGCTTCCACGAGAGCGACCGTGAGCTTCACCACCTGCAGAGTGACCGCGGGAAGCAGTTCGACTGCAACCTTCGCCGCCAGCAGAGCACGGCCCACACGCTTCGCCGCCACCAGAGACGCGACTAGTAGGCGACCTCATCACAGGCGCCGCCACCCCCCTCCATATCCACCGCTCTTGTCCTACGCATCTGACGGTAGTCGTCCGATGATGATTCAGGAGGCGTAAAGCTACTTGTGCGACAACATTCCGGTGCTAACGGATTGCCGCCCAACAGACTATTTGGGTGACCAGCATTGTCAAAATCCCGGTGGCGCCGCCACTCACCGGGAAGGCGCGACCCAATGTACTCCATGTAGTCACCATGTTGGGACGTCATGGTGAAGCTGCCGCCTCCACAACCTTTCCCCTACCTCCGAGGATTGCGAGCTGCCCGACGAGTGATTCGTCGGGCGATAAGATGCAGGTGCAGTCTGACAACGCTAACACTGTAGATAAGTCAGATGAAATTTACGTGCGGCAGCCAGGCAAAGTGGGTGGCCCGACAGGGACATGGTCGGGCAGTGGATCCGCATGAACGCGCCGCCGCCACCTTCACCGCCGACCAGTGGCATCCAAGTTTCTCCAGACCGGAGGCAAATGCACCGCTATATTTAGGGTTTACTTTCAATTTCATTTAAATTTGTAAATTTTGTCTAAGTTTCAATGAAAGTTACCGATTCATTTAAATGCATATTTCAAAATCCATTTTTAAAAGCGTATTTGGGGTCACTGCTCGAAGCAGCCCGTCCTAATAGGGCGACAACATGTGTCGACGCTCTAAATAGGGCCCATCCAACACATACAGCCGCGGCCACGGTGGCGCATGGCAGCGGAATGGTTGAGTATGGAAGGTAGCGAGGACGAGCGGCTGGGCGGCCGGGCGATGGCGGGCTAGCGCCTAGCGGGTGCACTGCTGGCAGCCGGGTTAAGCGACGAGACTAAGGAGAAGTCAATTTAATGTCAATTTGGAAATTGATTGCTAATCTGTAGAAGTTAATGGCGGGTTTGGATGTTGATTTGGATGATATTTCGTTGATGATTTCGAATCTGGATCCTTATCTCTCCAACCAAACCTATTCCATTATTTTTCACCTACCAAATATAGGAACGGAACCGCCTCATTCGCTTAGAATAGCACCGTGATATTCGAGTCCATTTTGGTCGCCGAAGCAAACACATCCTGAATGATTTCGTGCATACACCGAATGGGCGCATTGTTCGATCACCGATCTGAAGCTGGCATATCTTATCCTGACAATGTCGGTGAGTACAAAATGGCCATACTCGTGAACAAGTCTAGATCTTTGCCGCCATAGCCCATAGGAGGTCCATACCCAAAGTGTGGGCCTTGCAGCGTAGCCTCGTGGGCGTGCATGCTATATATATGTTTGTACTTCCAATTTCATATTGGCCTGATGTGTGGTTTCTTGCCGTAGCCTCGTGGGCGCCTATGATCGACCTCGTGGGCGCCTATGATCGACCTCGTGGGCATCGATGCTATAGGTTTATACTTCCAACGAGTGCTCCAGCTACACAAACAAACATATTCTATACAAGCGTGAGAACAACCGAGTGAAGACATGGAAGAAAACTTTCCTGCCAAAAGAAAAAGACCACGAATTCGGTTGTTGTTTTGGCAGCCTACCGCATGTGTGGGATTAACAGCAGTGTTTAAAATGCGGTAAAGCACACGACGACACTCTCTGAAATCTCATCATCCCTTTTCTATCTTGCTCAGGCGCTGCTTAGTTCCCCGTTTATTTCCTCCCTACTCCCTAGCTAGAAAATGATGGATCGTAGCAGAAATTTACGGACATTCAGAGGTGGGTAGAATATTACCGGCCGTTTCCGGTCCAAATACCTGGAATCCAAGCGGGGCCTCATCCTCATGATTGCTCCACCTAGCATATGACTTTCTTCAATATTGTACTTTTTATGTACTAGGTTCGTATTTTTTCCACTGTAACTGCCCACGCACCCCCCCCCCCCCCCCCCCCTATGGGTCATGAAATGCGAGTGGGTTCCATAACTGAACTCCCCTCCCTCCAATCAATGGTAAACAAAAATACAGCCCGTTTAGTTCTTTTTCACATGAACATTTCACTGCTTAATAAAAACCTCATACAAATGTTTTAGATTTTTGGATAAAAGCAAGAATTGTATATCACAAAGAATATATGCAAATGGGAAACGGGATATTTTTGTCTCTCTGTTGCCAGTCAACCTCTTCTTGCTTAACGTCAAAACTCTCCTTTCCGATGAAAACGAGAAACAAATATGTTAACGACTAAATGTGTTGATTTATGAATTTACGTCAAATGATTTAGTAATTTTAGAAAGAAGTAAAAAAATGTCAAATTTATTTTGACGAATTAAAGAAGATCAAGGATATAGCGGTCTCTCGTTAATATGTTTGACCCAGGAAACAAAAGTCATCCCATCGCGTTTTGTATACTAGTCCAAATTTTCTAACTTTTGAGAATTACTGAAAATGAATTTGCATGTACATGGTGCAGTGCTACCCGAGTATTCCTCGCGCAGCAGCGTTCCTATACACGCAAAAATAATTTACTAAATCATAAAAGTATACAAGAATATTTGAATCTTTTTTGGAATCAACCATGAACAATTGTTGTACTCGTATATAAAAAATTAAAAAATCTGCTCATTAAAAATTAAAGATTTGCCTTCGTTAATTACGTTTGTATAAAAGGAGGAATACACCGCCGAATTAACACTAATTAATAAAGAAATCGAACACTTCTGAAATCTTCGACGCAGTGTATTCCTGCTTCTATACACACGTAATTGACACCTATTTAATAAAAAGATTTAAATTAACGCCTAATTAATGCTACTTTCGCACCTACCCCCTCTATTTTTAAATATAAATATTTTAGCCCTTTTCGATATTCACATGTATCTACATGTATTTAGGCACAAAGTTAGTCAACATGTGAAGTATCTAAAACATCTTACATTTAAAAACAGAGAGATAATTAACTCTTCGGAAACGCTCAGCAGTCTCTTTATTTCCGAATCACGATTCTACTCGAGCCACACGATTCACTCGTCACTTTTATCCATTTTATCCATGTGTCAAAAATCCGCGTCCTTATAAGGCCCACTAGTCATTCTTCCACCCAAAGCATAAGCATCGTTACGGCGCTTGCTGAGCAGCTGCCTGCCATGGAGGAATGGTCAAGCTTGTGTCTCGTAGCCCTATCCACGCTGCTGGCGATTTGGTTTCTCAAGCTGCTCTCCGTTCGCGAGAACAAGCCCAAGCAAAGGCTGCCTCCTGGGCCATGGACTCTTCCCATCATCGGCAGCCTCCACCACGTCGTCAGCGTCCTCCCACACCGCACCATGGCAGAGCTGGCTCGTCGTCACGGGCCGCTGATGTACCTCAGGCTGGGCGAGGTCCCCACCCTAGTGGTCTCCAACGCCGAGGCAGCGGCGGAGGTCATGAAGACCAACGACCTCGCGTTCGCGGGCCGGCTGCGCAGCGCGACGCAGGAGATCTTCGGCTCTCGCGGGATGGACATCGCCTTCGCCCCCTACGGCGAGCAGTGGCGCCAGATGCGCAAGGTCTGCGTCATGGAGCTCCTCGGAGCAAAGCAGGTGAGGCGCTCGGAGGAAATCAAGGCCGAGGAGGTAGGCAACCTCGTACGCTCTATCGCCGCCGCCGCCTCCACCGGCGCCACCGTCAACTTCAGCGCGACGGTGACGGCGCTGAGCAACGACGTCGTGTCGCGGGCCGCTTTCGGCGGCAAGTTCACACGGCAGGAGGAGTTCATCCGTGAGCTGCATGTGGCGATGGAGCTGGTGGCAGGCTTCTGCCTCGTCGACCTCTTCCCGTCGTCGTGGCTGGCGCGGTGGCTTAGCAACGGCGAGAGACGTCTGAGGAGGTGCCACGGTCGCATCCAGCGCATCATCGCCGACATCATCGACGAACGCAAAGCTTCCCGCGGCGGCACCTGCAGCAGCACCGACGACGAGGACCTGCTGGGAGTGCTGCTCAGGCTGCAGCAAGAGGACTCATTGGAATTCCCTCTAACCACAGAGATCATAGGCGCCGTCTTGTTTGTGAGTATTTTCCACCCCTTTTTCTTTCGGATATGTACTAGGACATGGACAACAATGGTAGTATTAGCATGACTTTGTTATTACAGATTTCTTTCACCGTATATACTGCTCCTATCGGATCAAAACTAATATGCCTTGATCCAAGATTCCTGGCCACATTTACTCATTTAGCCCCTGGTCACACGGACGTGCTAACTCGTCAAGTGATGTCTGCATCATACTCCTGTGAACAGAAGTTTGTGTGATCCTCACGAAAAGAAATTTACTGAAAACTCAAAAAAAAATAGAGTACTATACTAGCATCTTGCATTAATATTATTATTTCTAATTATTTTGCTTCGACTACTTGACAATTTATCAACACAAAAGAACATATAGATCCAAATATAGATATTAATTCTTCCATTGTTTTCATTCTTTTGTTTAGCCGGCATATCCCGAAAGCATAAAATGAAAGTAATTTAGACATAATCGAACCATGCTTTATCCTATTAAATATACCTAGTATATTTGACATCAGAGATTTTTATTTTCATTTTTTCTTTGCCTTTCCTTGACTTTATATGAACATCAAAATCAAGATGAATATCTTAGGATACGTGAATAAATAGACGAAGACCGGGTGAAAGCATTGACAAATGTCAAACTAGTTATATATATACTGTGCGGCACACCACTAGACGAACTAGATGTCCGAAAAAAGTAGCTTTTAAAGTCATGGTCACCAGGCAAAGCTATTAGAAAATCTTAGTGATTTGCACTTTGGGTACTGGCTTATACATTATATGTTGTACTATTATAAAATATCACTTCTATAAATATGATGTATGACTGGGGATACCATATCATCAATTCCAGGACGTGTTTGCTGGTGGCACGATTACCACAGCAACAATTTTAGAGTGGGCTATGTCAGAGCTCGTGAACAACCCTAAAGCTCTCGCCAAGGCACAACAAGAGATTCGAGAGGTGCTTGGTGAAGGACGGTCTATCATTACTAATGGTGACATTGCTGAACTCTCATACCTGCGGATGGTCATCAAGGAGGCTTTCAGATTGCATCCACCCTTTCCTCTAGTCCCCCGCAGGAGCAGAGAAGATTGTACAGTTATGGGTTATGACATGCTTAAAGATACCAATGTATTAGTTAATATCTTCGCAATTTCCAGAGATCCAAGATGCTGGAAAAACCCCGAAGAGTTTGACCCCGAGAGATTTGAGAACAACAATATGGATTACTATGGGACATACTTTGAACTTATTCCCTTCGGGCCGGCAGACGGCAGTGCCCTGGGATGTTGTTCAGCACGTCGACCGTGCACATTGCATTGGCAAACCTACTGTATCACTTTGATTGGATGCTTCCCGATGGAGCCAACCTAGCTTCATTTGACATGTCTGAGAAGTTTGGTTTGACAGTAAACAGAAGAAATAACCTTCAGCTTAGAGCAATTCCACACAAGGGCTTCAAAGCTACACCGTCAAAGTGATACAGTGAAATGTATATCTACGTGGAAATGTATGTCATATATCCGCTCCTTCATCATATGTCTTTATAGCCTTGTACAATATATGCATTAGAATAAGGAGAAGCTCATTGATTTTTTTTTTGTGTAATGGTATAATTGCATGTATTAGTATGCATCCTAAAAAAGGTTATGTAGTACTACATGAGCACATAGAAGATGATTGTATTAGTTCTATGTTTGTGAACGTTTGAATGAGATAGTTGTTATTAATTGTATGTGATACGTGGAACACAGCTGATCTTGTATGTGGTCATGCCGCAATTTGCCGCTGCGGCGTCCCCTCTGCTCGCGCGCCCTAGGGCCCTGTCGCCTCCTGTTTAGTCTAGGCTCGGTCAGTGCGGGTTGAGGCCCATTCTGCAACCACTGGTCAAAGCGGGGCATACAAGCAAATTGGGCCCAACAGTATTTGAGTAATATAATCTCCTGGCAAAAACAAAAGAAGAGAGTGCTAATTAGTATGATCCTTGGCATACAAGCATTGCTTGCCAACTTTCGCATCCGTGCAAGTAACTGTAGTAGAAAACCAAGTGAAATGCTTAGTGCGGCGAAGATCAATGCGATATCGACCATCCTTGAGGAACTCACACTGGGTATGTGATATCACAGGGAAACGCCGTGAGATGCACCTGACAAAACGGCGTCTCATTTTGTTTTCCGCATATGGCGTAATATCACCTGAAGTGCAGCAACAGGTAGGTCTTTCGCATAATAAGATTCACAGTTTGTATTCAGATGTGTGGTGGTAAACATTTTTTCTTCTGAATATAGAGCTGTTGTGTGCCCTCTTCAGCAGACCGATGCTCACAGATTCACCGAGAGCAATACATTACTCACTGTTATTCTTTTTGAGTTTTACACACGACTAATTAATAGTAGCGAAACGGGACAACAGTACCCTCCAAAACACTACGACTCCTACTACAGTACCAAACACTTGACAATAATTTAAATTAGAAATTTCCAAATGCACTATAAATGAGTATATTGGCGGGATCCCCGCTTGCATCATTATAAATTGCTTTTGTGCAGAGGAAAACACTATTTGATGAGTTGGTTCGTTTGGTTGTATCGGAAATACATAATCCAAACATGTAGACTCTGACATATGTACACACACCTCGTCGGTGGGCAAACACACTGCACGTATAATGCCACGACTTCACTCTGCTTCCACTCATAAAACTGAACCAAAGGATCGGTGCACTCGGCAACGCATCGACAGTTGGAAGCTACAGCAATCCATGGCCTCCGACCACCGCCTCCGCTCCCTCAAGGCTTTCGACGGCACAAAGGCCGGCGTCAAAGGCCTCGTCGACGCGGGCGTCACGGCCGTCCCCTCCATCTTCCACCACCCACCCGAATCCCTCCTCCCCATCGAAGACGTCGACGACGCGCCTCCTCATCATTTCACCATCCCGGTCATCGACCTCGCATCTGACTCGCTAGCCGAGCAGGTCGCCCAGGTGAAGTCAGCGGCCGAGACGCTGGGCTTCTTCCAGGTGGTGAACCACGGCGTGCCGGCAGCCCTCCTCGCCGACACGCTCGCGTGCGTGCGCCGCTTCCACGAGTCGCCCGCGGACGCCAAGGCGCCGTACTACACCCGCGACCTCGGGCGGCGCGTCCGGTATCAGAGCAACTTCGATCTGTTCCAGTCGCCAGCGGCCAACTGGCGTGACTCCCTGTACATGGACATCCCGGCGGCGGCCACCGGGGAGATACCGGCAGCGTGCAGCCGCGTCGTGCCGGAGTACGCGAGGCATGCGCGAGAGCTGTACCGCGCGCTGCTCGGGCTGCTGTCTGAGGCGCTGGGCCTGGACCGAACGTACCTGGAGCAGGACGCGGCGTGCCTGGACGGGCTCAACTTCGCCGGCCACTTCTACCCGGCGTGCCCGCAGCCGCGCCTCACGCTGGGCACCACCAAGCACTCCGACCCCAGCTTCCTCACGGTGCTACTCCAGGACGCCGTCGGCGGCCTCCAGGTGCTCGTCAGCGGCGACGAGAAGCAACAGGCGTGGGTGGAGGTGCCGCCGTGGCGAGGGCGCTGGTGGTGAACGTGGGCGACTTCCTGCAGCTCGTGTCCAACGACAGGTTCAGGAGCGTGGAGCACCGCGTGGTGGCCAGCAGCGTGGGTCCCCGGGTGTCGGTGGCATGCTTCTTCCGGACAGACGGCGCGGCCGCGTCCACCAGAGTGCTCGCGCCGATCGTCACCGACGGCGATGGTGGGGCACGGTACAGGAGCACGACGGTGGAGGAGCTGCTAAGGCACTACAGGGCCAAGGGCCTCGACGGCACCTCTGCGCTCCAACACTTCAGGATCTGAATGTTCTATTCCGGAGTGACGGAAGGAGGAGTTTTCAACTATCATAGGACCGCTAAACGATCGTCGACTGAAAATAAGTGAAAACAGAGTTAATTCTCCCCATCCTGATTTCCCTTGACAGTCGGCACTTTTTCGTACTAACGCTAATCTAAGTCTCATATTTTACGTCTCAGTCGACTATGTCTATGTCATACCCTTTTCTATAAATTGGTCAAACTTAAAAGAAGTTTAACTTAGGACAAACCTAGAAGTTCTATTAGTATAGAACATAGAGACTATATATTAGGTGCAACATGGTTATTATGGAGAGTGGCTCCTCTTTCCCCTGAGATGTATACTAGCTGACATACCATGCTTATCATTATTTGGAGTATGACTTATGTCAAGCACTGAAGATTTGGTTGCTGACTACGTTTATCTGCTCATGTAAAGAAGATGCCCCAAATTGCCCAGTGGTTGGAGAAGATGCATAACTGAAAGATTGGTCTGGAACAAGCTACGAATTCTTCACTTTAATAATGATAAATTGATAACGCAATATACATTCAGAAATATCAAGACGCCTCTCTCTTCTCAAGACAGTTAACACTGAGATCTGCAGGATTCAGAACTCAAAGCTACAAAAAACAGTAGGTCAAACAACAGCATTCACATCAGCAAGAAGTTACTTTTCTAGAGCCTAGAGGCGAGAACTAATCGTGTGTCATCTCCGATATCTGTTAGGACCATCGATCAGAAGGACGGGAAGAACTTGTTGAGGTTGAACGGCAGGGAGTAGAACTCCTCGCTTCGCGGGTCAGTCTTGAAAGACCTGAACCTGTCCCAGAAATGGTGACCCCGGTCCCTCCTGGCGGTGCTGTCATGCCTGTGCAGGGTGCAGTCCAGGAGAAGGGCAACGGTGCCTCCGACAAACGCTTTCGACGAGAACACCACGTTGATCATGTCATTGAACTGGACATGTGCAAATGAGAAACATCGGGTGTCAGTTTGTAACTGTGTCAGTTGGTAGCTCTTCAGTATGTACAAGGGCTATAAACTTAGGAGTTAAACAACATAAAAAAAAAGCTCCCAGATAGATATAAATACTAAAGTGTCACTAATCATCTCACTTGGCATGAAACCTGTATATTGAGTGTTACCACCAGGATCATGTGACTGAACATACTATTTAGTTATCACTGAGCCAATTATATGGTAGCACCTGATTACTGCACTAGATGTTTATGAGCTATTATAGTTCTGAATATTGCATTTTACTCAGCAAACTACTATGTCGAATGGTCCATGGCACGAGCGTGTCAATTAGTTATCACTAAAATTGAAGATATTGACAATTGATCTGTACTGTATCTTACCCATCTTGCATGCGTGTGTACCGGCCCAAAGCCCGCGACAGAGGTGTACTCGTTGAAATACTGAGGAACTGATATGCCCATGAACAAGGAGAATCCCAGATCATGTGACTGAACATACTATTTAGTTATCACTGAGCCAATTATATGGTAGCACCTGATTACTGCACTAGATGTTTATGAGCTATTATAGTTCTGAATATTGCATTTTACTCAGCAAACTACTATGTTGAATGGTCCATGGCACGAGCGTGTCAATTAGTTATCACTAAAATTGAAGATATTGACAATTGATCTGTACTGTATCTTACCCATCTTGCATGCGTGTGTACCGGCCCAAAGCCCGCGACAGAGGTGTACTCGTTGAAATACTGAGGAACTGATATGCCCATGAACAAGGAGAATCCCAGGATGAATTTTGTTCGGAAGCTATTGAGGTTGCAGAACTGAAGGAGCCCAATCCCTGCCATACCTGTTTGTGCACAAGCAACACGTTGCATTTAAAATCAACAATCATGAAGAAATGTAAGATCCACTGTCTAATGCCTATGATGAGCTTGAAAATACATACCAACATATGCAAACAGAAGGCAATATATAGCTGCAATTATGGGGGTTGGAATTGATGCAAAAACAGCTCCAAATTTCCCTGCAAGCGCACCACATAAACAGTATCATCATATACAGTGCATGGTTATTGTGACTAGCACAGGAGCTTAAATTAGTACAAAAAAATGGAACAATGTGATAACACTTGACTAGTAATATATTTTTTATATTGTACCACGACCTAGTATCACTTCAGTCAAATAGGTTTTGTCATTATATAACCACATTTCCTGCTATGTTCTAAGGCTTCTGGCTAACTACCCATGTGCTAGTTATTTATAAGATGCATTGCCATACCTAATACTTTATTTCTCTTGAATTACTCATGCAATATTGCAACTATCAGTAACTTCCCCTAGAACATTACGGAAAATACTTGCTCAGACCATGGATAACAGTCTGGACCATCACCTTATGGGCACCTTCGAAACTTGACAGATATTCAGTTGCATAACACAAGAGTATGTTGGGCAGCATGAGGTTCGGAAAAAAATGAGGCTTACCAAGAATAGAGAAGAATATCATAAATCCAGCAGAAATCTGAATTACACGCCGGCTACCAACACGTGTCAAACCAAGCAACCCAGCATTTTCTCTGTTTCAGATCAGTGCAAAATAATATTCAGTATTCAGATCACACTATACAAATTCACATAAACACTATAAGAAACAATCGTCTGGAATCTACTTACACAGACACAGAGGATCCACTAGCTGTTCCAAATAAGCCACCCAGCAAAATACCAACCCCCTACCACAAAGCGCGCAAACAAATGAAGGTAAGATGCTTAAATGTCTTCAATATTCAGATATACTAAAAGCAAATGCAATGGAGTTTAGATGATACCTGCCAACCAATGCCACGACTCATAATAGAAGGAGGGCATGGTGTTGCACTGGCATACCGTGAAACTGCTATGAAAGCACCAGTAGACTGCATTTACAAAACAGGGAGTAATATTTCGTCAATGCTCGATTCCTTCTGAAGTAGCAATGCTGCCTATCTATCTAAACATCATCAATTATCCACTACAGTACCTCCACAAGAGCAACAAAAGCAGCTGCCATCATGGCGAAACATTCACCGGCATCGAAAGTCGGTGCTCCCCACTGGAATGGGTACGGTACACTTATCCTGCAAATTGTAAAGCAATGATCAACTCAATAGCTAAACTTCAGTGCAAATTTGCAGAAACCATTCATAACATGAATACAACTCGACAATGGTCCCCAATAATATGTGAAAAGATGCCTTGTATTATTACCAGGAAGCACCACCAACAAGGCCAGATCGATCAGTGCGGCAGTGGAATTGGGTTTTTGGAGCAGCACCCTTATACGCCCCACCAACGGTCAGGAAGAAGGCGTAAAGCCACACGACGGCGACCGACATTATGACGGCGAACCGCTCGAATGCAGTCCCCAGCAAAGGCACCAGGCTGGGTATGTACTGCAGACAAAATTGCACACCAATCATAAGGCTTCAGATATCGTTTTAGAAAAGAAAATCACATAACAGTCAGCCTGATGAGATATGCAAGTACCTGGGAAATAGCCACCAGCAGTATGATCTGTGGAAGACCAATCTCGATGCATTTCGCAACCTACGCAGGAATTTCATACCGTTACGTTATGTTATCCCCACTGCTGTAAAAATATAGATAGACATAATGCAGAAGTGCAGATTCGTGCATACAGAAACATGAGGCTTACACTTGGGAATCCAAGCTCGTAGAGACCGAATCCGGCGAGCGCGACGAGGGGCGCCGCCGACAGCGGGCTCAGCAGCAGCATTACATGCGACACAAATCAGCACAAAGAATCGGGACCAGAAACCGCAGAAGGTACACAAAAATTGAGTTCAACAAGACTGAAGCTGTAACCTGACGACGATGCGCCAGAGGCCACTGAATCCCATGATGATCTGGAGCGTGGACGCGACGATGAGCGCGCCCTGTGTGCCCCGCATGGTGCGCAGGAACCTCTCGTGCGGGTCGGCGATCCCGGCGTAGCGCGCGGCGAGGACGATGGAAATGGTGGGGGCGACGAAGGTGTATGAGCCCCCGATGACGGCGGGGAGGCGCGTGCCGAGGAAGCTCTGCAGCAGCGTGTTGATTCCGGCGACGAAGAGCAGCGTCTGCACCACCCGCGCCTTCTCCTCCTGAAACGAGAGAGTGTCAGGGGAGTGGAGCAGAGTGGGGAGAGGGGAGGGGAAGAGGGGAGGGGAGGAGGGGCGTACGTTGCCGCCGCCCATCTGGGGGACGAGGGCGGTGGGGATGATGACGGTGGTGCCGAGCATGACGAGGTAGTGCTGGAACCCGAGCAGGATGGCCTCCGCTGCAGGATCGCCATTAACGGAAACATCTCAGTTGCGGGGAGTGGAGATCCGAATTAAATCGAGCTCAACGAACGGCAGCAGCATTCGAAATTAAATAAACGCAACGGCCGGCCCGCAGCGGCGGAACGGCTGAAAGCGAGCAATGCGGGGGTTGGAGAGGGGTAGCTGACGTACGCCATGGGGGAGGGCTGGTGAGGCAGTAGGAGACGGCGGGGAGCTGGTCCCTGACGGCGTGCGGCTGCAGCTCCTCCTGCTTCGGCGCCGGCGCGGCCATCGCAGCACCACCAGCTCGCTCGGTGTCAGTCAGTCAGTCACGGTGTTTGCGTGGGTGTTGTGGCCTTGGAAGACCAGCTGCGCGCAGATGGGAAGTGGAGCGGAAAGGCGAGGGAGAGGGAGGGAGCAGGTGGCCTCGGGAGTCGAGCTGGGTGGCGATTTGTAGGCGGCGAGGGAGAGATCGCCGGGAGTGGGGAGGCGCACGCGCTGCAGGCACGCGGAACAACGGTCACCCAGTCCACTGGTTCACTCCTTTTTTTTTTTTGACACTCACTGCTCCAGTTCACTATCTCGGTAACCTTTTCAAAATGAAATCTTTGTTTTTTAGAAAAATATATTTTTACGAGAAAAAGTACGTACCTGACTAGAGCATTTAAAACATACTAATAAAGTATGAAACCAAAAGATGTATCTTCAAACCCTAACTTATTTCATGACACGACATTGTGCTTTTCAAAGGCAGCAGTCGTAGAAACATGAGATATCACCATAACTAACAAGGGTTATATCATAATTTAAATCTTTGGCGGCAATACCAAAACTCCGTGCACGCACGCACACAACAATTATAATGATAAACCAGAATCAACAAGAGTTTTCTGATGTCGGTATTTGAGAGAAATGCAACTGAGCGATATGGTCGGCGTCATTGGGAGCCGAGAGTACGAAACAATGTTGTCGCGGGCTGGACAAATATTGCGAGAACATTCCACCTGTGGCAGCCATGAAAAAACAACCAAAATCGATCTGTCAAATCAAGAATTGAAAGATCATATACAGGCAAATTGAACTTCCAACGTCATCATTCGCGTCGGGAAGGTGATCCTGCCGCCGCCGAGCTGTGGGAGGAAGATCACCTTATTACGCGGACGATATCGTCTCCATTGATGAGGAGGATGGCTATCAGCCTACCAAAACCATAAGCATTAGTTTTATTGAAAACATAACTCATAGACCGGATAACATTTTAAAATGATATCGTAGTTTCTTTCTTGATTTATTAGTAGTATGCTAAATCAAAAATGTTGGGAAACTAGTCCTATGCTTCGAATGTCAAATTCCTTGCGACCTACGGAAGCTAAATTCCGTGAAACCTCTGGGCAATTTCCCGTGTCCCACCGGCCCGCGCGTATGCTGGTGCCACCCTTGCTTGCCTGACTCGGCGCCGACTCGACAACACGTCGGAAGATGGAACAGCGATCAAGGTTTAGCCGTTAAGGTAAACCAGAAAGGGGCAAAAGGTAAAGAAAAGCTTCTTTTCCCCTTGCACATGGCATGGCAATGCCGGAGTCACCGGCCGACCGACCAACGCGGCGACGACCAGGAGCAGGAGCCGAGGTCTTGAAGTTGATCACACTCACGCAGTCACGCACCGCCTTTACTACTGTCCTCTGTTCTTCGTACTACCTGCCGGTCGCCGGTGGCCTTTTCTTGTAACTCTGTTTCACCGCGGGAAATGTGAACCATGTGTGTTGTGTCCCGGCAAGCTCCGTACGTACGAGCAGTCGAGCAGGCAGCAGCCCGTCCCGGCACGCGGGGCACATGCTGTGCAGGGGGCGACGAGACGAGAATTCATTAGCCATGATCGATCCTGTTTGACCGTACCACGTCGGCGCCCAATGATGCCATTTGACCGTGCCACGTCCGCGCCCATGTTTGTGAAACCGTTCCGTGTCTGTTTGTGCGTGGGCCGGTAGGCGGACGGCGGTCTGTTCGCCGGCGCCGGCCGTCTCGGCTCTTTTCATACGTTCCGACGAGACACACACAGCTAAACTGAACTGACCGAGCTCTGGAGTAGATCGAAACGAAACGCAGCATATGCCAAATCGTGAGCATGAAACGTGTGCATCGTTTAGGTTAGATATGACCCCACCTGGCACCTGCCAAATTACTCTAGTGTGTAGTAATGTGTTACTGCTCTGCTCTTGATTGTTCATCAGGACGGCCGGGGAGCAATGAAGTTTCCTGGGAGGACGGTTAGTTATGCCTGTGTGAGTCAGCAGGGGTCCCACACGTACGGAGACTTGGACTTGGACCCCCATCGAAACGAATTGATCCTCCGCTCCCCCACATGGCCTAGATTAAGCACAAAGTATGGTACACGCACGGCGCAAGCAAAGGATCTCGTTAGGGAACCTCATCATGCAATTTTTATCTCGCTCCCTCCTTTATTCAGTCTGCTGCATTGCATCTCTCTAGGATGGACTTTCGACCAGCCGACCGACACAACTACACTTATCCTAGTTTCATTTTAAACTTGGTTTAGTTTTTAGTTTTATGGTGATTCGTCTTGAGCAAATCTCATGGTACGAATGTTTGCACTCATGGTGGAGTGGCAGTGCAGGCACTCGTCGTCGTCGTCAGCAGGCGGAATAAAGACGTTGGCAGTAGTGGCACCTGCAAACACCAGAGGAACCACGGTCTCCACATCCCTAATTATCTATACTAATTACTGTACCTTTTAGGAAGACCGTGGGCTGGAGTAGTTGCTTCCAGGGATACAAAAACATACTGTATTTTACTGGTATAACTTTTCCCAACGTCTCTCTGATCCAACACTCTCTGCTACCCAAGCCCAACGGAAGGTGAAATCATGTGCAAAAATGAGCACTTTTGCTTAAAAAAATCCAGAAAGTAATGTGCTGCTGCTGTCTCTTAAAATCTCAACAAGATAACTGGAAGTATACCCAGCCCAAAATTCTCGGGTTGGGCCTCAGATCTAGATCCGACGGATGCACTGGTCTGGGTCTGAGCTTTGATTTTTGGCTGTTTTAGGAAGAAGTCTGGCCCGGCGGGTTTTCAAACTTTTTGGCCGGAACAAGCTTTCTCAGCTCGGCCCGGCCCAAGGTATAGCCAGGTATAACTGGAAGCCCCAACTCATGAAAATCCTCGTGAATCTAAAAAGGAATGCCGACCCATAAAAAATTAACCCTTTTTCGAAAACCTTTCAGAAGTTCTTCGCCAATTTATATTAGATATACTAAATTCAACCGTGGTCGATTGTTGAGAAAGTAAGCTAATAATGTTGACTTTATTCTATTTTTATTCTCAAACCCTCTTCAACAACTAGTACTCCTATGAAATAATAGGTACCCTCAAAATAATTTTGACTTGTGACATTCTCCTCCGCTGTTGCAACTTTTATCAAACAAAATATATCGAACCTTCAACTAAATTTGCAAATGTGTAAAATATGCTTCAGGACATCTCCAGTCGATCCAATAAAATCGATGATTAAAATATTTGTTTTACTTCTTTAAATCGTACCTAGTCGACCCCTTAAAAAGTGTAGAGGATTAAAATTATAAGAGTCGGGCCAAAAAGGAGGCCAAACCTATACATGTAGTCAACTGGGGCCTTTGAGAGAAAAACTTTTCGGCTGCTCGATCCCCCATCCTAAGCCGCACCACCTCCCGCCACCGCCAACGAATCTCGTCCCCGCTGGCACCGATTGCCTCGATTTTGGTCGGAATGGAAACAGAGCTTCCTTCCTCAACACGCCGCCCACTGTCGTGACAGGACGTTGCCGAAATCAACCCACGTGGCCCCGTTGGCGCCACAATAGAGATTGGGGGCCAAAAGCCTTGGTGCGCCCACCAGCGCACCGCTTGCCTAGGTCGGCAAGGCCGCGACGGCCACGGTGACGTCAGGTCGCCCTCCCGTTCTGCCATCCGGCGCCAATTATTGTATCTAAAATTCAAACATTTTCAAATCAGAAAAGGCTTTAAAAAACAATTAAATGTTTCTGTTATTAAATTATTTGTAAAAATTGTTCCTCTGGATAGAGGGTTTAAAATACATTCTACTGCCATTTGATTTACTCATATTGAACTACAGAAAAAGATTTATGTATAAAACATTGGTTCTGCAATTCATGCTATATGAAGCATGATGCAAAGAAGAAAAAAATCTGACGCGACGAGGGCTCTAGGGCAGCGGCAAGCAGAGCGCGGCGGACTGGGACACGACCCGCGCCGGCGGAGGTCGAGGTTCAACGGCGTCAGCGAGCAGAGAGCGGCGCCGGCGCCCGCCTGACCTGGTCGAGGCGACGAGGCAATCCAGGGCGGCGGCGAGCGGCACACTGGGAGGAGTGGCGCCGGCGCGCACCCGACCAGATCGTGGTGAAGAGGACTCGAGGGCTAGGCGGCGGCGAGCCACCGCGCAAAGAAAGGTAGTAACATTTTTTTCTCTTTATATCTGAAGTCCCAAATCGACACGGTACAGTTTTGGAATCCAATCGTGAATACATTGCGAAGCCTAATCCCCTAGTAGAGTACGACATCTTGCCTACTCTACTTGTTTTCTCTCTATATATACACCAAGAAATCCAGGGATTTGCCATGAACAGATCATCGCTTGACAGTATGGCAGGGGCAACGTCGGGGGTCTTGACATCGGGAGGATTTGCCAGACATATGAGCAGGGTATGGCGAGACATCGAACCTGTGCTCTTGCTGGGAGGAACTGTTGGTCTGTGTTGGGCAGCGTGGAGGTACTACCAGTACCGCGTCTGCCTACGCAGCTACAGCCGGAGCATGGGGTCGTCCTCGGGTGATCCGGTGATCGGGCGCGACGAAGAGATCGACCGCGTAATCTGCATCCTATGCCGCCGGACCAAGAACTGCGCCGCGCTCGTCGGCGAGGCAGGGGTCGGCAAGACGGCCGTCATGGAGGGCCTCGCCCAGCGCATTGCCACCGGGAACGTCCCCGACAAGCTCGCCGGGGCACGCGTGGTGGAGATCGACCTCGGGGCCATGGTGTCCGGGACCATGTTCCGCGGCATGTTCGAGGAGCGGCTCAAGGGCGTGATAAGGAGCGTCGAGGAGGGGGACGGCAAGCTGATCCTGTTCATTGACGAGATGCACTTGCTGCTTGACGTCGGTGACTGTATCGGCGGCACGGATGCCGCCAACCTGCTGAAGCCCGCGCTGGCCCGTGGCCGCATCCCCTGCGTGGGCGCCACGACGCTCAAAGAGTACCACAAGTGCATTCAGTCGGATGCCGCGCTCGAGCGCCGGTTCCAGAAGGTTCACGTCGGGGAGCCGAGCGTGGAGGCGACCATCGCCATTCTGCGGGGGCTTAAACACCAGTACCAAGACCATCATGGCTTGAGAATTAAGGATGCCGCTATTGTCGCCGCTGCACAGCTTGCTGGCCGCTATATCACTGGTATGTACGTGTGGAATTCTACTTTCTTTCTATCGATATATGGAGAAAATTGATTGATTTTGTTGCTCTTTGTACTGCACTATAGATCGTCAGTTTCCTGATAAGGCAATTGATCTTATTGATGAGGCATGCGCTGCCACAAGAATGCTGGTTGACAGCAAAAGAAAAGAAGCGGCCACACGGAAACAGATCTGCAACAAGCAAGAAGTGACTACGCAAAGTACATCTAGAAGTGCAGTGAAGCGAGGAACTGTTGGTCCTGGTAATATCGCACGGGTAGGAATTCCTAGCCTGAATAATATCCATTATTCCAGTGTGTTGTGTGCCTGTCATGTTCCATTGTTATCTGCTCTTTGAAGGTTGTGAGCCGGTGGACCGGAATTCCTGTTGCTGCTATTGACCAAGAAGAGAAGGAGAAACTACTCCACCTAGCAGACAAACTGCATGAGCGAGTTGTTGGCCAGGATGAGGCGGTTAATTTGGTGGCGCAGGCGGTGTTACGTTCCAGGGTCGGCCTTGATCAGCCTGGTCAACCAATAGGTTCCTTTCTCTTTTTGGGCTCGACTGGTGTTGGAAAGACAGAGCTTGCAAAATCTCTTGCCGAGCAGCTTTTTGACAGTGAGAAGATGTTGGTTCGTTTTGACATGTCCGAATATTCCGAGATTGGATCGGTGATGCGCCTCATTGGAGCACCACCAAGGTTTAATCTTTATATTGTGTGTGCCTTTTATTTCTCATGATTATCAGTTATCACATCATCCTAGTCTTTAGTCTGACTGGTGTTTTGTTTTGCGGGGAGCTAGTTTGACTGATGTTAATGCTTCTCTTATAAATTTTTACAGCTATTATGGTTATGAAGATGGTGGACAACTAACTGAGAAAGTCAAGAGGCGTCCATACAGTGTCGTCCTCTTTGATGAGGTGGAGAAGGCACATTCCTCAGTGTTCAATGTTTTTCTTCAACTCCTTGATGATGGTTTGTTGACTGATGGCAAAGGCTGGACAGTAGATTTCAAGAACACCATCATCATTATGACCTCAAATCTAGGATCAAAGCACCTCGCAGAAGGAATGGCTGGAGAAACCACAATGCAAGACGCACGGGACCTTGTCATGAAAAAGGTTTGTGAACCATTTTTGCCCCTGTAATTCTGCATAACCTCGTATTGACCTCTGTTTCTGCAGGTTCGAAAACACTTTGCGCCCGAGCTTCTCAACAGGCTGAGTGAGATTGTGATATTTGATCCACTTTCACATGAAAACTGAAGGAGATTGTGAAAATCCAGGTGAAGGGCGTTGTTGCCAGAGTAGGTAATAAGGGCATCTCTCTACATGCGAGTGATGCTGCCTTGGACGTTATTTTGTCGGAATCATACGATCCCGTAAGTACAATCTAGCTTCCTCTATATATCATACAAAATCACTCAGGCTTCTCCCTTTCGGGATAAGTAACTCATCTCTATATGTATGCTTGTATGCCTTGGTAACAATATATGCTTGGTTTGTCGCAGATGTACGGTGCAAGGCCTATTAGGAGGTGGTTGCAGAAGAATGTGATGACCATGATCTCCGAGATGCTTGTTAAAGGAGATGCTGGTGAAGGTTCAACAATCTCCATTGATGCCACCGACGACAACAAGGGACTCAAGTATGAAGTGGTAAAGAAGGTGACAGATTCTCCTGTCAACCTCTCGGTGCCAGCACTAGATCCCCTTGGTGACTCCGACGAGGACAATGATGTCATGGCCCCTGAAAACACCAAGCTGGCTGCTGAAACGGTTTTTGCTGGGAAGTGGTGGTGGCCTTCGACCATTTTTAAGTAGTAGCAGTAGTAGTAGAAACAATTCCTCTCTTTTCTCCTTCTGATAGCACTAGTGGTTGTGTCATCGTAAGCACTGAACAGGGTTGCTGACTACCTTTTTTTGCTCATTTAAAATAGATACTCCAAATAGCACTAGTGGTTAGGCGAGATACTTGACTTGGATTAACTTTGAACAATCTCTCTTTGTAGCTCGGAGTTTTGTATCCTGCAGATATCGGTGTAAACTGTTTTGAGAAAACAGAGTTGTTGTCATTTTTTCCATTCTCTGGATGTTAGCACAATCAAAAGGGTGGGAAGAATTCGATAAGGCAGGACTCCTCGCCCTTGTGGCTTTGCTCCACATTTGCTCATGTCAAGTAACAGAATATGACTCATAAGTCATAATCCTTCCATGTGCTCTATATGGGAAAGGCTCAACTTCTGAGCCATCCTTTCCACCAAGAACATACATGTTTCCAGTTGGAATTACACCATTAATGTGGCCATCTCCATTGACGTCCCCGACAGTAGGTCGCTGTCATCATATTGTAACGACAATCAGGTTGCAAATACTAAATCCTAGATGAAACAAAGTAAAGAAAATGAAGATGCCGCAACAGAAATACGACAGTGTGATATCTTTACTTGAAGTAAAACGGAGTTACTTTCAAACATATTTACCTATTGATATCAGCAATCAATGGACTTGCATAAATGCTGGAACTAACTTCGGTTTGCCATCTCAGCTCCATATGTTTCGGGCACTTGGTATTTAACAATGCATCTTCATCCCTACAGAAATGTTATAGAATTACATTGCTGAATGTTCACATTAATCCGTAAAGATGGCTGATACTATTTGCCTTGGCACCTTTTATAAAAGTAATCTGCATATCCTCTGCTCTAATTAAATTACTAAGTAACACCGATAGTTGTGTGCTTGTGGCATTTGCGGAAGTTATCTTGAAATTAGTGCAATGCATAAGAGCATTTCACTTACACCAGTCTATAGTGGATAACACAGTACTATACTGCAATAATTTGAAGGAATCCGCTTTTATTGTAATAAGTTACTCCACTGAAAAATGTAATAAGCATTTTATTACTATCCATTTTGCTCCTGTTTGTTGTTTTGCAGCAATGTTAAGGATCAATATGCCACTAAATGCCAGCTTAAGTTCAATTTAATATGGTAGACAAGTTCAAATCTATTTCCAGCTCTATCATAGAGATCAACAGAAGTTACATAACGACAATTTTGAAGAACCAACCACGGATCACATGCTTGTTCTACAAATTTTAGGTGATACTCATATTTTATTGCAACCTTTACATTCAGGAGCTACCACAAAGCAGTGGTGGCGAAGTTCTGACAAGGTTGGGAGAGCAGAGAGCTTACCATGGATTGAGCATATTTACAGGGCAAATACTGCCACTGGCCCAAGGATCCCGCGGCTTGATAAGTGAGGACACGCAATCAGCTTTGGTGCAGGCCAAATGGAGCTCGGGTTCACATATTTACGAAACCAGAACCGTCATGTATCAGGATTGCGACAGGCTGACAGCAGGAGCCTGCTTAACTGTATACCATGACAGCTTACATAACACCGAAGTAGGAGAGTTCGTTACTTATTCAAATAGATTAAGTACCAAAATGAGCCCGCAATACTCAACTACACCAAAAACTTAAGCACTAAATATTACATACAGAACTGCTTAGTGGTTTAGCATAATCCTGCACGCCAGTGTCATTTTAAGCATAAAACTGAGCCTGTGGTGTAAAGGCATGAATTGAGCACTAGGGCAGAGGCTGCTCACAGTTGCCTTCAAAATTGCATCACCGTTCACCAATATTTACGAAAGATTATGTGTAGATCGTTCAATCTGTACATAATATATCTTATATTATTTACAGGCAAAACTCTCGCTGGCAAGATGGCTCAAGAACGCAGCTTGCCTTGGGTCTAAAAGAACGATCATAATATAACATATGTACATGCTCTCCTTTCCTCCACTTATATATACCGCAATCTTAACTAGGCAACCTCAGGCAAATGAAAACCATCATTTCCCGGGCTTCTTTCTCTTGAGAGCGGCAATCCTCTTGGTGTAGAATATCCATCCTATAACATAAGACAACGTCCTCCATCCTCTATAAGGCTTGGGCTTTGATATCGTCGCGATGAAGCCTTTCAGTGCGGCACCAAGATCCTGCGAGTCGAAGGATACAGAAGGATCTGCACAACGGTAGTAGCCCTCGCTGAATGAGGGGTGACTGGTGCTCTCCTCGTAGACCAGCGAATTAGGGAACATGTCTAAAGCACGTGATTCTTGAGGCTGTCCATGGACACCAAGTGGAGGAAGCTCCGACTGAAATCCACTTCCACTCGTCTCTGCAGTTCCCATTGCACAAGGATCTAAGGCACACGATGGTCCGACAGAGAATATGTCATCTGATGGTATGTCCAAGTGGCTCAGATCAAAATCATCGATGGCAACTTGTGCAGGTAACTGGTAGAATTCGGTTTCAGGCAAAGATGGAGATCTCATACTGAAGACATGTGACGGATTCTCCAAAAGTGAATCACTGTCACAAGTTGACACATTCTTCCAGTCTTCATATGCTTGTTTTACAGCTGCAAGTGCTTCAGCCTAAAAGGAACAAATGTTGTAAGAACAAATGGTCTAGGTCGCAAGTGGTAGAAGGGAAAGTATAGATGAAATTTGTTTTAAGAAACTAATAAGATGAAGAAAAGTGAATACCTTCTCTTGTTCTGTAAGGTCATCAACAGAAACAAACTTCTCGGATATTAACCCTCTCACTTCTCCAACAACATTGAACAGAACAGCAGATTTGCTTGGGCTGTACAGATAGTAAATATGCACCTTGTCACTTTTTATAGATGTTGTTTTAGCATGCTCAACGGCAACCTCCCAAATCTTAGTTGACATGCCACTGCCCAATATCTGCACAATTTTAATGTAACAGTTGGTTACAAATTCCACTTATTTGCTGAACCACAACTATCATGTGGAACAACATGCCACACCTTATTTACACACTACAGGGTGCAGTTAAGAATGTAGAAATGTGTACTCTGATTAGCATAAGGAGAACCTTAAGAGAATAGATTGACATAACCATGTTTACCACAAATAAAAACATCCATCCAAATGAGGAACTCTGCAGTTTGTTGGCTTCCCTTTTTTTCTTAATTACAAGATTTACAGAATAGACATATCAACTTCGGACAGAATGGATTACAGCCAGAGATTGTTTTTATTAACTGTGCAAAATAAATAAAGTACACAAGCAAATAACGCAAACTTTGAAAGGGATGCATCGTACCTTCCGAAGCCTAGGAGTATCAAGATGTAATATGGTGAGAAAATCTTTGACGGTAACTATCTTCTCCTTATTCAAACGCTTGTGAAAAGCTCCCTCCTTGCCGATCTTCTCCAGGCGCCAAACCTCATCTTCAAGAACTGGTGGGTGATGCTTCTTGTACACTGGGAGAGAGGAACAAGACATAGCAAGTGAGGAATTAAAATTTGTCCAACGTGCTAGCATTTGAGACTATAGTAGGTCAGTAATTAACATCAAGAACAAACTAAGTTGGTCAATATCCTTCCATTAAGAAAGCAAACTGATATTAAATGTCATCAGTGATTTTCATAACTACTGTGCTCTAACAAATCTAAAATGGAGCAGGGAATTCCTGTGCTTATATTGTTGTGTTCAGTTGTCAATTTGAAGGATGTCATGCCAAATGACAGAAGCTTATCAAATATCGAGAAGGAAGGAGTGCAAGAAACAAAAATTATTGAAAGCCACTGTGTAACTCACATTCTCCACGATGATCCTTTACCAAAAAAGAATCAGTTTTTGCTTCCTGTACTCTTACACCATTAAAACAACCATCATCAGTTCTTGCACCTAACCTAAACTTTCGGCTGCGTGTCCAACTGGAGTTATCTGTGAATGATACATCTCCCACTGTACCGATGCCTCTGTCAAGGGCAACAGACACGTCTCCAGAAAGCAAGGGCCGTTTACCTTCTCTTTCTCTAAGAATGTTATTATTGAACTCCTGAGCTGTCCAGTCATTGCCTTCTCCACCTTCGAAGTCCCCCTCTAAAACTACTAGTTCAACCTTCAACTGGGACTCCTTACCCGTTGCTACAACTTCTCTGGTCAAAGAGTCAACTAGAGCAATGGTCAGACTGAAGGTACCCTCGCCTTCAATTTTGGAGCCAGTGAAAATCGGAAGAGAAAGCCTAGTCGTGAATTGGAGCTGCAAATTTTTCGATGTAGATGGAACAATGTCCGTGGGGCTCCTAATAATAATAGAAGAAGAAAACAGGTGGTTATTAAAAGCTCTATAGTAACGAACCTATACACTGACGATTACTTGACATGTCGGTTGGCAAAGAAGTGTTATAATACCATACCTTGTCATCATACTAGCATGATTTGCAAGCGCCAACTCAATTTCTTCTTTAACCTACAAACATTGAGTTGAATAATCATCACGATAGCTTCAAAGCACCAACTCAATTTCTTCTTTAGGATGCAAGCAACAGCTTTGACTGAAAATATAGAACAATACTACAAGTCTATAATAGCTAATTGAATAAAATGGCTTCTCAACAGTGTGTTTGAGATCTATTGAACATTAACCCCATTTTCTTAAATTAATACCTCGAGGTCATTCTGTCTTCCAGCTCAAAAGTTGTGAGTTAACAATTCTACACCCTCAAAACTAACACAAGCAATATCGGAGCTTACTGTAAGCCAGGGTGGGGGTGGGGGGGGGGCACCACCCCCCCAGCTTTGGATCAATTTGTAAAGAATATTTTTGGGAGAGGGCTTAGATGGGAAAAAACTGGTATTGGCCCGCCAAACAGTGATATTTTCTGTTTGGCCCGCCCGGCATTTTCCGTCAAGCTCCGCCACTGAACATAAGCACTATGCAGCTACCAATACAAGAGTTACTCCTGACAGAAACAGAAATCATATCATCCAACACGTGATAATCCCCATGGAAATGAAAGGAGATTCAGATTAAACAGAGAGCATCCTATAAATATCCATTGTACAGTCGAAGGAAATGAGGGGAGAAACAGCTGGCATAGGCTAGATCGACACGAAGAGCTTCTCAAAAGTGTGATTTGAGATCTACTGAACCGCCTGTTCCTAAATTAATAGCCAAAGGTTCGTTGCAATCTGATAGTCAAAACTTATGGGTCTGCCCAGTTCCTAATTCCTACAGCCTCAAACAAGCACAACCAATACACACCCATGGATTTGAAAATGGATTCCTGGTAGAATTACTGATCATCGATTTAAGAAATCCAAAGTTAATTCGGAAACCAAACCAGGCAGCCCAACGAAATGAAAAGGGGGCTGCAGATTAGACGGAGCACATCCTACGAATTTTTTCATGATACGGTCGAAGGAAATGAGGACTGAAACAGCGCGCATATCTAGGATGTGACGGCTCACCACTCTCCGGATGAGGGGCTCGATGGACATGAAGAGCTTCTCGATGCTGCTCTTCCGCATCACCTCCGCGATGACCCTGCAGCAGCAGAACGAACAGAAATCGAATCGAATCGAATCAGGGAGATTCCGGGTGAGAGCGCGAGGTATCGAGCACAGGGGGGAAGGAAGGGAAAAAGGATGCGTACTCGCGGAGGGCGGGGACCCTCTGCCGCTTGGGCTCCCCGGGGCGGTGGGGCGCGTCGGAGCTCCCGCCCGACTCGGCCTGCCCGAATCCGCCGCCCCACCGCGGCCTCTCGCCCTCCTCCGGCTGCCGCTTCTGCGCCATCTCCGACGAACGCCCGCCGCCGCCGCAACCTAACAACAGCACCGCGCCGCACGGTCGGTTGGAGAAACAGGTACTGTATAATATTTTTTCCGTATAGAAAATGACCTCACAGCCAAATGCAGGGTGACTCGGCCCACAGGCCCACATAAAGGCAAAACTGCTCGCGCGAAGACCGACCGGCCCCAACCGCAGTCTCGGCATCGAATCCTTTTCTTTTTGTCTCGGCTATGCCGCCCAAGGCATGGGCAGTGCTTGGATCCTTGCCATCTTGAACATTTAGCCACGAAATACACATATTGTACTACGCTTAGCAGCCATAAAGATGTCATTCTTGGGGCTTTTGACTGTCCCTGGAAAGGAGAGGTTGATGAGCAACTGTGACACTGTCACATCCATTTTGGATAAGCAGGAAGACTAAGCAGGATGACACTACGGTCAAAGAGAGTAAGAGAGAATAATCATTGATCAACGGAATATACAGGACTAGGGGACTAAGCGCGGGCTTCGCCGCGCCCGTGGGCTAAAATTTCGAATTGTTCAACCGTACAATTGTTGGAATTCAAATATTGTCTAGGTTGAGAAGTTGTTTAAATTTTTGAAATGGCCAAACTGGGGAGCTGTTCATACTTGAATTGTTTTTACGTTTATGCAAAGGATTCAAATTTGGAAAATGTAAATTTTGTTTAGGGATGCGTGTACTGAAATGGGGGGGGGGGGAGTTTACACTTAAATTATATTCAATTTTTACATTTGCCGTATTTTTATTTTCATATTTTAAATTTGAATTTGAAAATGACGATGTTTTGAAATTGTTTAAGCTTGGAAATAATTGAAATTGAAAAATGCTTCCGCTTTAAAGGTGGTCGGATATTGAAAATTATTGTAATTCAATTTCAAATGTGGTTTGTTTTTTTTTTGTGTGAATTTTTTTTTAAGTAGTTAGTATTTTTTTTTTTTTGAGTTTGTTCACACATTGTAGAGTTACGTTAAATGTTTAGTAAGGTGGAATGGTTTTAAATGTTTGTATTTTGTTGACATATTTGTTTGAATTTCATAATTGGAGGATGTATAGCATATGGTTATATGTTAAAGTTAATTTGTAGTTAGAGGGAATTCATTTGGAATTTGTACAAATATTTTTCAAATTAGAGTGGTGAAACTTTATAATTCGGGAGAATGGATTATGTGAGATAATATTTGAGATATATATATTTTAGAGTATTTCATTTTTTTCCTTTCTTAGCGAATTTAATTTTTCAAATGTGTTGCATGTTTTTGTTTGTGAGAATTATACTATATATTTATTGTATAAGGAACAATTTGTAATATCGAGTATTTTTAGATATTTGGAAATTTGGGATGGTTGGTCATATTTGGAGTATAACATAAAATTTGTTTTAACTTCATAATTAAGGTGACCGTAATGTGTGAGATATATTTTAGTGTGCTTTTAATTTTCGAGAAAACAAATTGAATGATTAAATTTGTTTTTTTTTGTAAGAAAATTTATTTTGAATGTGTTGTCTTTTTTGTAGGGAAATTATAATTTTCTAACAATTTTAAATGCTAAAATTCGTTGCTTTTGTTTTAACATTTAGTTCAAATGTATTAGTTCTTTAATAGGAAAATACTGTGAAATTAAATATAGCAACAATAAATAT
Source organism: Poa pratensis (assembly GCA_947311845.1). Lineage (NCBI taxonomy): Eukaryota > Viridiplantae > Streptophyta > Magnoliopsida > Poales > Poaceae > Poa > Poa pratensis. The sequence continues at coordinate 27,174,525 of CAMZMU010000112.1, forward strand.
TGTTGCAACTGTTTTGCAAATTAAAAATGTCTTGCATTTTTTTTTGCTTGATCATAATTCCAAAAAATAAATTGCATAACAGAAGGGAAGATGGAAAGAAAAGAAAAGAAAATAAATACAAAGATTTTTCTAACAATTTTGGATGCTCAAGTTTGTTGTTCTTTTTTTTAACATTTATTTTCTAACAATTTTGAATGCTAAAATGTGTTGATTTCGTTTTAACATTTAGTTCGAATGTATTAGTTTTTTAGTAGGAAAATACTGTGAAATTAAATATAGCTACAATAAATATTATTGCAATGGTTTTGCGAATTAAAATGGCTTTTTTTTATCATCATTCCAACATTTTTTTTACATAACAAAAGGGAATATGAAAAGAAAAGAGAAGAAAAACAAAGATTTTTCTAACAATTTTGAATGTTCAACATTGTTGTTTTTTTTAAACAGTTATTTCAATTGTGTTAGTTTTTTGTAGGAAAATTCTAATTTTCTAGCAATTTTAAATGATTAAATATGTTGTTTTTTTAAAAAAACATTTATTTCAAATTTGTTAGTTATAAAAATTTTATTGTTCTGTTTTTTTTTTTGGTATATGAGTTGTTTTTTTCTGAAGTGTAATTTAAAAGTTATTAATTTTCAATTTGTAGCATTTTTTAAGTTGTTATTCCAAAACTTGCAGTGGGTCCCGCATGTCAGTTTTTTTTAAAAAAAAGGAAAAAAAGAAGAAAAGAAAAAATCCCAAAGCTGCCGCGGCGGCGTCGGGCTTGCCGGCGGCGCGCCGCCGCGTTTCCGGACGCGCGAGTGGGGGTGCTCGACGCGCCCGGACACGGGGAGCATGTGGGTGGCGGCGCCGCCCGCTTTGGGTCACCGGAGCGGCGCCGGCGAGTGGCGGAAGCGGCGGAGGCGGCGGCCGCCTCGGCGGCGATTCCCGCGCCCGTGCGGCGGCGCCTCAGCCGATCTGCGGGGAGGAGACGGAGGCGGCGACGGCGGAGCTGTCTGTCGCCGTTGATCTGACCGAGGAGGGCCGTGGCGGCGGCTCTGCGCGGCGGCGGCAGCGGCGACCCGCGGTGGCGCGCGAGGAGAGAGAGGGAGAAGGAGGGTGTGCGGGACGTTTTCGCATGTAAGTCCCTGTGGTTCCGCAAAATTGCACATCAGTCCTTCTGCGGGGGTTTTCTGTAAAACGACTGCATCAAAAAGCGTGCGCGGGGGTGACCGGGTGCGCGCGGGGTGACCGGTCGGGTACCGGGCGACGTGGCATCACCTCATTGGTAGAAAATCGGGTGCTACAGTAAAGCACGGTTTAGGGGCGACGTGGAGCCATCCGGGTCGTCCGTCGCGGCGATCGGACGGCTATGGATCACCCGCGACGTGGAGGGCTGGAGGAGGCTGCGATTCCACTATCTTTTATATATAGTAGAATGCCCAGCAGATGCATACAACTTCATGTCTTGATGGGAATCTATCTATATATAAAGGACAAGAGAATTTGAGCCCTCAGAGCGTTCGGGCTACTGTTTTACTGTGCCCCGCTACAGCGTAACAATGCCCGCTGGTTTTTTTGCAAAAAAGTCCCTAGGTTTGTGAAGAATCACCATCCGGACCTCACAGTCTACAGCTCCCCGAAAGGGGGGGACCTATCTGCAATTGCACGAAAACCCAGGTTCTTTTTTGTAAAAACACCACAAATCCCTCCTCTCCTCCTCCTCTTCCACGCGCGGGCCGGAAGTCGCCGCCGCCGCCGACGCTCCCCGCCGCCGTTGCGCCCCTCCCTGTCCAGACCGAAGGCCACGGCGAGCTCCGCCGCCATCTTCCCTCCATCCTCGCGGAAAATCATCTGCTGGAACGTCGCAGAGCCGCTGGAATCGTCCTCCCCGCCCTCGCCATCCGCCGCCGCGGAATCGGTCACCGGCGGCTGCTCAGGCGACCAAATGGTCTACTGCGCCGCCCACCGGCTCCCCTCCACCTCCTCACGCGACTCCGCACGGACCCAGCTCAGCGCGAGCGCGCAGCTGCTCGGCGGCGCTGGCGTCTGTCGCCGCCGCGCGTGACGTGCGCGCTGACGCAACTTGCAGTCCTAGTTGTCATTTTTTTAACTGGTTTCCAAAATGAAAAAATCCTGACATGTGGGACCCACGTGCCAGAAACTTCGCAATTACAGGGAAAAAATACTAAAATTTGAAAAAAAAAACATATCTTCTAATATGTAATTTCAAATAATAAAAACAATATATCAAAATATTCTAAATTTAACAAATTTCCAAACCTTTCGCACAAAATTTGCGTCAATAAATAAATCTTGCCCAACAAAATACAAAAAGTCTAAAATTCAAAATAATGCAAACAACATATCAAAATCTTCTAGATTAAATGAATATAACCAAACTTTCCACATAATATGTATAGTATAGTCTATGATTCAAAATAATACAAACATCATATCAAAATCTTCTAAATTTGACGAACATTCTAACTTTTAACATAGTGCACAACTTACATTTAAAAAAAAATCAAATTTTAAGAAAATTTTAAAGCGGCACTACCACTTCTGGGTGCCCCACACCCAACCGCGTCCCACACGGCAAGGCCCGCGTCCCAAATGACAGTGGTTCACTGCCGGCAAGCTCACCGTGGCCGCCACGTCCACTGCTAACGTCACCCTAACGTGGCAGTAGACCTGGTTAGTCAGCGACTTATTCTTTTCCACACAAATTTAATAAATTGCTGAATCCCTGACATGTAAGCCCACTTTGCTTACACAATTTCCATAGGGGAAAAAATTACAAAATCAATAATTATTGTAAAATCAATAATTTAAAATCTATCCACCAGGAAAAATGTGACAAAAATATCAAAATGTCCAGGAACATACATTCTAACTACTTACAACAAAATACAAACATTTTTGGACATTTAAATTTAGCAAATATTTAGAGAAAACCTAAATGCATTCCCTCTGATTAAATGGAGTTGAATTTAAAAAAAGAAAAAATTACACACTATATTTCCACTAATTATGGAGCTCAATTAAATATGGCAAACTACAAACATAGACCTATATATATTTGAACATTTAGAATTGCTGAAATTTTGAAGCTACTCCAAATGATAAATTTCAACAAATTTAAACTTTCTAAATTGAAAAATTACACCACAAAAAAAATCAAACTGCCGATTCTCTTTGCAAGATATTTTCAAATATTTTTTAAATCAATATGAACACCAAAAAATAATTGACTTAATATATAGATAGATATAATCAAATTTTAAATCTATCCATAAAAAAATGTTTATCAAAATAACCACAAAAAAAAATACAAACTATTTATGATACACAATCAAATTTCAAATTTGAATACTTTCAAATTAAAAACAACTTCCAAACCAGGCCATTTTTTAAAAAGTAAAAAAAAATCATTCCTAAATAACTTCTCAATATAAATAACTTTTAAAAACTAAACACTTCTTAAACATAAACAATTTTTTGAATTCCAAAAACTTTCAAACCTAAAAAAAATAAAATTTTATTGCACACATTTCCTAATTTAAACTAATGCTCAAATTAGTTACCATTTATAGATAACCATAATATAATTCCTCTAATTATGGTTCTACATAAGATAGATAGATGTCAAAATAAAATTTCGATCATTTCAATTAGACTAACATATTTAAAGGTAATATAACTTAAAACTTTCTAATTATGCACTTAAATTTAAAAAGCACCAATACAAATAAATACTTGGATAAAATATAAACTCATTTCTTCCAAATATGAATTGAATTTTAATTGAACATAACAAATGCTCATAAATGTATTACCTCCTATTGTTAAGTTAAATTCAATTTTTAAAACAAAACTCAAGCATATTACAAAAAAAAAACTTCCCATTTTGAACAGTTTTCAAAATCTAAACAACCTTTTAGACGTAAACTCTCTTTCAATTTCATTAATTTCCAAATATTCAACAAATTTAAATACCCGCATTTCCAAATTTGAATTTTACCCACACACGCGCGGCGGCAAATTTACCTAGTAAAACAATAATAATGAGTGACAAAGTAGTGGCCCTCGTGATTACTACAGTAGTAATCGAACTTGTCCAACTCAAGCACAGAAGCATGCACGTTCTGGGAACTCAATGAGCCACAGCTTTCCCGTGGAAACATCATCTTCGAAGAAAAACCCCTACCGACTAAGGCTAATCCGGCTCTTCCAGCAAGCCAAATACCAGATTTGATCCGACTTTAAATCAAGAACGTCAGTTGCATCGACTCTTTGGTACCTGCTGAAGGACTAACTACAGGGTTTTAATTAATCTGGAGAAAAAAGGGTGTGGCATGGTGTCTAGTATAATTTTTTAATGCAGTAGAGAAGATGCGGCTATCTCATAAGTTCTAACATGACTTGGATTTCACACCCAAAGAGACTACAAAATTGGATAAATTAGACCAATGAAATATATGCTGCAAGGTATTTTAGACATGGGAGCAAATTTGTTCAGGATAACTAAGCATGACACTACAACTAGGCAACTTCACTCAACTCAGCGTTAGGGCTATAATCACGGTTCTAAGGTTTCAATTCACCCTCGGAGTAATCAAGCACAGAAGCATTCCAATTCTGGGAACTCAATGAACCACGGCTTTCCTGTTGAAAAAACATCATCAAAAGCAAGATACACATCCTCCTGACTAATGCTCATCTGGCTCTTCCAGCAAGCCAAATATCAGCACTGCCCGGACTTCAAATTGAGAATGCCAGTTGTCTCAGTTTTTTGATAGATACTGGACGAATGACGACAATGCTATAATCTGGACACAAGGTATGGGGTGCTGAGCAAAACTTTAATAAAGTGGACAAGATGCTGCTGGGTCACAAGGCCTGAAGTCCTAATGGGACATGTATTTCGTGTCCAAATAGGCTATTATACTAGATAAATTTAACCAACAACTCCCTCCGTTCCTAATTGTATGGTGTTTTAGCTATTTCAATGTGACTACATATAGAGTGAAATGAGTGAACATACACACTAAAACGGGTCTACGCACATGCGAATCTGAAAAAAACTAAATCAGCTTATGTTTAGAAATGGAAGGACTAAATATGAGCTGCAAGGTATTCTTGGAATATTATAGCAGGTGGCACTTGTACTACTTGAACACTGATTGAAGTTTCAGACATGGGGGCAAATTCAGGATAAGTTGTACTGACACAAACAAAAGATCTGAAGATACAACTTCCTTGAATATAGGGTACTGCTTCACTATTAGATTTACTCGACAACAGAAAACAAGAAAAAATCTACGATGGGCAGGCCATCTTGCTCAGTCCTTACCTGCAAAATAAATTTATACAGTCCTTATATTTGATGAATTCTAGCAGTTGCTGGAACATGCGTGTCTACTACTAAACCAAACCAATGATAAAGAAGAGCTACTAATTTGGATGAGCAAGGAACTTTGAGAAGGCAACCATTGTACTCATGAGCCTGTCTCCAGCCAGTGAAAATGTCCAATTCACAATTATACAGATGATCCAAAAATTCAGATATTTGTACTACGAATTCGTCTATGTAATCATGTAGTAGTGTCATGTGGAGCAGCAGAATTTGACATAAACGTATCTTACATTATCACTCATGAGGATACAGATCAGTAACACGTTTCAGTCGACATAACAGAAACCATTTGCTCGAATGTGACAGAGTTGGCACGAATTATACTCTTGAGAATAAAAAAACAGTTCAGAAATCAATTTCAGCTTACAGAACAGAACGCAAGCACGACGCCTACAGCACACATACAACGCAATCAATTGACAAGCGATCTAAGGAGGGGGAACACAAACCCTACAGCTAGGGCTGCCGAAAGCCGGAGGGGAACAGCGAGGCGGCCGTCGGGGTCGGCGGAGCGGCGGGGGAGAGCTCGCGGACGAGGGCGGCGAGGGCCTCCGGGTTGGCGCCGCGGTCGCAGAGCGCCATGAGGAGCGAGAGGGTGTGGCGGTCGAGGCCGGTGTCTAGGATCTGGGACATCTGGAAGGCCAGCTCCAGCGACTCCTTCGCCTGCCTCGCCGCAACCCCCGCCGGCGCCTCCGTTCCCATCTCCCTCCGGCGCCCCTTCCGGTGGTCTCGTCTCGTCGGCGGGCTAGTAGCTGTGTCTCCGGTGCGGCGGTTCTGCACGATTGGCTGATGGAACTGAAGAAGAAAACTCGTTTGAGACTGACCAGGTCCCAGAGATGGCCCACATGCCATTGGCAAAGTGGCTACCAGTACCAGATGATATTTTGTCTATTGCAAAGTATACTTGTAGCTTCAAACAACTTTTTTTTTTAACTTTTGGATCAACATCCAACCATCATCACTCTCCAAAGTGGCTCCAAACAAATTTGTTCCGAACATTTGGATCATCATCACTCTCTCAAAATTTCTTCACGCCACGGAATTTCTTTCGAGGAATGAAAGTAAGTAATTAGGTTTTGCAAGAAAATTGCATGCTTTCGATACTGCAAGTTTGAGTTGGGTGATTGAAGTTTAGGGTGTTTGTCTGGGTTGTGCTGCTGTGGAGGAAAAGCTGCAGTGTAGGAAAAGTTGTTGTTCCGAATTTTAGTGTTTCGCAACTAGTTGGTTGTCTGGCTGTAATATGTGGAATTGTCTGGAACACGCTTAGTCATTAAAACATGTATTACTACGTGTAATAAATAACATATGGATATGTTAAAAAACATATGGATCACTAACGTTTGTATAAAATGATTACTATATAATACCATGAATGTATTTTATACAAATTACATATCCATCACGAAGGTATATTTATCCAAATAGTTCTAATGTTTGTCTGTTATTGATCGCTGGAGATTATGAGGTTACAAGGTTGCTCCGGCGAGATGACGATCTCGCAAGAGATTTGGTGGTCCGAGTATGGCTTAGCCCTAGATCGGCACCCCTCCCAGCCTTTAAATAGTGATACGGATCAACGTGATCCAAAGGGTTTTTAGGCCTGATCTTTCACGGCGAACCAAGAACAGAAACAGATAATTTCGATCGTTGAGCAGATTGGATCTACTCCACTATACGCAAACACAGATTCAAAGAATCAGCAATCAAAACGGACAATAACTCGATCTCGGAACCCCATCTCGGGTGAACCTCACGATATAACTTTAATCTCAAAACATAACCTAATTTTACATTAACGCTTGGTGGCTTTATATTTAGCCGACTCCTCCTAACTTGGCTTGACCAACAAGCTGGCCGCACCGTACTATCTTTTCTCAAAAGGAAATAAATAACATACGTGATTTAATCTAAGATAAATGAAACAAAGCGACTCTTTTCCTAACGTGTTGCATTTGGACTCCTGATTTGTGTGCCTCCTTAATGCACATGCAAAAGGTGGACCCCAGCCACATGCATGCATGGACAAATACTCCATCGGCAAAAACCTTTTGGTCATCAACTCGATTTTATCTGGTGGACGTGGCAGTCCAAAGAAATAGCAGTCAATCGCATCTCTGTTTGTATTATTCCTCTCCTTACATTTATCTTTGACCGGCTCAAATAGAAATAGAAAATCTGATTTTGTTATGATCTTCTCATACTCTTTGGTACGCAGCTTATTTGCACATGTGACATCCAACTTGACAGGCGACACAGAAACAACATCAAATATATAGCATGCCACATCAAATAGGCTGGGTCTCGGGAGTTTGTAACCGACCTAGTTTACACATAAGGAAAGTATAAACCGACTATGCCTATGTCTAACTTGGAAGTACTCCATCTTGTTGGGCCTCTCGTCTTGGGCTTCGAGTCGTATCTTCGCTATTGGGCTTTTAGTCATCACGTGCACCAGGTACCCTCACGGTAGGGTACCCGAGATGTATATCCTTGTCAGTAGCCCCCGAGTACTTGTCTGACTCGAAGAATCGGGCATGGACTCTTTCGTAAGTGCACGTCATATGCTTAGCATTATGTATATTATAATTGGAATTCCTGTATGAATAGCACATGTTGGCTATGTCGAGTATTTCATCGACTGTGGTTTTTGCTTATGATGATCAAGGGATAATAGCTTAGCAGGCCCAGTTCACTCGACGGATCGGGACTGGTTAACTACACATTTGGGTAACACCTTACTAGCTTTCAATCAAACTCGAGTCCCCGGACTCGAATCTGGAACAAACTGGTCAGATTCGACTAGGCCGCGAGGTCTTACTGAGTCGATCTGCAGTATAACTTTGAATTTTACCCAACGCGTCCGTCGGGATTTTTCATCATGTCTGCTGACACGGAAAGTATAAGGATTGACGTTGCTGGAACGGTCCTTAGCCCAGCTCGAAAGTTCGGCGGGTCTTACCTTTGCACTATGCATGCAGCATCCGAGGTATTTGCGACGGACGCAACTCGGGAATGTTTCGAGTATGATTTTACATATGAACGTAGTCGATATATTCGTCGACTGACACTTTGACACTATTTTATCGGGTGCGCGACAGCGCTCCCGATGGGAGTAGCCCCCGAGATTGTGCTTTATTGATTGCAATGAAGGATAATCTCAAAATCATCTTTCCCTACATATTTAGTCGAAGAAAATCTTTTGCCATAATTCTATCGGGTGCGCGGCAGCGCTCCCGATGGGAGTAGCCCCCGAGATTGTGCTTTATTACTTGTAATGGAGGATAATCTCAGAATCACCTGGTCTTGATCATCTTTAGTCGAAGAAATTTTTGATACGCTCCCGATGGGAGTAATATGTTTTGATCGAAGAGACAGTCGAGTGACCATACACGACAAACAATCGAGTGATTAATATGCTTTGGGCGAACCCGACATCTTTTCTGAACAAATTTGCTGCAATGACGTCAGGGATGACGTTTTATGGCGACTGCGCCACCTGACACGCGGTGGCGTGCGCTATGCTGCGAGAGATGGGACGTGACACGTCTTGTGGGCCCATTGTACAGCCGTTTGGACTGGATTTGACCGTTCAGGCACGATTTCTCCGGGGCCATGATGGTAGTTCCTAGATTCCCGTGCGTAGTGGGCGGAGTGGCCGGCGACGGTTGCCCTCCGTGGCTGCCACGTGTACGGTTAGATTTGCTTATTGCCCACGATCTCGCATCGACGGTGCGGATTCTTTTGCTTTGAGGTTAAAAAGGGCGGCGGCGTAAATAGTGTTTTTACTTGCCATTTGCTCTCCGCCGCCGCTACTTCTTCTTCCTCCTCTCGCATCGCCATAGCCTCAGAGCAAAGCTTGTGCAACCACCTCCGCCATGACGAAACCTGCCACCCGAAGGGCAGGAGTGCCGCAGCGCATCGGCAGACAGCGCCGCTGCCGCTGCCAGCGGTTTGAAGAGGGGCAAGGGCGCCTGGACCAAGTCCACCTGCAGCAAAGGATGCTCGCCGGCCTGCGAACGACGGGCTGATCCCTGAGGATGTCTCGCAAGTTCGCATCCCCGGCGCCGAGGTAATCCCGCGCCCAGGCCCCAATGAGCGGGTCTGCTTTGTGATTTTGTGAACAGGGGATTCTCCTTCCCTGTTCACAACTTTCTTCGTGCACTGATGCACGTTTATGGGTGCAACTGCACGATTTTACGCCCAATGGGCTTTTGCACATTGCGTGTTTTTTCGTTCTTTGCGAGTGCTTCTGGGCGTCGCACCCCACTTTGGTTGTTCCGCCGCATCTTCAATGTCAAGCGCCAGCACAGCACCAAGGGACCTGGTGGTTTTGGAGTACAGGCTCGACCTGATGTCGAGTACTTCAAGATCAACTTCCTGGAGTCTGTGCAAGGATGGCGCCAGAAGTGGTTCTACATCAAGGATGTGACCATTGGCGCCCAAACCTTCGGGTTGCCTGCCTTTGACGCAGACGCCTGGTAAGAAGAGGCCATCCTGGATTGCCCAGCCGACCGGAGTCGAAGCCGAAGAGGCTGACAGTTTGATGGAGAAGGTGCTGAAGCTTCAGACCACTGCTGGTCGAGAGGTCACGGGCATCCACCTGCTAGCCATTATGGCCAAGAGGCGAGTGCAACCCTCGAGCCCGAGCACATGCTATGTGGGGATACAGTGGTGCTTCTGATCCAACCCGCTCACGCGCAGTGAGCTTTCTGATGCGGAGGCGGAGAAGTTGGTAAGAAGCCTTACCAAATTGACTGATGAAGATCCCTGCGAGATGAACTCGCCTGTGCCTCCTTATGAAACCAGCAACCCTTACCAGAGGTAACAGTCGATACTACATCTCAGTTGATATGTTATGCATGTGTGATGTTGAATCCTTTGCTGTTTATTTGTGCAGGGACACAAAATGTATGAGTCGATGCCTCCCTTGCCAGAGAGCGGCCCAGTGCCAGACAATGAGCCTCGAGGCAGATTCTGATGATGAGATGGCCTCACTCGCCACCGCACACACGCCAGAAGCCGATGAGGGCGATGCTGAGGTGCAGGGCAAGCAGAAGCGGTCGCGCGACGAGGAAGACACCGCTGACTCGGAGGAAAAGGAGGAAGACAGGACGGAGTCGATGACGGCGCCACTCGAGGTTCCCCGATTCGCTCGCTTCCCCCTCGACCACCGAAGAAATCGCGCCCGAGCATGGGTGTGCTTGCACCTGGTCGATTGTGCGACCTTACTGAAGAGTAAGTATTATGTGCATATGCTTTGTCATGTTATGAATAATACCACCTTGTATACTTATAATGTGTGAAACAGTGTTTCCTCGGATGAGGATATGCCTCCGCCACCTACGGCGGAAAAGAGCAGCGCAGCGTCCACTGCACGGACGCTGCCACCAGAGCAGCCGCCTACCCCTGCGACTCCTGCCGCTACAGCCACAGCTACACCACCCGAGCCGGAGGTTGCAGCAACTGAGAGCGGAGCTGCGGCTGCAGGTGTCCCTGCGTCGACTTCTTCCTTCTTGGAGCACGTAAGTTTGTGCTTGCCGTTTTAATCCTCATCGAATGCGAATTTTTGCCTAACTCAGTTATTGAGTTGTGAATTTGCCCATGTCGTGTACTTAGGCATTTGTGCGAGAGTTGCTGAAGGCTGGTGCCAAGTATGTGCACAAGGAGACTGAAGCCGCCACCCTGCAGCAGCAACTCGAAGTTGCAAAGAGTGCGTATCTCTTTATGCTATCACCACTTGTTGAGGGTGATTTCTCTTGCAGTCTGCTGATCATGTGTGTGTTTTTGCAGAGGCCGCCGCTGAAGCGGCAGAAAATTTGAACAACGCCACCCGTCGAGTGGCTGATCTGGAGAAGAGGCTGAAAGCAGCCGAAGTTAGGGAGGAGTCGGCAATTGGTCGACTCTCTGCCGCCAGCACCAGCTTAACTGGTACGAATTTTTGCTCTGTTCCTTAGATGTTTGAGGTTTCTGATATATGGTGCTGATTATTTTCCCATATGCTAGGCGTGATGGATGGCCCGACTGCTACTGGCAAGCAAGCCTTGGCACCTCACTTGATGAAAGTGTGGCTGTCTCGGAGGCTACCAGTAGCAGAGCAGGGGAGATGCTAACGCAGGCGGCGAGTGCCTGGGCCCCTCCATGGCAGCTTCTTCCCCGGCGAGGAGCTACCATCTTCCTTTGCAGAGCTGGTTGACTATTCAAGCCTGAAGGGACTGCCGTCGCTGACTTCTGTCGCGAGCAAATGGTAAGTGGTGCTCAGACTACTTTTCTCATGTTGCTCGCGCACGGAGTCGAGGCAGATTTTGACGCAGCCACAAGAAGTTTCCACGGGGTCCTGATGGCAAAACCGTCGGGCTCGGCACTTGGATGGAAGCCGCCAAAACATATGCCCAACAGCTGGTAACAACTGTTGAAGAAAGGGCAGCCAAGGTCCAGGCGAAGAAAACTTCCTCCAAGAAGTCGACGACTTAGCCAGTGACCCCTTTGTTTGACTAGGTCTAGGAATTGCGTCACTTTGCTTTTGCTATATGTAAATTATCAGACATCGTATCTGTCTTGTTATGAAACATGAACTTCAGTGATCGGGAGGCGCAGCCCCCGAGCCTTTTGTTTGAGCTCTTTTATGCTTCCTTATGCATTGAATTATTCTGACTGTAGAACCGAGCTTCTAAACCATCGACTGGCCCTGTTGTGGGTGGTTCTTCGAAGTCACGAAGCGTTAATGACCAGAAAATTATGGACTTTCTTCATCAAAAGCTTTCCGAAGTTACTCGCGAGCTGAAGGAAACACAAGATGCGTATGCTGAGTTGCAGTCGAGGCCATCCCCAACTACAGAGCGAGAAGCCTTTTTGCTTGAGGAGTTGGAGAGAGTAAATCTGCAACTCGAATGTAAGACATTTTTGGATCATCGAGATCTATTCTTTGCAAGGTGACTCGACTGGGCGATGATGAGCCCTTTGCTTTTGCGCAGGTGTTTGTTCTGACCCAATAAAGGAGGAGGCACGAATTCAGGATCGACTCGATGGTCATGCGAGTAGCACTGAGTACTCCGCCCACCCCTTCTGGTCAGACAGGGCGAAGAGCGCCATTTTGGTAAGGCTTCTGGACCGGCTTGGCGCACAGCCATTCGACTGGAGACTTGCAGGTTGGCTTTATTTCGAGTCCACGAAGCTTTGTTTCCTTTGAATGAGCAACCACAGGGCCTTGTGGCTTTGCTGAAGAAATTTCGAAAAGGCAAGGCGATCAAGAAGTTTGTGCGTGAGCAACTGATTAGCGGGGCTAACGTTGCTCTTGCCTTTGTGCGATCGCACCTTCCGCACCTTGATTTGAAAAGGATTGCGATGGGACCCGCACCCTTACCAGGTGGTGGTCCTGTGCCGATGGAGGAGCACTACCAAGAGACACGAGTGGACGCATTGGTCCTAATCCATCGTGTGCTGAAGGAGGAGGAAAAATGGACCGAGCCCAAGGAAGAACCTGTTGAGTAGGTTATGTGTATGGGGTGACCCAAAGTGTAAAACGCAACACTTGTGATTATTGTACATTATTTGTTTACATGTATGCAGCCCCCGAGCCTGTTGAGCGGGGTGTATGAAGCAACATGCTGTAAAATTAGGACTATCCAGCCCCCGTGCATTTTGAGTGAACTTGATAGAAATACTTTAGAGTATCAAACATAAGCTGCACAGCCCCGAGTATTCGTGTGCGGTTATGAATTTTTGCAGTACTTGAAGCTTCACTTGATGCTTCTAGGCTCAACTCCCGAATAATTGAGTGGGTTGAGCAACTTTTGTGTTTATGTATGATTTTTATGACCCAGCCCCCGAGTATTCGAGTGCGGCTGGGGTATTATGTTGTGAACAAGCGGAAACACATGCTTTTTGAGATAGCGCAGCCCCCGAGTGCTCGGGTGAGGCTAATTTTGTGAAATCAAGTTATGCGAGTAGTAAGCAGAGAAATATGAGGAATCATGAATTATATTCCTTTTTGAATGTTAAGCTGCAGGCCGCCTCATTAAAAACCTTCCAGTCCCCTTAGGTACCCTGGTAAGGAAAAGAGCGCGTCTGAAACCTGCAGCTATCCGACATATGTGCCTATTACATTGTGCGACTGATCAATCTAAGCATAGAAACGGCGCAGCTGCGCAACGTTCCAAGGATTATGCGAGAGTTCTCCTGTCTTCGCGTGCTTCAGTCTGTATGCTCCACCACCAATGACCTCGGTGATGATAAGGGTCCTTCCCATGGAGAAGCGAGTTTGTGCACCTTCTTTTGCTTCAGTCGAAGTACCAGGTCGCCAACCTCGAAGGACCTGGTACGCAGTCGACGGCTGTGGTAGTTGCGGAGGTCCTGCTGATAAACAGCTGTGCGTGCGAGCGCCGTGTTACGTGCTTCTTCTAGCAAGTCGACTGCGTCTTCGAGTGCCTCGTCTGCATCTTCTTCATTGTATGCTTCGACTCTTGGTGCGTTGAACCTTACGTCTGATGGCAGAATTGCCTCTGCGCCGTAGACCATGAAGAATGGAGTGAATTGCGTTGAGGCGTTGGGTGTTGTGCGTAGGCTCCATAGCACAGACGGAAGCTCTTCTACCCAAGCACCCGCAGCCCTTTTGAGTGGCACCAGGAGGCGCTTCTTGATTCCACTTGTCACAAGCCCATTGGCCTTTTCGACTTGGCCGTTTGATTGCGGGTGCGCCACAGATGCATAATTGAGCGTGATATCTTGCTCTTTGCAGAAGGATTTGAATTCCTCAGCCGTGAAGTTTGTACCGTTGTCAGTGATGATGCTACTTGGCACACCAAAGCGGTATATGATGGATTTTATGAAATTGACTGCTGTAGTGGCAGTCGAACTTGTGATGGGTACTGCTTCAATCCACTTGGTGAACTTGTCGACCGCCACCAGAAGGTGAGTATGCCCTCCATGGGAGGATTTTTTGAGTGGCCCAACCATATCGAGCCCCCACTGGGCGAAAGGCCAGGCCAATGGTATTGTCTTCAACGCCGATGCGGGTGCGTGCGGCTTTGTGGCGAATTTTTGGCAGCCGATGCACCTTTTGACTATGTCCTCCGCGTCTTTGAGTGCTGTGGGCCAGTAGAAGCCTGCGCGAAAGGCTTTGGCTACGAGTGATCGACTGCTGGCGTGATGCCCGCAAGTACCTGCATGAATATCACGAAGGATGGCTTGGCCATCTTCAAATGCTATGCAACGCTGGAACATACCTGATATGCTGCGTTTGTAAAGTTCACCGTTGATGACAGTGTATGCTTTAGATCGTCGAGTGACGCGTCTTGACTCTGTGAAGTCTTCGGGTACCTCGCCGCGGAGTATGTATGCGAGGAAGGGTTGAGTCCAAGTTGGCTCGATGAGGAGTACCTCGACTGGTGGGTCCTCTGTGCTAGGTGTTTTGCTCTTGGCTGGTGCGGCTGATGCAGGAGTTGCCGCTTCTTTTTGATTGATCTGTGCTCGATGCGCTCGAAGAAGACACCAGGTGGCACTGGTGCTTTGGTCGCACCAATGTTGGCTAACTTATCTGCTTCTTCATTGCTTCACGCCCTATGTGCCGCAACTCGCAGCCTTCGAAGCTGCCCTCCATGATGTTGTACAGTCACGGTAGGCGATCATGTTATCTGCGATTGCGCACAGCCTTCATTGTTTGCTGCACCACCAGATTCGAGTCGCCGTAGATCATCAGTCGAGTGCACCCGAGGGCTTTGGCCATCCTCATGCCATGGATCAGAGCCTCATATTCTGCTTCGTTATTGGATGGGAACTCGAATCCCATTTGCAGTAGTAGCGGAGCTTGTCGCCTTTTGGTGATATGAGGATGACACCTGCGCCTGCGCCTTCGTTTTTCTTCGAGCCATCAAAGTACATAGTCCAGGAATTGGACACATCTGGTGCTCCTGGGAGCTGAGCTTCAATCCACTCGGTGTGGAAGTCGGGTAAAACTTGTGCTTTGATGGCCTTCGGGTAATCATACTGATGTCTCTTGGTGCTAGCTCGATGAGCCATTTTGCTACTCGCCCAGTTGCATTGGGGTTTGTGAGGATGTCCCCGATCCCTGAAGTGCTGATTACAGTGATCGGGTGCTCGGAGAAGTAATGCGTCAGCTTCCTTGAGGACATGAACACGGCGTATGCCAGCTTCTGATAGTGCGGGTACCGCTGCTTTGATGTGGAGAGCACTTCACTCAAGTAATAGACTGGACGTTGTATGCTTTGGGCGTGTCCCTCCTCTCTGCGTTCGACCACTAGAACAGTGCTTACCACCCTGTTAGTTGCAGAGACATATAGGTATAGTGGCTCGCGTTCCTTGGTGCTACGAGGATTGGAGGGCTTGTGAGGACTCGCTTGAGGTCCGTGAAGGCTGCTTCGGCTTCTGGCGTCCACTCGAATTATCTGCTTTCTTCATCAGTCGATAGAACGGGAGTGCTTTTTCGCCTAGCTTGCTGATGAATCGACTGAGCGCTGCTACTCGACCCGCCAATTTTTGCACGTCATGGAGCTTTGAAGGCCTTTGCATCGTCAAGATGGCCTGTATTTTCTCCGGGTCCGCCTCGATTCCTCGAGCTGAGACTAGATACCCGAGGAGTTGCCCGGCTGGCACGCCGAACGTGCACTTCTTCGGGTTGAGCTTGATGTGGAAGCGTTTGAGGTTTGCGAATGTCTCTCGCAAGTCATCGAGTAGTGTGTTTTCCTCTCTTGTGGTGATGACGATGTCATCTACATAGACCTGGACGTTTCGCCCAATTTGCTTCTTGAGGCAATCTTGCATCATGCGCTGATGTTGCGCCTGCGTTCTTGAGCCCGAAAGGCATTGTGGTGTAGCAGTAGACCCCGAGTGGGGTTATGAACGCCGTTTTCTCTTCATCTTCTTCCTTCATCCTTATCTGGTGGTAACCCGAGTAGGCATCCAGGAAGGACAAGCGAGCGCACCCGGCGGTGGAGTCGACGATCTGGTCGATTCGAGGTAGTGGAAAGTGATCCTTTGGACAACACTTGTTGAGTGCTGTAAAATCTACGCACATCCGAAGGATATCTGTGTGCTTCTTCTCTACGAGTACGGGGTTGGCCACCCATTGTGATTTCTTGATCTCTCTGATGAATCCCTGCGAGTAGCCTGTCGACTTCGGCTTCGACTGCAGTTCTTTTTGGGCCGGATATGCGGCGCATTGTTTGCTTGACTGGTTTAGCATCTGGAAGTAGCTGGAGAGAGTGCTCGGCGAATTCCCTGGGAATACCTGGCATGTCTGCTGGACACCATGCAAATATATCCCAGTTCTCACGGAGGAATTCGACGAGCGCGCTTTCCTATGCGATAGGCAGACTCGACGAGACATTGACTGTCTTGGTCGGGTCAGTCGGGTGCACCTGATGCGATCTTGTGTCATTGGTGGCATTGAATGCTCTGTCGACTGCCACCTTTTTGTGCTCTGGCATAAGTGTTCGATCGTTGGAGACCGCTAGATCAGCGAGTGTTGCTTCCATGCCAAACATCTCAGAGATTTTGCTGAATTCTCGTCACAAGAGTCAGACTTTTGGAAGTTCCCCTTGACTGTGATTACTCCTTTTGGTCCAGGCATCTTCAGCTGGAGGTATGCGTAATGTGGCACCGCCATGAATCGAGCGAACGTCGGGCGTCCAAGTATAGCATGGTATTGTGACTTCCAGTCGACCACTTCGAACTCAATCGACTCTGTCCTGAAGTGGTGCTTGTCCCCGAACGTTACGTCGAGTTGTATGGTGCCCTCTGGGCTTATTGCTTTCCCTGGAACGATACCGTGGAAGGTATTTGAGGATCTTGGCAGGTTTTCGACTGACCTGTTCATTTTGCGGAGCGTATCTGCGAAGATGATGTTTATGCCGCTCCCACCATCCATGAAGACCTTGGACATGGCGTAGCCTCCAATTTGCGCGTCGAGTACCAGAGCAGAGTGCCCTGGGCGAACAACCGATGGAGGGTGGTCCTCTTTGCTGAAGCTTATTGTAGTTTCGGCTCCCTTCAAGTATTCTGTTACCGCAGGAGGTGACATGACCC